>SJXQ01003153.1:199000-292721 GCA_006408695.1 Aepyceros melampus
TTCTAGGTCCTTATTAAACCTTTCTTGCATCTTCTCAATCCTTGTCTCCAGGCTATTTATTTGTGCTTCCATTTTGATTTCAAGATTTTGGATCAGTTTCACTATCATTATTCGGAATTCTTTCTCAGGTAGATTCCCTGTCTCTTCCTCTTTTGCTTGGTTTGGTGGGCATTTGTCCTGTTCCTTTACCTGCTGGGCATTCCTCTGTCTCTTCATCTTGGTTTTATTGCTGTGTTTGGTGTGGCCTTTCTGTATTCTGGGAATTTGTGGAATTCTCTTAATTATGGAGTTCCCTCGCTGTGGGTGGGGTTGTATCAGTGGCTTGTCAAGGTTTCTTGGTTAGGGAAGCTTTTGTCGGAGTTCTCTTGTGTACGGCTGGATTTCTTCTCTCTGCAGTGCTATGAAGTGTCCAGATATGAGTTAGGAGACGTCTATGGTTTTGAAGTAACTTGAGCTGCCTGTATATTTAAGCTCAGGGGTGTGGTTCTGTGTTACTGGTGAATTTGTGTGGTATGTCTTGCTCTGGAACTTGTTGGCCCTTGGGTGGTGCTTGGTTTCAGTGTAGGTATGGAGGCGTTTGATGAGCTCCTATCAATTAATGTTCCCTGGGTTCAGGAGTTCTCTGATGTTCTCAGGATTTGGGCTTAAGTCTCCTGCTTCTGGTTTTCAATTTTATTTTTACAGTAACCTCAAGTCTTCTCCATCTATATAGCACCAATAATAAAACATTTAGGTTAAAGATGAAGAGTTTTTCTACATTGAGGGACACCCAGAGAGGTTCACTGAGTTACATAGAGAAAGGGAGAGGGAGGGGGTAGTTAGTGGTGACTGGAATGAGATGAGGTGGGATCAAAAGAAGAGAGAAAGCTAGCCAGTAATCACTTCCTTATGTGTGTTCCTCAGTCTGGACCCCTCAGAGATTATCACTGAGTTATACAGGGAAGAGGAGATGGAGGAAGTAGTCAGAGGTGGCCAGGAGAATAAATGAGGGAAATTAAAAGGGGGAGAGACAGATCCAGCCAGTAACCAGTTCTCTAAGTGTTCTTCATCATCTGGAACACACCGGGATTCACAGGGTTGGGTAGAGAAGAGAAGGGAGTGGGAGGAGAGAGAGACAACCTGTTGGGGAGAAAGGGGAGTCCAAAAGAGGAGAGAGTGGTCAGGCCAGTAGTCTCACTCTCAGGTAAAATTGGGTACTGAAGATTGAGTTTTTAAATGTAAAAAATTGACAACAAATACCAAAAAGCAAAGATTAAGAATTTAGAGTTGAGGTTGGCTTTTCAAAAATACAATATTAAAGAAAAGAAGAACAAGAAGAGAAGAAAAAAAAGTCATGGGAATTATTAAGAACCAACACCAACAGCCACTCAAAAAAAAAATTGTTTATATATGTATATATGGCATTTGCTTTAAAAATAGGGTCTTTTTTTTTTTGAAAAGTGATGGTTATAAAAATTAAAAGAAAAATAGAGGACTTAAAAATTAAAAAAAAAAGGAGAAGGAAAAGAAAGCAAGAAAAAACAATCAAACAAAAACATCTACCAAAAAAAAATAATAATAATAATAAAGAGAATGGTCAAAAAAATAGTAAAGATATTTCTGGGACTTTCTCGGTATTGTAGGCAGTGTGGGGTCACTTCCAAGGTGGTTCCCTCTGTTTAGCTTCTTCTGCTTGCTGGTCTCTTCAGTGTCTGATTTCCGCCCTGACATAAGGGGGGCGGTGGAAGTCACTTTTTTTTTTTTTTTTACAAGTTATATTTTAAAAATCTGACTACTCTTACATTGTGAAGAGAACACACACACACATACTATTGAATGACAAGTAAGGGGTCTGATATTTGGTTTATTGTATCTGAAATTGGTGTAGTACCATTAGAACATTAATTTCACATTTAGGTTTTTCTCAGTCTTGAAACTTTTGTTCTATTTTGATTTATTTTGACCACATTTTAGCATATAAAATTATAATGAAATAATTCTTTAAAAATATATAGAGTCTTTCTTTAGGAAAAAAAAGATATGCTCAAGCTTCATTTAAATTTTTGTTCAGTCACTATGTTATGTCCCATTCTTTGTGACCTCATGGACTGCAGCATGCCAGGCTTCCCTGCCCTTCGCTATCTCCCAGGTTTGCTTAAACTCATGTCCATTGAGTCATGATGCATTCCAACTATGTCATCCCGTCATCCCCTTCTCCTCCTGCCTTCTATCTTTCCTGGCATCAGGATCTTTTCTCATGAGTAGGCTCTTCATACCTGGTGGCCACAGGATTGGAGCTTCAGTATCAGTCCTTCCAATTAATATTCAGAGTTGACTTTCTTTAGGATTGATTGACCTCCTTGCTGTGGAATCTTGGGAATCTCAAGAGTCCTCTCCAGCATCACAATTCAAAAGCATCATTTCTTTAGTGCTCAGCCTTCTTTATGGTCCAGTTCTCACATGACTATTGGAAAAACTACAGCTTTGACTATGCAGACCTTTGTCAGCAAAGTGATGTCTCTGCTTTTTAATACTCTTGTCTAGGTTTCTCATAACTTTTCTTCCAAGGAGTAAACATCCTTAATTTCATGGGTGCAGTCATCATCTGCAGTGATTTTGGAGCCCAAGAAAACAAAATCCATCACTGTTCCCAGTTTTCCACACCTATTTGCCATGAAGTGATAGGACCAGGTGCCATGATCTTCTTTTTTTGAATGTTGAGTTTTAAGCCAGGTTTTTCACTTTCCTCTTTCAATCTGATCAAGAGACTCTTTGGTTCCTCTTCATTTTATGCCATTAAAGTGGTATATCATCTGCTTATCTGTGGTTATTGGTATTGCTCTCAGCAATCTTGATTCTAGCTTGTGATTCATACAGCTTGGCATTTCACATGATGTATTCTGTATATAAGTTAAATAAGCAGAGTGACAATATACATCCTTAATATACTCCTTTCCCAATTTTGAACCAGTCTATTGTTCCACGTCCTTTCTAACTGTTGCTTCTTGTCCTGCATACAGCCTTCTAAGGGGGCAGGTGAGGTGGTCTGGTATTTCCATCTATTTAAGAATTTTCTACAGTTTATTGTGATCCACATAGTCAAAGGCTTTAGCGTAATGAAGCAGAATCCCTTTGCTTTTTCTGTGATCCAATGAATATTGACAATTTGATCTCTGTTTCCTTTGCTTTCTTTTGTAAGATACCTGAAGATATACTGCCAAATACTCCACAAAGATATCTGCACCTGTATTGCCAAATATATTTATTCATAGATGTTTTGAGAAGAGAAATTATTTTTCTAAGATCTTTTACATCTATAGCATTCACTTTCACAGTAATCAGTCCTGGAGAATTGAACAAGCCAAGTGATAACTGTGTCATAGACTTTAAAACACATCAGTTTTTTCCCCTAGAGATGTACTAACCACATCATTTAGTCTCCTTCTGAAAAAAACCCTTTCTTTCAGAAATAACAAAATGTTTGAGCCTTCTGACATCACCTGCAACTGCTTGAGATAGTCTAACAATGTGACTGTTGTCCTAGTTAGGGTGTGAAATTGTTACTGTCCAAATAGTTGCCCTTGGAAATGTCCCTTCTTCAGAGTTTTTAGTAGTTTAAACTTTGAAGGAAGAGAGTTATTCATTTATCTTCCTGAAAAAATTGGCCTAGTTGATATGTAGAGACTATATCACTTTCCAGTTGATGATCAGTTGATACAGGATATTAAAATCACATGCATGTGTGTGGCCACATAAAGACATATGCCTCCATAGTTTTAACCTGAAGTATATCCTTAAAACACATGGCATTGAATACCTATTGGTAGCAAATAACTCTTAGAACCCCCCAAAGGCCTTTCCAAGTAAAATCCAAGGTGGATTCTGAAAGTCCTTTGTGGGAAGAAGTAAAGAAGATCCTTAGTACAAGGAATAGAGCAGTGAAGGGAAGATTGACTGATCTCAAGCCAGGGCCCTAACTCTTTCAACATTGTATCAGTGACTTGTGTAAATATAGAAAATCATTGCCACTAATTTTATTGATACTGAGAGTTGCATAACTGGGTAACCATAAGATAAATGATGTTACTGAGGGTCAAATGGTTAACTGTTTTGCACATACCTGAGATTTTATGCTTAATCATTTGTAGAGAGGGAATTAGAAGTCAGATATCCTTGTTTCTAATTCACTCGTCTTTCCATGATACCATACTACAGTGTAACCAAGCTTAATTGTACATGAGATGACATATTTCAATAAATGATATTTAGAGTCCATTTAAACTCTAAGACTTGTATAAAGATAACTAACAATCATGGTTTAATACTCTCATTGTCAAAGGATTTATGTAGTATACACAATAAACTAAAGCTGAGTAAATGCCAATCTATAATTCTTATATAAGTTATAAGGTATGGTTATTTTATTAATAAAGCATATAATAAATTTTAAATACTTCTCTGCCATAAAAAAATAACATTCAAAAATTCATTAGCTCAAATTCCAGGAACCCTTTATATACTGACTTGAATGATAAGCATCACAGTGTCAACAGAAGCAAGTTATATGAGAAAGACACTGTGACATCCTGTAAACACCCCTTGTCATACAACTCTGTTTGAATTTCTGAAGCATTTGAGCTGATAATATTTATTCACCATGGTGGAAAATTATCAGAATGCAATCTGGCACCATTACTGGAGGAGATAATCCAAGAATCAAACCTTTAGTATTTCAAGTAAAAATATAGTTTTAAGAATTTTATTGATTCTTTTAATCCCATTTCACACTAGAAATATTGTTAAAGTGATTCTGTGATCCTGTTTGACTGCCATTTGCCTCACAGCAGAAGAATTACTGTAGTGGTCTATTAATAACTGAATAGACTTGGATATGCATTGTACTATCAAATTTAATAAATGGAGTAATGATTTTAAAAACACTGGTGACCATATTTCATAATACCATTATCATAGCAATGGTTTAGTTACATGCCAAGTTAGATTAGATTTTCACAGTAAAAAATTAGTCGTGCAATCAGCAAATAGAGCACTAACTTATAGTGTCATTTAAAAAAAATACAAACACATAAACTGTGCAAGCTGCACTAAGAAGAAGCACATTGTTCATAATATTCTTATAGGTCAATAGCTACATATAGGTGGTTGAAATTCATATACTCAGACAGCAACAACAATACAGCAAGGCATCCGTAACGAAAGCCACATTTGAAATCCTTACAAACCACACACTGGGGAAAATAAAGCTAACTGAATACTGGTCTGGGTTAAATTGTGTTCCTCACTTCCCTGGTGGCTCAGACAGTAAAGAAACTGACCTCAATGCAGGAGATTGAGCTTCAAACCCTGGGTCAGGAAGATCCCCTGGAGAAAGTAATGGCAACCCACTCCAGTGTCCTTGCCTGGGAAATCCCATGGGCAGAGGAGCTTGGTGGGCTAGAGTTCATGGGGCTGCAAAGAGTTGAACACGACTGAGTGACTAACACTTTCACTTTAACTCCCAAAGTCATAGGTTTAAGTCCTAACCTCAATGTGACTGCAAAAACGTGACAAAATAAATTATATCCATATATGATTCCAAAAATACTGATAAATTACATAGATGTTTAAATGTTGGATATATGAGAAGACATAACTTTTTTGATTACTAAAGAATATTTATGGTTCAAAGATCTTCTATGACAAATATGACTACATGATAATTTATTAATTTTGACATCTGTCTAGACTATAAATCCTTCCCAAATACACATTTTAAGCTTTATCAAATATGATGAAATGAGTTGCCATAAAGTAATCTATTCTTGTTCTGTGTTATCAAAATTTGTTTTGAAGTTTCATAAGAGGCAGGCAATTGTTTTTTGAAAAAAATTAAAGTAAAATCTCATTCAGAAGAGAAAAAATGCTGCTATAGATTATTAGTAGTTAGTACTACAGAAAGGATGATGAATCAGAAAATGAAGATTTCAAGTCATATTTAAAATTAGAAAAATAAGGGAGTTAGGAAATTAAATGAGGAAAATTTGGGGTCAGAAGTGTCAAGATTGATTGACCTATCTTTATCTCTATCTCCAAATTATATGCCATCCAACTATCTGTAAATGTAATCTTGAATACAAAATTGACCATAATATTTTTTTAAACTCATATGGTCTTTTGATATGTTTTACATTTATTTTTATGGGCCAGTTTCTGGTATATGCAGTCATTTGATGAGAGTCAGGTAGTTTTTCAGATTATATTACCCATTTATTTTTAATTTATTCAGCAAATATATTTAATTCCACATGGCAAGCAGAGTATAATTTTGAGGATAAATAGAGAACAAAATATACGTGTTTGTATCTCTCATATAGCTTTCTCTTTACTGAGAAGACTAAGTTATCGATTGGTAAATGTACTGTTTAAAATTGAAAGAAGTGTTATAAGGGAAAATTAAAATACTGAAATTTAGCCATGCAAAGAATAATTTAGAGGCAATTCATTTTTCCTGAAAAATTATAAAGTATTTTTTACTATTTCATTATACTTGTCTTAATGATTAATAAATATTTACCCTCTAGTAACTTTATTATTTAAAATGATACTTGAAGATATTTTTCCTCTTTTATTAAGTTACTCCATAGGTGCATTATCAGCCTGAAAATATCATGCAATCTCCAGTTATGCCAAATTACATTAAGGGATAGTTATAGTAGATTTTAAATAAATATCTTAGATTAAACAACGGAGTTGCAAAGTTGGCTCAGATTGTAAAGAATCTGCCTGAAATGTAGAACTATGTTCGATTCCTGGGTTGGAAAGATCTCCAGGAGAAGGGAATGGCAACCCACTCAAGTATTCTTGCCTGAAAAATCCCATGGACAGAGGAGCCTAGTGGGCTACAGTCCAAAGGATTACAAAGAGTTAGATGAGACTGGCACTTTTTTTTCCTCAAACATATATATGCTGCTGCTAGAGCAATTTACAGATCTAGATAAAATAAAACAATAATGTTTCTTATAAGCCTAATGAAAGGTTCGTGTCATTTTCAAAAATCTTTGCTAAGTATTTTTGCTGTTCACTGAATTTTCCTGGTTAATGAGAAACTGAGTTAACTACCAACTGCTCATTTCAACCCAGATTTCACACCAGAAATAAGAAAAGACATTTGCCTCCTAGATACTTACCAATTTCATTAGAAGTGATGGATATTTTTGTAGAATAGAGATTCTTAAGCAATGAAAAATACTGATTGCTTCTCCTTTCTAATATAGCAATAGTTCATGTCTTGGAACTAGTTCTATTGTCAAAGTGAATAATATTTTAATATGTTTAGGTATGGCCTTATTCTTCCTGATAGAAAAATGGAATGACTCTTGACATTAAGGGAGCTTGAGTAGTATTGATGCCAAATATTTCTGATGATGCTTTTAAGCTTCAGGTAAGATTCTGGGTAAAAAAAAATGAGAGACTAAAATGTGTGCACTCTCTCTTTCTGTCTTTGGGTGGTTTCTGAAAGCCGAAAATCATATATTCTGGCAAAGAAGGAAGGTTTGTTGGAAATGGGCCTTATCAGAAACTCAATTTGAAACTATATTGTTTCTGCAGATCTGTTTTTTTAAACATTCATGTTAGAATTCTAAAAAATATTTGGATGTTAATAACCAAGCTTTTGATTTCTAAGCTTTCAGAGACTGTAATCTCTAAGAAGCATTGAAACCACCAGAGAGATTCTTGCCAAATCCAAAGCATGACTCTAAGTACGGTGTGCCTATTAAAAATGTAAGATCTGTTAAAATAAGGCTGGAGAAGGAAATGGCAATCCACTCCAATGTTCGTGCCTGGGAAATGCCATGGACAGAGGAGCCTGCTGGGCTACAGTCCATGGGGTTCTAAAAGAGTCAGATATGACTTAGCAACTAAACATAACAAAGTCAACACATTGTACATCATAAACTTATACAATGCTAAATCATTATAGATCAGGAAAATCTGGATAAAATTTTTTAAAAAAAGCTTTAATATTTAGAAAGCCTACAATATCTGTTCCTACAATCATTTATTGAAGATTTGGAGAATCAGTTTGGTGTCCTGCAGTTTTAGAGGGTTATATAAAGACAGATCCTTCTCTTCATGCTGTTCACATTACAGTTGGGGAGGTGAAAGTAAACAGTTAATATATAGGAAAATTTTAAACACGTAATGACCCAATCAAATTTCCTGTTCTAGGGGGAAAAAATCAACACAAGAAGGAATAGAGATTAAAAAAAAAGAAAAAACACCATGTTTCATGCACACTGTCTCTAATTATAGAAAGAAAGGCTATGGGCACTAGGCAACTTTAGAGCATCAAGAAAGTTTGTCAGCTGCCTCCAATGCAGAAAACCTCGTGCAAAGTTAACTCAATGAGAAAGCATTTGTAGCACCATTGCTCAGATGATGAGCATTATACTAATTAGTTATGCCTATATTTCCTTTGCTATTAAGTGAGTCTTGTTATCCAGTCACTAAGTCGTGTCCAGCTCTTTGTGACTCAATGGACTGCAGTATGCCAGATTTCCCTGCCTTCACTGTCTCCTGGAGCTTGTTCGAATTCATGTCCATTTGGTCAGTGATGCCATCCAGCCATCTCATCCTCTGTCACTCACCTCCTTCTTCTCTTGCCTTTAATCTTTCCCAGCACCAGGGTCTTTTCCAATGTGTTTGTTCTTTGCTTCAGGTAGCCAAAATACTAGAGCTTCAGAACCAGTCTTCCCAGTGACTATTCAGGGTTGATTTCCTTTAGGATGACTGGTTTGATTTTGCTGTCCAAGGGACTCTCAAGTGTCTTCTCAAGCACCACAATTTGAAAGCATCAATTCTTTGGCACTCAGCCTTTATATGGTCCAGCTCTCATATCAGTGGGCTTCCCTAGTGGCTCAGATGATAAAGAATCTGCCCATGATATGGGAGACCCAAATTCACACCCTGGTTTGGGAAGATGTCTTGGAGAACCTAACCCTAACCCTAATTTTTTCTTATGGCGAGGAGTGGCTACCAACTCTAGTATTCTTGCCTGGAGAATCTCACGGACAGAGAAGCTGGCGGGCTATAGTCCATGGGGTCGCAAAGAGTTGGACATGACTGAGCAACTAACATTTTCACGCTTTCACTTTTCTCACATCCATACATGAATACTGGAAAAACCATATCTTTGACTATATGGACCTTTGTTGGCAGAGTGGTCTCTGCTTTTTAGGTTTCTCCTTTTTAGGTCTCTGCTGTCTAGGTTTGTCTTAGCTTTCTTCCAAGGAGCAAGAGACTTAATTGTGTGCTTGCAGTCACCATCTACAGTGATTTTGGAGCCCAAGAAAATAAAATCTGTCACTTTTTCCCCATCTATGTGCATGAAGTGATGGGATTGGGTGCCATGATCTTAGTTTTTTGAACCAGTTTTTTCACTCTCCTCTTTCACTTTTCTCAAGAGGCTCTTTAGCTCCTCTTCACTTTCTGCCATTAGAGTGATGTCATCTAGATATCTGAGGTTGTTGATATTTCTCCCAGCAATCTTGATTTCCAGTTTGTGATTCATCCAGACTGGCATTTCACATGATATACTCTGCTTATAAGGTAAATAATAGAAAAAAACACCTTCTAATAATTACATGATAAGCAAGTACGATATGTCTGAGTGTACAGAAAACTATAAACAGTACTTGATAGAAATGTACAAATCAGTAGAATCAGTAGTTTTAAAATATACAATGGAAATGAACTTTCCTGGGATGTTAATAGGATGAAGATTGTAGAAAACATTCTCACACTTTATATTTTTAAAATCTTAAAATGTGCACATGGTAACAAAGTAAAGCTGGGAAATACATATATAAATATCCAATATAACAATGCTTTTTGTGTGTTACTGTAAAAAGACATTGGGTCAAAGCTGTTTACAATGTGAAAATTAAAAAATATATATGTAAATAAAACTTGTATTTGAATAATTACCTTGACATTCTTAATTAATCTGAAATACATATTGGCAGGATAAATGTTTATCTACTTTATGTTGCTGATAAGAAATAACATGTTATAATCATATTTTCATTATTTGTGTCCAGCAAAATTCTTTCTCTAAGCTTTTCTAATATAGAGCTCTTATTATTCTGACCTTCAGTTTTGTTTTTGGTCAGTCATGATGGTTTATGCACTCCTACAGCATTTTAGTTATTCATACCCTCCCAAGAGTGATCACACAGGATGATATGGCGACTATGATCATTCAGTCCTTTTCAGGAGAGCATAGTTCATGACCAAACAAATGGTTAGGTCAGGTCATGGCCGTATTCTTCCTGTCTGCCTCGGGGACACTGCAGTTACTTTCATTTCAGGCAGTTACTTATTCATTTATTCATTACTTCATTCAAAATTTATCCAATCCCTACTGGTGACAGTGCAGAATAATATAAAGTGATTATTCTTTAGAATTCCTGCAATGCAGGAGACCCCAGTTCGATTCCCAGGATTGAATGATCTCCAGGGAGAATCCCCTGGAGAAGGAAATGGCAATCCACTCCAGCATTCCTGCCTGGAGAATCCCCAGGGACACAGGAGCCTGGCAGGCTACACCCCATGGGGTCACAAGAGTCAGACAGGACTTAGTGACTATACCAGCACCACCATTTATACATACGTGTCACAATTCCTTCAGTAGTATTTTTGAAACTTGATATATTACTCTATAACTTAACAAATACATCTTTTCCATCAATAATTTCTAATAGAGAAAAGTTAGTTGTCAGTATAGAGTTCCATATTTAGAACTTTAAACTTTGCTATTGTCCTCTTCAGTGGATATACAGTTGACTGTCTTCTGTGGAAGACAAAGAGAACTCAGCTTTTTGTTCTATTGACGAATTATCAGTAGCCAGGACCAATAAAAATGGGGAACTCTATCTCCATATACTTAGTTCACATTAGAAAAGAGAGAAAAGAAAAAAAGTCACTTGTATCTACTACAATTAAGCAATCACATTTCCTTTCTTAATGAGTCTCTTGGTTACCTTCTGTTATATCCCTGATTAAGGTGACAGCTTAATAATAGTGGGACATTTCTATGGAAACTTTATCTTTACTTCTGAATACTAAAACCAAATTACCTTGCTGTCAAACTTCCCGAACCATGTGCATACAATAACACTATTTTTTAATTTTTTTTGCCAGATTCATAGGACATAATTCTTGATAGAGCAATGCATTTTGCTATGTTGTTTGCAGTTAATATTATTTTCAAATTATTTGAGTGCTGGTGTAAGATATAAATTATAATAACACTTTCACTGAACTTTTCTTGCAGTACTTATATGTTAGTATAGTTTTGCACTTTATTTCAAAAGTATTTTTCCTCTGTTCAATTACAGTTTGAGTAGAATTGCTTCAACTATAATATCCATGACTTGTTGGATTTTTTATATTTAATAAAAATGTTTTTATGACTTATTTAAAATACAAATATAGTTATTTTATATTTAAAACACAAATATAGTAAAATATTAGTTATTTGCTTGGAATTTCTTTTTATATTCAATTCAGATTGTTCTGCTATAAAATATATTTTTCAAGGATTGCGTTGGTGTGTAACTTGAGTCTCAATGTTGTCAGGCTTTTTTCTTCCTGTCACAATGTTTTGGCAATTGACACCACATCTGTACCATTAATGGATATAAAGCAGCATCAAAACAATTGTTACCTGCCCAAGGTCATTCAACTTCTGTAACTGGAACTCTTTAACAGGAAATGACTTATGAGCTCTAATCTCAATGGAACTGCCTACTTTATAGACCATTCTTCCTTTAAAGTCTCTCAGTGGATTAGCTGCCTTTAACTTGGCTATTTCCACTACATTTCTGGTCACTCTGAAGCACTAAACTATTAGCTTAGTAACTACAAAGTCCTGTGCTTGAGCTCAGTCGCTTCATATGCAATATTCAAAATGTAAAACTTGGTTTAAAATCGAGACTTCACTCTTATCCCAGGCAGAGATCTATTATAAACTGATTCTGCTTTCATTTTCCACTCAGTGTTTCAGCTTCTCCCCCCAGTTTGTAGATTCAGAGTTCTTACCTTTTCACAGTTGGATCAAGAAGAGATGAAGGATGTGTCCCAAGGTTCTTTCTTGCCTGGCAGGGTCCAGAGCTGGCATCTCACTCTCTGCTTTAAGCAGGAGACTAAGCTTACTCCTTGTTCAAGAGTCACTCTTGTAGCAATTTGAGAATGTGCCTCTTTATCCCACTTCCCTGGCTTTAGTGGAAAGTTCTCATCTGTTGAATTCTTAAAGTAACTGTCACAGTATCTTTTAATTATATCTCGCTCCTCATTACTGAGCCCTGAGAAACATGCCTCTTGTACACGGCATATGTTGACTTATACCCTTTCCAGCCAGAGCATCCATGCACTCATTTTCCTACAAGATTTTGGGGGTTGTAAGTACATCTTATATATCAGACTTCTATTCGGAAGTTCCCTTGCTGATTCTTTCAATTTCTCTCTGTTTTGGTTACCACCAGTATGACTCAAAACTTAGTTCTTTACCTCCTCCAACTTTTAAAGGACACATTAAGCTCTTGGAATTATTTTCAAATCACCTGATTTGAATAAAAAGACAGCAATCCCACCTTTTTTCCTGAGATAGGTGATGCAATGTATTACAATCAAGAAGCTCCCTGCTAGGATCATCCTTTCTCTAAATCAAAGATCCTTCTAATCTCAAATGTGTCAATGTTTTGTCCCCTCAAATAGAGAAGGTTTTTAAGAATCTCAAAACTGATTTCATTTTCTGTGTCATTAGGTGGTCTCATTTTTGGTAAACATTACGAAGTATGAAGTTTTATTTCCTTATTTTTAAAATCTATTTACTTTTGGCTGTGTCAGGTAATAGTTGTGGCCTACAGACTCTTTCACTGTGGCTCTTGAGCTCTTCATTGAGGCAAGAGCTCTCTAATGTGACTCTCAGGCTTAGTTGCTCCACATCATATGGTATCTTGTTTCCCTAACTGGGAAGCTAATCCATGTACCTTACATTGGAAGGCAGACTCTCAACCACTAGACCACCAGGGAAGTTCCCCCTAAGTGTTAAATTTTATTAGCCTGAGATGCACTGCAAGTAAATGGAAAATGATGTATAAACTGATCTTCATTCCTGGGATCTCCCATTATGTACTTGTAATAGTCATTTAGTCCAAAAGCACTATGAATATGTCAAAATTATACTAAAACAATGTTAGAATAATCTGTGTAATCTATAGTATTTTGAATATGGCTCTCCACCTACCAGACAATCTGAAGGAAGAAGAAATATTCTGGAGCTATCATTTTTTTTTTTATTTTATAGACAGAAAAAAAGTGTTTCTATCTTCGTGGACGAGAACAAAATGAAGCTCTGCATTTCATATTTATGGAAGGTTAATTTTAGGAGACTATATTCCTTGTTATTTCAACAGGTCTTAATGATTGTTGAAAACATTCATGTTGTATTAGGTATTATTGAGATGAAATAATTGTTTATTTTTAGGTCCTGATCTAGAGGAAATTACAGTGGAGCTCAATACCCATCTTTTTGTGAGACTATGCACAGAATAACACAGACGTTATTATTCTCAAATTACCTCACACTATTTATGAGAATAACATCAAAGCAACAAAATAATATTAAGTATATATAAAATGCAGTTGACTTTTCTGCTTATAAAACTAACGAGGTGTGGTTTAAAGTCCTTGAAATTTTTGTCTGTCTTTAAGAAAAGCTGTTTTGATAAGCTGATACAAACAACTTCCATATACTATTTCTACCATCTTGGCAATTAGAACTGTCATCACCTAATCAGACTCCCTTTTTCTTTGTGCCTATTCTATAACTATATTAGTCAGAAGGAAGGGATAAAATACTATGATAAATATGTACTATTAAAGGGATAGACACCACAGGACAGGAAGACGTATGGCAATATGAATGAGGAAGGAGGCTGTGACAGAAGAAATAAATGACACATGTAGCCTAGACACCTGAGTAGGGACAGTTTCGATGAAGATGAAAGACAGGAAAATTAAAACTAGAGGAGAAAGAAGAAAAAGATTACTGGAAAATGATATAGACCTCCCAGGCATGGTTTCAAAAGCTCAGTGAGATAAGAAAAGCCTTTAAAAGGATAGATCATTAATCACTGGTATTTCAATTAGCTAATATTGACTGGGATGGCAATTATGGCATTGATAAGAAAGGGCTTCTTTTCCTGGAGGTAGCACAGTCTGTTTCCTGACATATCCTTTCAACAATCCACAGAAGCCTAAGCTATTATACTCTTAGCCCTAATGTGGCTGGGAAATGAGACAAGGCTGAAAAATAAGATAGTGGTATAGAGTCATCTCAAGTCTAGTGATCACAATGTCATCAGAATGTCAATGCCCTTGAAGTTTTATGTGAAAGTAATAGAACAAAAACACTGAACTTTAATAAATAAATGCAATGGGCCTTTAGGAAATGTGAAATAAGCTTTGGTTAAAATAAGTATCAGTAAATTTATGAGAATACAAAAATTGTAATAGCAAGCAATAGACTATCTTTCTCACCATAGAAAACCTTTTCCTTTCTCTGAAAGCAGATGTAGTTGTTCTACTTTCTAAATATTTTCCTCTGGTTTTGTGAGAGGTACAACAACCTCAGAACTTCTCCTGTAGGGTCAGCCTTTCAGAATAAGTACAATCTCCTGCTTGTGATTATGTGTGTGTGTGAATGTGTGCTATGTCACTTCAGTCATGTCTGACTCTTTGTGATCCTTTGGACTGTAGTCCTCCAGTTTCCTATGTCCGTGGGATTCTCCATGCAAGAATACTGGAATGGGTTGTCATGTCCTTCTCCAGGGAATCTTCCTGGCCAAAGGACCAACCCCCATCTCTTAAGTATCCTACATTGGCAGGAGAGTTCTTTACCACTAGTGCCACCTGCATAACTTTAAAGGTAGCTCTTTAAGTAGTGCCTAAAAGTCAGGCTGTCATCATAGCACATGTGATTAATACAAATAGGAAAGGTATATTGAGAAAAGAGACAAAATATAGCATGCTAATACTTTACAGTTTTCAATGACAAAAACGGTTCAGCTTATGCTAACTTCATTTTTCTCTTGGTACTTTATTTTATTTTTTTAATTAAAGTATAATTTGGGGCTTCTCTGATGGCTTAGTGCTAAAGAATCCACCTGCAATGCAGGAGACTCAGAAGACACAGGTTCGATCCATGGGCAGGGAAGATACCCTGGAAGAGGGAATGACAACCCATTCCAGTATTCTTGCCTGGAGAATTCCATGGACAAAATAACCTGGTGAGCTATATATAGCTCAAAGGATCACAAAGAGTCAGACACAATTCAGCAACTTAGCATGGAACATAGCTGATTTACAATATTGTGTTAGGTTCTGGTCTAAAGCACAGTGATTCAGTTATAGTTTAGTTATTTCATTATAGGTTGTTAAAAAATTCTGAGTATAGTTCCCTGTGTTATACAATCGGTCCTTTATAGGTTTTCTGTTTTATATATAGCCATGTTTTTTGTTAATCCCAAACTTCTAATTTTTCACCTTCCTCCTTTCCCCTTTCGTAAAAATGTTTGGTTTCTATGTCTGTGGGTCTGTTTCTGTTTTATATATAAATTGATTTGTATAACTGTTTTTTAGATTTCATATATAAGCAATATCATATAATGTCAGGTGTCTTCATCTGACTTACTTCACTTAGTAAGTAAGATAATCTCTAGGTCAATTCATCTTGCTACAAACGGCAATATATCATTATCGTTTTGTCCCTGAGAAAAATATCACCTTGTATATATGTATCATAGTTTCTTTATCCATTTCTATGTTGGTGGACATTTAGGTTGCTTCCATGTCTTGGCTATTGTGAGTAGTGTTGCTTGAATACTGGGGTGCATACATCTTTTCAAATTATATCTTTCACTGGATGTACCTCCAAGAGTGGGATTACTGGATCAGAAGGTAGCTATATTTTTGTGCCTTTTTTTTTTTAAGGAACATTCATACTGTTCTGCATACCATCTATGCCAATTTACATACCCATCAATAGCATAGGAGAGTAATTCAGTTCAGTCGCTCAGTTGTATCTTAACTATTTGCAACCCTATGGACTGCTGCATGCCAGGCTTCCCTGTCCATCACCAACTCCTGGAGCTAGCTCAAACTCATGTCCATTATGTTGGTGATTTGATCTAACCATCCCATCCTCTTGTGTCACCTTCTCCTGCTGCCTTCAGTCTTTCCTAGGTCAGGGTCATTTCCAGTGAGTCAGTTCTTCCCATCAAGTAGACAAATTATTGGAGCTTTAGCTTAAGAATAAGTCCTTCCAATAAATATTCAGGACAGATTTCCTTTAGGATAGACTGGTTTGATCTCCTTGCAGTCCAAGAAACTCTCAAGAGTCTTCTGCAACACCACAATTCTAAGGCATGAATTCTTGGGCACTCAGCTTTCTTTATGTTTCAACTTGCACATCCGTACATGACTACTGGAAAAACCATAGCTTTGACTATATGGACCTTTGATGGCAAAATAATGCCTCTGCTTTTTAATATGCAGTCTATGTTGGTCACAGCTTTTCTTCCAAGGAGTAAGCGTCTTTTAATTTCATGGCTGCAATCACCATCTTCAGTGACTTTGGAGCCCAAGAAAATAAAGTCTGTCAATATTTCCATTGTTTCCCCATTTATTTCCAATGAAGTGAGGGACTGGATGCCATGATCTTAGTTTTGTGAATGTTAAGTTTTAAGCCAGCATTTTCACTCTCTTCTTTCACTTTCATAAAGAGTCTTTTTAGCTCCTCTTGAATTTCTGCCATAAAGGTGGTGTCATTTGCATATCTGAAGTTGCTGATGTTTCTCCCAGCAATCTTGATATCAGTTTGTGTTTCATTCAGCCTGGCTTTCTGATGATGTACTCTGCTTAGAAGTTAAATAAGTAGGATGACAAAATACAGCCTTGACATACTCTTTTCCCAATTTGGAACCAGTCTGTTGTTCCATCTCCACTTCTTACTGTTGCTTCTTGACCTGTATACAGATTTCTCAGGAGGCAGGTAAGGTGGTTGGTATTCCCATCTCTTTAAGAAAGTTTGCTGTGATGTGTAGGAGAGCAACTTATGCTAAAACTTCAAAAGAAAAAAATAAAAATACTGAAAAGAAACATAGATGTTAAGCTGTGACACAAAATTTTCCAGCCATATCTTCTGAGAAATGAGCTGCAACAATGGGAAGTCAGAATTAATATTTTCCTGTCTGAGATTGGAGAAAATAAAAAGAAGATGTGCTGAATAATCACATTCTAAATTCAACAAAATTTATATTGCAAATGTATTCACTTAAAATCAATACTTAATCTATAATATACTTGCATACTTTAGGCTCTGTGGTGAAATAATGCTTCATCATGTTTATAAATCTATTTTAACGGGCTACAAAATCATTGCAGATGGTGGGTGCAGTCATGAAATTAAAAGACACTTGCTCCATAGAAGAGGAGCTATGACAAACCTATATAGCATATTAAAAAGCAGAGACTATTTTGCCAACAAAGGTCCATCTAAACAAAGCTATGATTTTTCCAGTAGTCATGTATGGATGTGAGAGTTGAACTATAAAGAAAGCTGAGCACTGAAGAACTGATACTTTTGAACTGTGATGTTGAAGAAAACTCTTGAGAATCCCTTGGACTGCAAGGAGTTCAAACCAGTCAATCCTAAAGGAGATCAGTCCAGAATATCATTGGAAGGACTGATTCTGAAACTCTAATACTTTGGCCATCTGATGGGAAGAACTGACTCACTAGAAAAGACCCTGATGCTGGGAAAGATTGAAGGCAGGAGAAGTGTATGACAGAGGATGAGATGGTTGGATGGCATCACCGACTCTATGGACATGAGTTTGAGCAAGCTCCAAGTGTTGGTGCAGACAGCGTGCTACAGTCCGTGGGGCCTCCGAGTCAGACATGACCTTGCAAATGAACTGATGTGTATAAAGTATAATCAATCTTACCATAACTTTTAACTAATTGATTGTTTAAATTTGGGCTTCCCCAGTGGTTCAGCAGTAAGGACTCTGCCTGCAGGAATCACAGGGGATGGGGGTTCGATCTCTGAGGTCAGAAAGTTCCTGTGGGAGGAAGGCAAGGCAACCCACTCCAGTATTCTTGCCTGGAGAATCCCATGGACAGAGGAACCTGGCGGACTATAGGTCATAGGGTCGCAAAGAATCAGACACAAGTGATGCAAATGAGCACACGTGTGTGCAAAAAGTACAATCGGTCTTTGCATAACTTTTAAATGATTGATTCATTAAATTTATATTTTTGTAAGTCAGGGTCCCAATAGAAAAGAAATGGTGCAGTCAAATTATTCCTACTTTTTTTTTTTTTTTAAATAAAAGATACATTCTAAAGTATGTTGGTCCAAGGAAACCACAAAGCCCAAGGGCTAGCAGTAGGGTGGAGTGGTCACCAGGGACCGAGAGAATGAGAGGTTACTGGGATCTGGAAGGAGGAGGCCACAGCCTGGGAGGGAGAAGGGACCTTTGGTGGAGATACCCAGCCAGCCTGTGTTTATCCTTCAAGGAAGAAACTGGGAAAATAAATACCTTTTGTCATTCAGATCACCTGCTTGGTTTACATTGATAACTTACCAGGAAACTAGAGGGCACAGGACGCCATGGCTGTCATTTCTATAGATCACACTCCTTTGGCATAGAGCAGGATGGACTTGAGTTGGTAGGAACCTGGAGAAGCAGAGGAAAGACATCCAGCTCAATTTACAAAATAGTACATGTGAAGATTTCTATAGGCGTGACTTCCTAGGCCTTATCTTTATTGAGAGAGTTAATTATAATATTGAGTGTTTTATAATTTTTTGGCTCCCCAATTTGCCCATTTTGTGCTTAAACTTACATATATATAGTGAGTGACAAATCATATTTTCAAAAAGAGAGGAGAATGAAGAAAAATGCATCAAGTTCCTATTTTCTGTCAGGCACTGTCACAAGATGTAGAGCCTAGGAATTAAAAATAATAAAATAGTGAAAAACCAAACTGGGTTTAAATCTGTCAGTTACCAAATGTGAATTTTGTACAAATTAAATATAAACCAAGATTATGCATTGTAGCTCAAAGATTTATTAGAAGGAGCTAATGAAGGAATATAATATTTATTTTTCATTTTTTCATTATTTATGCTGGGGCCATTCATACTACCTTAGAGAGTGGAAGTCTTCCACACTCTGTGTAGGATTTACAAGCAAAAATTACCCCTTTTTAGGAACTTTGAATACTCCCATCCTTCTTCCCCTCTTTGTTTTCCTCATTTCATCTTTTACCACTTTGGGGTCACCATTTCAACAAGCTCTGAGGAAAGATATTTGATTCCAAACTTGGTGGATCTCTGAACCTAGAATGGAGTGTCTTCAGTTTGGGTCTTAGTTGCAGTTTTTAATAGAAGATGAAATCTCTTAGTAGTATCGTATGATTATCCTGTACATTAGCTATTACAGAAACCAGATGATCAGATGTACATCATCCCCAGGCACTCATGAATAGTTGGAAGGCTCCCAGAATCACACAACTGGGGAGTCAAGTTTGCCTGATCAGAAAACCTGAGCCCTCTCTATTTTATCCTGTCATCAGATTAAAAAATAACAACCTAGATAAAAATGGAAAAGAAAACTACATCTGAATGAAATATTCTTTCTAACACAAACTTGAATTTTAATATAATAATTGTATTTAAAAATACTCAACTCAATAACATAGGATATAAAATATTATATTCATTATTAAAGAAAATGTAGCAACTAAATGTCTTTTTTTTTTCAATTTTAGTTAAAAGGGACAAATAACCAAACCAATATATTCTACACTAATGATTGTAAAATTAATGCTTATAACATCAATCATCAGATGTTTGATTAGGTTATTTATTAACCTATTTGACTACTAATGAGTACATGGATAAAGGATGATTATTTGTTTGCATCTGGCCCTATATGCCAAGTAGTGATTGGTCAACATTTCCTTTAATACATAGTAACAGTGAAGGTTAGATATTACACTTACTGGACAAATATGAAAACTGAATTATTAATAGACTCAGTATCTGCTCCAGGTAACCCAACTACAAAGAGAGTCAGCATCTAAATACAATTTTTCAGACTTTCAATCTCTTGCATTCTCTTCACCCCCATCATGGCTAGTGGCTCATCCTTTTCTTCTCTTGATTCTGCATTGTGATTTACTGTTCTGTGTTTTGTTGTGTGTGTGTGTGTGTTTGGCCAATTTCCCTCAGGCTATCTCCCTTACCTTAGACTATTCTGCCAAAGGATGTCCCTCTTATTGCTCAGTTTGTATTCCCCTGAAATTGACCTTTTAAAGACCACTGAAACTTGTGGATGTTGTTGTAGAATAAGCATAGGTGGTGACTATGGGCACCTTCTCTGCTACTCTCCTCCCTTAACTTTCACTCCCCTCCCCTTTTTTTTCCCTTTCTGGCTGTGCTTCTTGGCTTTCCTTCCTTCTTGGTCCCCCCAACAGCGACTGAACTTGGCCCCAAAAGTGAAAATTCAGAATCCTAACCATGGGACTGCCAAGGAATTCCCTCCCCCATAGTTTTTTAAATAGAACTAATTACTGTTAATTTTCTGATTAATATTCTTTCTGGTTACGTTACTTTTGTTACACTTAAATGTCCTTGTCTTCTTGATCTATTCTTCTGGGGAGGAAGAAATTTTCCTCAACCCTTATATGTTCTTTGGGCTGGTCTAAGAATTAATTTGACATGAAACAGGCTAACAGGAAAAAAAAAATCAAGGCAAAGCTTAATAACATGAGTACAATTGAGAGACCCAGGAAAAATTAGTAACTCTCAGAATAGCTGAACACCTCACATTAAATATATTGTCTATTAAAGACAAAAGAGGATGTTGGGGACAGTAGTTTGGGAATTCAAAATGGAGGAAGACAATTCACATGAAGTGAAACAGCAAAAGTGTATTGAACAGATATTTGCTGGGCCATGCAGAGACAATGACTGAGTGAACTTTGAGCTCTAGGCTCAGCCTAGTATTTATCCTTTTCAAATATCTCCAGTAATAGGTATTCCAGAAACAGGTTCTCTATGTAAATTATTTTAGGCTGTTAAAGAGAAGATAAGAACAACAAGAAAAACAAACTGAGTCTTCTGTTTCTTACAAATAATTAGTGAAAATTACTTCTTATGCCAAAGAAACACTGGAGGGTGGTAAATTTTGTCCTCTGCAGTAAGGGCCATCACACTTTCTTATTCTTTCCCTTCAAATCTTTGCAATAGTGTTTCTTTTTCATCTCTTTTATTAAAATAGCATTATTTTTTTTAATATTTTCAAGCAGTTATATGGATGTCAAAAAATACACCTAGAACTGACTAATTCATAAAACTTGATACTATATTTCTTATTATTTGGGGCTAGATATGGAGGAAATGTAATTTTGAATGACAAAATAAGTTTTAGTATCTTATACCTTTTTTTTTTTAATATCACCATTTATTTTACAAGTTCAAAGTGATATAGTTCTTTTTGACTGTCTAGTTCTTCAGAACTAAATATGACTGGAAAACTTCTAGGATGAGTAAAGCATTTGCCATAAATCCTTGGACAGAAGCTTTGTATTATTTTATTTAGATAAATTTTGAGTAAGTTTATTTTCTTCTTTTTTAAAATAAATTTTAAATGACAACCTTGGAATTGACTTTCAGGTTCAGAGATATCTACATAATGAGAAACAAACAGAAAATCTTTTCTTTTTTGCTCACAAAACCTTACCTTGTGACTTTTTCATTTTGTCAGCCAGTTTTAATTATTACTCTCAAGTCTGTCTTTTTCTTGCAGTTATTAATCAGTTGCTCTTTGAGTAAACATTTCCGCAGGTAAATTCACTCAACTTTCTTTACAAACTTCAGGAAATTTGCTTTATACATTAAAAATTCAAATAAATATCAATATAACTTTGTAGTGGCATTCCTAAACAAAATAATAATTCTAAAATTGAAATATACTTGAGAAACTGATCAAGAAAAGGGATAAGAATAATTGGGGGAAAAAAACTTGATACTTGTGCCTGCTGTAAAAGTATAGAAAGTAAACAAATCATTAGGCTGCTTTGCTAGAGAAATGAAATGTAAATCCAAGGAGATGGGATTTTTATCATTACAAAGAGACATTGTTTGGATTTCCCCTGGAGTTCTTTCTTCAAAACTGTTCACCATGGACCAGTAATTACCCTTAAGGGCCTTTGGTGAGAATTGAATTTTCACTCAATAAGGCTAACACTGGGCCTAGAGGGTAAGAGAGTCAGCCTAGCTGTTTGCAAATTAAATTATGAGCATAAGATAAAGATTCTGGGCTTGTCCCTTTGTCAGTTGGATAGGGTGGTATTATTGAAAAATGTGGATAGAGGATGACAATAACAGCTGTTTAGTGCTTCCCCTTTTGACTTGTTGGATTTATTGAATGGACAGGAAGATGTAAGAAATTTAAACTTTGTGTTTAGATTTCTTTGGCTAGAAAGAAAACAACTGTGGTGTATTCAGCAATGGATGTGCTTCAGTAACACACACACACACACACACACACACACACACAGTTTTTATGAAAATGTCACTTAATATTTGATTCAAATAATTCTTGAAAATATTCAATCTGTTTAAAAGCATCATATAATCTAAGAAGGAGAGAATAGTTTATTATGTCAGTGGCCATGTTATGTACAGCTTATTTTATACAATGAATAACTCCATTTATATATGAAAGTGAAAGTGAAGTCACTCAGTCGTGTCTTATTCTTTGTGACCCCATATATATATATGTGTGTGTGTGTGTGTGTGTGTATTTTATATAGCATATAAATTTTATATACTATATACACATATTCTTTAAAAAAGACATGAGCAGTAGAACTGAAAAACTGAATTTTCTTCTGCTTGCAATGGACATTAAAATTTATGTCAGTTATTTGTCTAGAGAGTATGTTAGCAAATCTATGGTTATTATATAAACAGATATCTAATAGCTAACTACAGCAGATACTCACTGAAGGGGCAGATTACAGGCTGAGTCAGAAAAGTCATAGTCAGTGTTGTTCTTTGGTATGAGTTAAGTATCAGGTACAGGGTGTCTAAATTCTGTTGGATCCTTTGGTCCCTCCAGTTAAATCATTTTATGGGCCGCTTGAAGAGGTGACACTATTTGTAGACCTGTTATTTTGTTACTTAGTTGCTCAGTTGTGTCTGACTCTTTGGGACCCCATAGACATGGAATTTTCCAGGCAGGAATACTGGAGTGGGTTGCCATTTCCTTCACAGAATCTTCCTGACTCAAGGATCAAACCCATGTCTCCTACATTGGCAGGTGGATTCTTTACCACTGAGCCACCAGGGAAGCCTGTTTGTGGGCCAATTAGATACATAAACCTAACACAGCAGGTTAAGATTGCAATATGATATATTTTAGTGTATATATCGAAGAAGGCAATGGCACCCCACTCCAGTACTCTTGCCTGGAAAATCCCATGGACAGAGGATCCTGGAAGGCTGCAGTCCATGGGATTGCTGAGGGTCAGACACAACTGAGCGACTTCACTTTCAGTTTTCACTTTCCACTTTCATGCATGGGAGAAGGAAATGGCAACCCACTTCAGTGTTCTTTCCTGGAGAATCCCAGGGACAGGGCGGCCTGGTAGGCTGCCGTCTAGGGTGTCGCACAGAGTCAGACATGACTGAAGTGATTTAGCAGCAGTAGCGGTGTATATATTACATAATTAGACTCTAAAATTAATGTTTTTTATCTAAATGTCTGTGAAAGAAAAAATAAATATGAGCTATATATCTTTAAAATGTAATGTCTTTTGAACAAATAATGAATGAATGGAGTTAGAAGAGATCTTCCATCATCATTATCTATTTACCTGCCTGCAGGTACCCACCCATCATGAATGATAAGTCCAGAGACTCTTGTGAATTCCAAAAGCTTCATTAGTTCACTGGATCCTGTCAGCTCCCTAGAGCCAAAGCAGTCATTCTGCTCATCTTTCTCTCCTCTTCTGTGCTATCACATCGTTCTCCTCTTGACTGAAATGTGTGATAAACTTAACTATGGCTTCTGTTTCTTCTTTTTCATAAACAAAACAAAAACATACCAGACAACTCTACCACAACAAGACACAGTTGTCTTAACCATCATACATTTCCTTCCAGCTTCTGCCCCCCCCCCACCCCACCTTTTTTTTTTTTGGCTTATTTTTAGAGCAAAACCTCTTGGCATTATTATTTTTACCCAGTACTAGTTCTTCCAATCCTTGAAACTCTTGTGTCTGATTTTTGCTTAGTGATATTCTGGTAAATGTTAAACAACAGGGTTTCTGGAGAACTATAACCCGATTTCAAATATTTTCTGCCTTTCATAGTATAAAAATAAACTCCCACCAGGGCTGATTTCAAGATATGAGGACTGATTTCATACTATCCAGCGTGGTGTTTGAAAGTGATGTGCTCAAGTGGCTTCCTTGAGGTTTAGGTGGTTTTGCTTGTTTTTCTTTGCTTGTCCAAATGAAAACATACAATATGAGTTTTTACTAGCTCCAACATATATGTCTTTACCAATGATCACCTGGCTGAAAATGCTCTCTTAAATCCACTCCAGTGGGGCTTTAAACTCCCCCTGCACCAAAAAAAGTGTGCTAAGATTACTAAAATTTTGAGTTGCTAAATCTGGTATTTGATTTTCGAAATCTTGCTTTAACAGCAGTGTTTTAAACACTTGAGAATACTTAAGTTTTTTAAGTACTTTTTTCAGTTTCCCTCCAGAACTCTGTACTCCTTCTCTTCATCTCCCTACCTCATGTTTTGTTTTGCTTTCCTGTCATCTTTTCTGCATTTTTTTTGACCACTTTTTAACAATGGCGTGGCCCACTGCTAGGATTTGATGTCTTTTCAAGACTGTTTACATTCACTCCTTTAGTGATCTCAACCTACTTCTGGATTTTATATACCATTTAGAGAATGACAATACTTTAGTATATATTTTCAGCTGAAACACTGCTCTGACTACAAACTCATTGCTTGACAACTGTTGGGAAAATATTATTGAAAGCAAATTCCTTTCCCATCACCAGAAGATATTTCTTTTTTCATAGATTAAAAAAAAAACCACTTTTATTATTGAATAGTTAAGATAGAATGTGATATGTCTCACAGACATCTGCTAAGAGATTGCAGTGACTTTAAAAAAAATCTCACTCATTTGTAGCCAAAGTATAACCCATTACATACATAAATTCAAGATAAATAATAATTAGTTCACAAGTAAGAGGACTTGACAGTGCAATTTGGCATAAATTGGGGTGACCACCTGTGTAAGCTAGCAGGAAAAAGAAACTTCTTTATCCAGGAGAAAAAGAAATTTCTCATATTTCTATGACAAGAAGTGGCTTTGCAACATAGAGGAGGAACACTTTGAAGTTAGGCTATTTCCCCATCACAAGAACTGGGAAACAGAGTGAATCTTCCTCAGTGATGATATTTCAGAAGAAAGATTTCTAGATCTTTGAGATAAACAATCTTCGGTCTTGAAGCTAATGGATTATTTAACTTGTAAAATGATGAAAATATATATTCACCAAAATCAACCAAATGACGTTAGATCTGTCTTTTCCAGTCTGTACTTTTAAGTGCCAGATTTCTGTTTGTATGTTAATTAAATGCTTTTCTTTTCTATCTCATCCTTCCAATCAGTCAATGAAACATTTTGTGTTGAATTTAGGGCTTGAGTACTTGAGTGCAGATTAATTCAGTTCAGTTCAGTCTCTCTGTTGCGTCCGACTCTTTGCGACCCCATGAATTGCAGCACACCAGGCCTCTCTGTCCATCACCAACTCCCGGAGTTTACTCATACTCATGTACATCGAGTCAGTGATGCCACCCAGCCATTTCATCCTCTGTCATCCCCTTCTCCTTCCCCCAATCCCTCCCAGCATCAGAGTCTTTTCCAATGAATCAACTCTTCGCATGAGGTGGCCACAGTATTGGAGTTTTAGCTTTAGCATCAGTCCTCCAATGAACACTCAGCACTGATCTCCCTTAAGATGGACTGGTTCCATCTCCTTGCAGTCCAAGGTACTCTCAAGAGTCTTCTCCAACACCATAGTTCAAAAGCATCAATACTTCAGTGCTCAGCTTTCTTCACAGTCCAAATCTCACATCCATACATGACCACTGGAGAAACCATAGCCTTGACTAGACAGAACTTGGTTGGCTCTGATTTTGAATACGCTATCTAGGTTGGTCATAACTTTTCTTCCAAGGAGTAACCATCTTTTAATTTAATGGCTGCAGTCACCATCTGCAGTGATTTTGGAGCCCAGAAAAATAAAGTCTGACACTCTTTCCCCATCTATTTCCCATGAAGTGATGGGACTGGATGCCATGATCTTCATTTTCTGAATGTTGAGCTTTAAGCCAACTTTTTCGCTCTCCTCTTTCACTTTCATCAAGAGGCTTTTTAGTTCCCCTTCACTTTCTGCCATAAGGGTGGTGTCATCTGCATATCTGAGGTTATTGATATTTCTCCCGGCAATCTTGATTTCACCTTTGTTTCTTCCAGCCTAGCGTTTCTCATGATGTACTCTGCATAGAAGTTAAATAAGCAGGGTGACAATATACAGCCTTGACGTACTCCTTTTCCTATTTGGAACCAGTCTGTTGTTCCATGTCCAGTTCTAACTATTGCTTCCTGACCTGCATATAGGTTTCTCAAGAGGCTGGTCAGGTGGTCTGTTATTCCCATCTCTTTCAGAATTTTCCACAGTTTATTGTGATCCACACAGTCAAGGACTTTGGCATAGTCAAGAAAGCAGAAATAGATGTTTTTCTAGAACTCTCTTGCTTTTTCCATGATCCAGCAGATGTTGGCAGTTTGATCTCTGGTTCATCTACCTTTTCTAAAACCAGCTTGAACATCTGGAAGTTCACAGTTCACGTATTGCTGAAGCCTGTTTTGGAGAATTTTGAGCATTAATTTACTAGCATGTGAAATGAGTGCAATTGTGCGGTAGTTTGAACATTCTTTATTAAATTTACTCAAGATGGACCAGTTTTTACTTTATTGGTAATCAAATTTGTGTACTTATAAATCCAGATACTGTTGATACCTGGATTACAATTCATACCTGCTCAGAAATTAGACTATGGAGATATCACTGGGAGCACAAAAACAAAAAGTAATGTAACAAATACCATGTTTGTTTTCTAGTAAAATGTTATTCTTAAAGTAATTTAAATGACTCTTCTGTGAATAGAGAAGTCTCTTCACAGGCAGTGAGGAGAGAGTCTCACTCAGGAAGTCTATGAAAATATTAATCATTTTCTTGAATACCTCTTTTTAGTTGAGGTCAGTAATCATATAAGCTACTTTAGAAAACTTATACTTCTAAGTCCTTTGGAGGAAGGGGGCATAGTCATTTTTCTGACTATGAAGCTGGCTTCCAATAGGAAGCATTAGTCCAACTGATTTTATTGTACTTTGTCTTTTGCTTTGGACAACCACCTCAAATTTTTTTCAGTAAAAAAAAAAAAAAGTAATATGGGTCACTCAGTTCAGTTCAGTCACTCAGTCGTGTCCGAATCTTTGTGACCCCATGAATCACACCATGCCAAGCCTCCCTGTCCATCACCAACTCCCAGAGTTTACCCAGACTCATGTCCATCGAGTTAGTGATGCCATCCAGCCATCTAATCCTCTGTCGTCCCCTTCTCCTCCTGCCCCCAATCCCTCTCAGCACCAGGGTTTTTTTCCAATGAGTCAACACTTTGCATGAGGTGGCCAAAGTATTGGAGTTCAGCTTTAGCATCAGTCCTTCCAATGAACACCCAGGCCTGATCTCCTTTAGAATGGACTGGTTGGATCTCCTTGCAGTCCAATTATCAGCACTTAAAAGGATCTTTCCCCTTGTTTACAACTCATCTTATCTTTCCTGTGGAGCACTTCACTGTAGTAAAACCTGTTCAATAAATGTAGCAGAATTATTTTCCCATGTCTTTCCAGGTCCTTATGACTTAGTATCCCAGGGTTTTTAGGGAAGAAAAAAGCCTTTGTAAGATCAAACATGATTATGAGATGATTCAGTTAAATTTACCACAAGATGTTGTCTAAGACCCAAATTCAAAAGTCCATTAATATTAGGCATCTGGTCTCATCACTTCATGAGAAATAGATGGGGAAACAGTTGAAACAGTGTCGGACTTTATTTTGGGGGTCTCCAGAATCACTGCAGATGGTGACTGCAGCCATAAAATTCAAAGACGCTTACTCCTTGGAAGAAAAGTTATGACTAACCTAGATAGCATATTGAAAAGCAAAGAAATTACTTTGCCAACAAAGGTCCGTTTAGTCAAGGCTATGGTTTTTCCACTGATCATGTATGGATGTGAGAGTTGGACTGTGAAGAAAGCTAAGAACTGAAGACTTGATGCTTTTGAACTGTGGTGTTGGAGAAGACTCTTGAGAGTCCCTTGGACTGCAAGGAGATCCAACCAGTCCATTCTGAAGAAGATCAGCCCTGCGTGTTCTTTGGAGGGAATGATGCTAAAGCTGAAACTCCTGTACTTTGGCCACCTCATGTGAAGAGTTGACTCATTAGACTCTGATGCTGGGAGGGATTGGGGGCAGAAGGAAAAGGGGATGCCAGAGGATGAGATGGCTGGATCACATCACCGACTTGATGGATGTGAGTTTGAATGAACTCTGGGAGTTGGTAATGGACAGGGAGGCTTGTTGTTCTGCGATTCATGAGGCTGCAAAGAGTTGGACACTACTGAGCGACTGAAGTGAACTGAACTGCATAGTAGGTTAGGTTAACATATAGTAGGTTTTCTTTCTTAATATAATTTAATTTTAGGACACTTTTAAGTTCAAAGCAAAATTGTGTAGCAAGTACAGAATTCCCATGTACTTTCCTACCCATATACTCACAACCTTCCCCACCTTTGACATCCTGCACCAGAGTGGTACACATTATTTTTAATAATTGATAAACCTACATTGACACATCATAATCACCCAAAGTCCATAGTTTGCCTAAGAAACTTTTGGTGTTATACATTCTATGGGTTTATACAAATTATAATATATATCTGTCATTATAGTATCATGCAGACTATTTGCACTGCCATAAAAATCCTCTATGTTCTGCTTTATTCATTGTCCCATTCCTATTCTGACAATTATTGATATTTTTATTGTTGCCACAATTTTTCATTTTCCATAATGCCATCTAGTTGGAATTATAGAGCATACAGCCTTTTCAGACTGGCTTTTTTTAGCTTAGTTATGTTCATTGAAGTTTCTTCCATTCCTTCTCATGGCTTAATAGCTCATTTCCTTTTAGGCTTCCATTGTCTGGATGTATCACGGTTTATTTATCCATTTGAGGTAGGAGATAGGTGGGCTTCAGCTTAGGCATTTACAACCAGACTCTTGCTTATACTTTCAGATAGAATTAACAGAAACAGGGTGAATAGCCAGACTTTGTCTCCTGTGGACACTTTAGGATAATAGTTATGGCACAGACAAAAAGGGGTTAAATCGTATTTGAGTGAAAGATGAGTTCACATATGTCTCCTTCATGGGCCAGGAGAGACGCTACACATACTCAGAAAGACTTCTCAAGGGTCAAGAGGCATGGGATGCCAGTACCATAAGTTCTGCCACCTGCCCCCCAGCCCCAAAAAGGCCCTTCCCTGAAATCCATCTTGGCTGAGGGGTGTGTGTACACATAGGGGAGCGTCTTGAGACAAATTAGCCATGGAGACAAAGCAAGACAATTGACCAGAGGAAACAAAGACCCGGAAGCCCTCTTACAAATGTTTTAACTTCTGGAAGTCACACCTCTTACAGCTCTCTCTGCGTTTGCCTATGCCTCTTTCTGCATGTACACTACTTGTGTAATAAACACTTTACTTTCCTCTATACCTCCTGTCTCTTTGTCAGAATTTTCTTTTCAAAGTAGACAATGGCTGGTGAGCATCAATTCTTTGGTGTTCCCTTCTTCATGTTCCAACTCTCACATTCGTACATGATTACAGGAAAATGCATAGCCTTGACTCTATGGACCTTTGTTGGCAAAGTGATGTGCCACTTTTTAAATGCTGTCTAGATTTGTCAAAGCTTTCCTTCCAAGGAACAAGTATCTTATTCTCATAGCTACGGTCACCATCCTCAATGATTTTGGAGCCCAAGAAAATAAAATCTGTCACTGCTTCCACTTTAGCCCCATTTATTTGCCATGAAGTGATGGGACCAGATGCCACAATCTTAGTTCTTTGAATGCTGAGTTATAAGCCATCTTTCATGTCTCCTCTTTCACCCTCATCTAGAGGTTCTTTCATTCCTCCTCTCTTTTTGCCATTAGAGTGGGGTCATCCACATATCTGTGGTTGTTAATATTTCTCACAACAATCTTGATTCCAGCTTGTGATTCATGCAGCCTGGCATTTTGCATAATGTGCTCTGTATAGAAGTTAAATAATCAGGGTAACAGTATACAGCCTTGACATACTCCTTTCCCAATTTTCAACTAGTTCATTGTTCCATGTTCAGTTCTGCCTTTTGCTTCTTGATGCATACAGGTTTCTCAGGAGATGGTCTGGTATTCCCATTTCTGTAAGAATTTTTCAGTTTGTTGTGATCTACACAAAGGCTTTTGTATAATCAGTGAAGCAGAAATAGACTAGAATTCCCTTGATTTTTCTGTGATCCAGTGGATGTTTGCAATTTTATCTTTGGTTTCAGCTTGTACATCTGGAATTTTTCAGTTCACATACTGCTGAAACCTGACTTGAAAGATTTGGAGTATTATCTTGCTAGCATGTGAAATGAGCACAGTTTTATGGTAGTTTGAGGATTCTTTGGCATTTGGATTATGAACTATGAATGAAAATAATGTAAAAAGTTGGCTTAAAACTCAACATTCAGAAAACTAAGATCATGGCATCCTGTTCCATCACTTCATGGCAGACCAATGGGGAAACAATGAAAACTGTGACAGACTATTTTCTTGGGCTCCAAAATCACTTCAGATGGTGAATGCAGCCATGAAATTAAAAGATGCTTGCTCCTTGGAAGAAAAGCTATGACCAACCTAGACAGCATATTAAAAAGCAGAGGATTACTTGGCCAGCAAAGGTCTGTTTAGCAAAGCTATTGTTTTTCCATATGGTCATGTATGGATGTGAGAGTTGGACTATAAAGAAAGCTGAGCACTGAAGAACTGAGTGCTTTTGAACTGTAGTGTTGGGAGAAGACTCTTGAGAGTCCCTTGGACTGCAAGGAGATCCAACCAGTCCATCCTAAAGGAAATCAGTCCTGAATATTCATTAAAAGGACTGATGCTGAAGCTGAAACTGTAACACTTTGGCCACTTGATGCAAAGAACTGACTCATTGATAAAGACCCTGATGCTGGGAAGGATTGAAGGCAGGAGAAGGGGACGACAGAGGATGAGATGGTTGGATGGAATCACTGACTTGACAGACATGAGTTTAGGTAGGCTCTGGGAGTTGGTGATGGACAGGGAAGCCTGGCGTGCTGCAGTCCATGGGGTCACAAAGAGTCAGACACAACTGAGCAACTGAACCGAACTGAAACATCTGTGTGCAGCATCTGGGTGGATGTAAGCTGTTAACTCCGATAAATAACAAGGAGTGTGTGGTTGTTGTGACAAGTAAAGTGACAGTAAAGTATGTTTCATTTTATAGGAAACCTGATTCTCAAACTGTCTTCCAATGTGGCTGAGCCATTTTGCATTCCCACCAATAATGAATGATTACTCCCCATACTCACCAACATTTGGAGTTGTCAGTGTTTTGCATTTTCAACTTCCTGATAAGTGCATAGCAGCATATCATAGGTATTTTAATTTTTATTTTCCCAATTACATTCAATCTGATCCGTCTTCTTATATGCTTTTTTTGCCATATGTATATCTTCTTTGATAGGTGTCTAGTCAGGTCTTTTGCCCCCTTTTTTAAATAGTTATTCATTTACTTATTGTTGAATTTTAAGTGTTATTTGTATATTTTGAGTAACTCCTTTATCAATATATCTTTTGTAAACCTTTTCTCTCAGTCTGTGGTTTGTCTTCTTATGCTCTATACTGTCTTTCACAGAGCAGAAATTTTTAATTGTAAAAAGTCTAGCTTATCAGTTATATATTTTGCCTTTGACATTATATCTTAAAAGTCTTAAAAGATTAAAAGTTTATATGTAAAAGATTTAAGTCTATGTCTAAAGAGATTACACAAGATAGTCAAGATTTTTTCTTATATTATCTTTAGGAATTATCTAGTGTTGAATTTTACATTTAGGTCTGTGATCCATACTGTGTTACTTTTTGTGAAAGGTGTTATATGTATGTGGAGATTCATTCTTTTCTGTGTATATGGCTGTCCAGTTCCATTCACATTTGTCAAAACTACTATCTTTTTTTCTAGTCAGTGAATTAATGAGTTAGTTAGAGTTTAATTTACTCACTTTATTTTTTATTTTTATTTTTTTTAGCCTAATTCCTTTGTTTCATAGTTACTCCATTCATTTTGCTGAGGTCAAATTTGTTGTTACTTTTATAGGCCAATCACTCCAGAGCTTTAAATCCTTACCATTCATTACCTTCACTTCTGCCTAGAATGTTCACTTCCCAAATACCTGCATTTTTCTTTCCATCACCTGCTTCAGTTCTTTCATAAAGTATTTTTTCTGGACCCTTCTCCGGTTACTTTATTTATAAATGAAAGCCCGTTCCACTTCCTATTTGTTCTGTTTTTGGGTTTTTTTTTTTTTGGTAGCATTTTTACTTTTTGGTATAACTTACTTGTTGATATTTTCTGTCTCTCTCCACTATAAATATAAACCCCCTTAACAAAGGAAACATTGCATGTTTTACTAACTAATGGTAATTCCAACACCCAGAATATTAAGAGCACATTTAGCATTCAACATGTGATTACTGAGTAAATGAACAAATAAATGATAATATTTACTATGCATCTGCTATCTATTATTTGTGTATATATTGTTTAAATTTTATAGCAACACTGTGGATATATTTTAAATACATTTTTACAGAACCTTGTTCCTAATTTTATTCAATAAAAAATTCAGAAGTTTATTTTAATACAGGATTCTAAGCAATACTTCTTCCTGATTTGGTATCCAATGCATGCTAGTTCCAAAGCCACAGAAATTTACCTGTGGATAAATTCTCTGGGCTCTGTAAGTTCTGCCCACTCCATGAAGATTTTGGAGTTTTTTGTCTCTAAGTTTCCCCAAAGTAAAGTTAGCCAACTCAGTCCTTTGTGCTCCTACAACTCGTTAAGTATGCATCTATAATTGCCCTAATTAAATTATATTTCCTAAGAGTATATTTTGCTGCATGAATATGGATAAATTCTTAAGTATAAGAAGTATGATTTTCCTATCTGTGCTGTCTTATTTGTTGCAATAATGAGCCTGGGACACTTCACTGATATATATAATTCTTAAGATGCAGTTTTACACTATACTTTCACAATTTTTTAATCTGTATGTAAGATCATAGAATATTTAACAAATGTCATACTGTCATAATTTTATTTTTACTTATAACACAAGCTAATTTATCTAAGTTTTAGCTATAAAAGACTCCCCCAAAATAATAAAAATTAAAAATAGCACATGGATGGTTTATACACAAAATTATTTACATGCTCAAAAAATTCAATTAATGCTGTACATTCAATTAAATTTTCAGTCTGTTTATTTGTTTTGAATGTCATATATTCAGATTTCTTATACACAATTAGATTCAGAGTAAGTCTTACTGGTGAATTTAAAATAAATTCTATGATACAAACTTAGGTGACTTTGATTATGTAAATAAGGTGAATATCATTCTCTAAAAATTATTCCATTGCCTCAGTAAATACTGAGTTCCCATCGGATACAAGGATTCAAAATAGGATATAAAAGATATGAAAGATTCATTATGGAGCTTTTCAAAATGTTAGTGAATTAATTCATTTAAAAATGAATCAAAAATATAAATGTTGCCAGTCAGTATACAGACACAGAAAAAGTGACTTCAACTCAGATATTTGACTCTGTCTCTAAACTCATTATACAATAATAAATAATATGTCTAATAGTAATATTTTTCATAAAGAACCTTGACGCCAATACAAACCTACATTATTCTATAATACATATTTTATATTCCAAAATATGACAGTACTTTTCTATGCTTAATTAAAATAATTTTAACTTTGCCATTTTATTTAGATTAAAACTTGTTTTTTAAATTTATAAAGTCCAAATTAGTGCATTGGAGAATTCCATACAACTAACCTGTATTATATGAGTTGTCAAACCTAGAACCAAAAGTATAAATTATCTATACTCCAGGAACATGGTATGAAATGAAATGAATGCAAACACATAGAAAAGCACATTATACTCAGAGCCAGGGCTTTTATTTCCTTTTAAACATCATTTCATTTTACAATTTGAATATCAGAAAAGAAAAAAATATCTAAGGAAGTTAAATGCCAAGTAGAATCACTAAACTAAGTGCTGTCTCAGCAAATTAAACTTTCGTAGCACAGTAACTTTCTATTAATTTATCATTTCATACTAATTTTACAAATTAACCTGGGATACTAAAGAATATGGATTATCACAATTATAGAAATGTGATTTCCATTATCATTTCATTATTATTCCATTCTACTTATATCTATGTTAATAAGTCTCAAGAATAGCTTTGAGTCATAATTCACTTCTAGAAATTTCTCAACCATGACCTCACTTGTTAAATGTGATTATCCAGGATTCACATTTATCATTATATTTAAGTATAATTTCAGAGACTAAAATTCTTAACACTCCAAATAAGAGGCTAGACACTAAAAATATCGTAAGATGAGTAAATGCAAGGCATATAACATAAACTTTTGTTTATTTTTGGTTGTGCTGGATCTTCATTGCTGTGTATAAGCTTTCTCTAGTTGAGGCGAATGGGGCTGCTCTTTGTTGTGATTTCTCATTGTGGTGACTTCTCTTGCGGAGCACGGGCTCCAGAGGCTCAGGTTTCAGTATTTGTGGCGTGCAGGGCTCAGTAATTGTGGCTCGAAGGCTCTAAAGCAAGGTTCAGTAGTTATGGCACAGGGACTTAGTTGCTCTGAGGCATGTGGCATCTTCCAGGACCAGGGATCAAATCCATGCCCCTGCACTAGCAGGCAGATTCTTAACCCTTGGACCACCAGGAAAGTCCCAGCCATAAGCTTTCAATATCCAAACTTGGGAGAAGTTTTTAACTGTGGGAACTCTGGATTATTAGCCATGTAAACGTTCTAAACCTCACTTATCACCTGTTTATAGGTTAAACCCAACACCAATTATATGCTTCTAGAGCCTTATTATTTTTAATGGCAATGCACATTGCCCAACCTCATAAACTGAAAATGCCAATCATTTTTCATCTTCCTATAGTTTCCACTACCAAATAAAATGAGCTTTATATTCTCATGTAGATTATTCTCATGATCTCAAATACCACCAGGCAATATCAGTTGTCAACAGCACCTTGGATCAGTTTCCCAGTCTAGCACTCACGTCACCAAGCTAACACTTAACTTCATCTCCTTATATTTGTTTAACATGTATAGCCTGCCATTCGTCTCGGAGTATCAACTGTTGCCAAAACACGTGGTGTGCTTGTCCAAGCTTTTGCCTTTCAACATGTTTCATTTCTCTGCTATTCATTACCTTTCCTATTTACCTTTGTGGATTATGATTCATCCCCAGAAAATCTTTGCTGATATTCTTACCAACACTCAGAATCTATTATTACAATCTCAGTGGCACCCCACTCCAGTACTCTTGCCTGGAAAATCCCATGGACGGAGGAGCCTGGTGGGCTGCAGTCCATGGGGTCGCTACTAGTGGGACACGACTGAGCGACTTCACTTTCACTTTTCACTTTCATGCATTGGAGAAGGAAATGGCAACCCACTCCAGTGTTCTTGCCTGGAGAATCCCAGGGATGGGGGAGCCTGGTGGGCTGCCGTCTATAGGGTCGCACAGAGTCAGACACGACTGAAGTGACTTAGCAGCAGCAGCAGCAGCAGCAGCATGTTACATTCTGTTTTCAACTCATATTGCTCTCCCTTGCATTATAGTCATTTGTTTTTATTTGATTCCAAATAGTGGATTATAGTTTCCTTGAATAGCAGTCCCGTATTTTCTAATCTCTGCATTTTATGCATTGCAAATCAGGAAGATGTAGAGGCTGCAGTTAATTGGGAATATTTTCTAATTTGAACACAGGACATGCACTCTTCAGTTATATACACTGAAGCAAATTAAATAGGGAGACACAGAATTTAGAAGCTAATTTACACTCCTCCAGAATAGATATTATTGTATGTTAATATTATTTGCATGAAACTGGAAATAATAACTTTATAAACAATGAAAGGAAGACATGGACAAGTACACCATGTTTTTAGAAAGGATGGGGAAGATTTGAATGCTGAATTAGTCATGGTAAGTAGGTGTCAATAAAATGGTAGTATTTGAGCAATGACTTTAAAGGATGAGAGAGTAAGCCCTGTGAGAAAAGAAGTATGTTCCAGGTAGAGGACCAGTGAAAAAGCCCTGAGGGTAAAACACACCTACTGTGCTTCAGGAACAGCAAAGTGGCTAGTGTGGCTGGAGAAGAAGAAGAGACTTGGACAGAGAAGCAGTGGGGAGGGAAGAGAGAGATTGAAGTCAGCTTGAAGAGAGTTCAATAGAGAGAAGAGAATTCAGTACAGTGCATGCACACAACTCTGTCTGGCAGTTTTGCTAGAAAGAAGAGCAGAAAATGTGACAGAAGATCAAAGGAAAAGTGAAGTTAAAAAGCTGTTGCCTTGCACTTTTTAGATACAGAAAAATCACATGCCACCTTGGTCTTGAGAGAAGTTTCTTTTTGTGGGAGAAGATGGAAGAGGAGGGGCTGCAGTGACTCATTGTGGAGACAACTTTACATCAGAGCATGAACAGCAAACCCTCAGGGATTTTAGAAAAAAATAAAGTACAGGTGACCCTTGAAAAATGCAGGTTTCAGCTGCACAGGTCCACTTATATACAGATTTTTTTCAGTGATAAATGCTGTGGTACTGCATGACTCATGATTGTTTGAGACCAATTGGTTGAGATCTAGATTTTTAAAAGTGTAGAAGTTAGTAATATATGTGTTCACACCAAGAGAGTACATATTTGTGTTGAAATTCAGTTTTATCTACTTGAAAGCTTACTACTCTTTCCTGGATGCTGGCAGAAAAAGAGAGACTCTTGTGTAATAGACACAATACATTAATATTCATTTATTTCTCATTTATTTCTTCATGTAAACAGCATAAATATGCTGTGAATTGAACTTCCTATACCCAAGTCTCACAAGAGTAGAATGGAGGGGCTTAAAGGGTTACTGCCCTTGGAATAGATTTGTGTTGCACTTGAAAAAAAAATAAAATAAAAAGCATTTTCCTTGGGTAGTCACCTTTTTTCATAAGTGGTAAGGTTTCATAGTAAGCAGTCAGCTCTTTGTCCCTAAGGAAGTTATGACCTCATCCCTCAAGATGGTTTGCTACAAACATAGCCTTTTGGCAATGATGACAACATTTGCAACATGCAATGATACCTTTGACATCAGAAACATTCTTTATTGTGTGCCCAGTCTATGAGAGTGGATATGTTGCCATTTCTGGTATGATGGTAGATTTTGATGCCATTGGAAGAGATCTGGGTACAGATTTCATCAGCTGCTTAAATCCAGTTGATCTCAACAGAGAGCTCTTACTCTGGCTATCTTTATGAGTGATCCAGACTATTCAATCAGCAGTGGTTTGTTCCCACCACTTTTAGCCAAACTCAAAGAGAAGTGTCTTTAACCCTTCTGTTGGTCTCCCAGCCTTGTAATTCAGGTGGTATGGAAGCTGCCTCTTAATAAATACAATCAGATTTTCACTTAGTCAAATTATTAGTAAACCAAGATATGAACTGAAGAAGATCTTTGTAAATCAGAGGCTCCATGGAGCAAGCAGCTTTTCTCCCAAGTGGCAAAGTGGAAAGTAATTGTCCTCACTGGTGTAGCTGCCACTTTTTCATATAACATCAGGCCAGTTACACTTAAGCATCATTTTCACTTGAAGAGTAAAAGCACCTCTTAGGTGCTTTCCCTATTAGTCATTGGGTTTAAGTTGATAAACTCAGAAATAAGGATGTCATGAGACAGGCGATTCTGTCTCCTGGGTAGTGATAAATCTGAGTATTCTAATTCTTTAACTAATTCTGTGATTCTCCTTTCTCCTCCTAGTTTTCTATTTTGCTTCTGTTGAACCTCATAAGAGGATACACGGGTTATCTCTCTGTATGTGGCCACCTTTGAATGGATGAAACATGGCTGGGTGTTCACAGCACAGGCACATTAAACATCAATATCAATTATACATTCAGAAGTGGAAACTACAAGAAAGAGTCACTGAATTGACCCAGAGGGCTTCATATACAAGGTAAATTCCCTTTTCCCCCAAGAATTTCAGCCTGGATTTGATTAACTGAATTTAGGAGCTCCTTCCCTCACAGGACCAAATACAGAGGCATTTGAGCTTGGATGCATAAAGTGCAGGGAGAAGGGGAAGTCTGAAAGATGTGGGGATTGAGTCAGTCAGTGGGGAGGGTTATATTCACTGACCTCTAGTGTCAACCTCAGTGCGAGCAAGAGAATGCTACCCTCTTCCTCTGTGTCCTGCCTAATACCCGGCAAGCAACCAGACACAGGGACTGCTTTCTGTCTGCCCCATGCAGATTACGCAGCAGGAGAGAGCAGCTCCATGTTGCTAAGTAAGGCTTTACATTCACTATGTTATCCTAGCATCGGCTTTTTAGCTGCTCCACCAAACAAACCTCGAGTGTTCTTGGCTCATCCAAAGCTCTGTAAATAGTCGGTAACTTATTGCTGACATCTTTTGTTTAAACTCTGGGATTTGCAAGGCCGCAGCAGCGTTGCCTTCTAGCCCAGGCAGTGGGAATTGCTGCCTCATTGTCATCATAGCAGCATCCCTTGTCACCCTGCCCAGAGGAGAACAGGCAACAAGCAAATCATCAGTTTTACTCTTCATTGTTCAGCCTTGTTAACAGATAGGATTTTAGAGAAACCCTTGGTGATGGTGGTGCTTTAGTCACTAAGTCATGTCCGACTGTTGCAACCCCATGAACCATAGCCCACCAGGCTCCTCTGTCCATTGGATTTCCAGGCAAGAATATTCAGTGGGTTGCCATTTATTTCTCCAGGGAATCTTCCTAACTCAATGATCGAATCCAGGTCTCCTGCATTGCAGGTGGGTTCTTTACTGACTGAACTACTAGGGTAGCAGGAGGGACCCTTACTCTTATCTAACCATCACTTGGGCAAGAGTGTATGCTACCCAATCCCAGGGAATGTGTCCAAAATCCTGCTTGCAAAGTCCTTGACCATCTTATTTAGAGTCATTTTAAGCATGGCATATGCATCAACATTTTGTATTTATCATAAAATTGTTGGGTCTAGAATTCAATTTTAGCCTATTTCCAACTGTGTTAGTCTATTACTATCTCCCAATGCAGGCAGAGAGCATAAAAGTTAAAAGACAGTACGATAAGCAGCGCGCACCTCAGCTCCCTTCTTGCCAAGTCCCATGGAGGCACTGTGGGGCTGGGAGAAGCTAGATGGATATTGCACGTGCAGTGGGTTTATATCCTAGATGAGAAATACTGAAAGGGAAAATCCATATCTTTCAGAGCAAAAGTTAAGGGAGCTTTTTTCTGATTCTACAGGGTGATATTACACCACACATCTAAAATTGCTCACTGCACACACAACCCTGAAAAACGGCCCACATACACAAATGGTTAATTAAGCCTTACAATCTTATAAGAAGGTATTATGCAGGTTGCTCTGAGTTCAGGGCTGACTGCCTTTACCAATAGCTGTAACATTCCACATTTCCTCAAAACTACCAGTCTCATTTGCCTTTATTCTATATGAGCCAAATAATAAAACAAAACTGAAAGTCCTGTAGAAAATTGCACAGGTCAAATATTGAAATTAATTTCAAATATTTTTAAACCTGAAAAATATTAGATTTGATCTAATTCCATTTTATATGTATGTATATTTTATATACATACATATATATGCCAATGTATATATAAATGCTAAATGTTTTATAAATGTTTTTATACATGTTTTATATATATATACCATCAGCTTTCCTAGTATAGAAAAATGTCAGAAATTTTTCTTTATATGCAACATTATTAAATTATTTTTTATTATAAAAATTATATGGATAAAGAAGACTGCATGAAGACTATAACTTCAACTCAATGAGGGACAGGAAGTTAAATCAAAATAAGTGGAAAGAAATATTAACTTATAAATATTTCATTTATTCCAAACTTAATCTTTTAATTTAATGCACTTTTAATCAAAACCTCAAGAGACCTCTATGCTGGAGCTTGACCTATGTATTCTGAGGTTCACTTGTAGTTATGAATTTGTTAGAACTGACACTTCTGGATCCGGTGGAATTGAACTAGTCACCTGAAAATCAGTAGCACAGATAAAGGTATGAATTTCAGGAAATGAAAATAGATTATTTCAAATTCATACTTTCCTCAGAACAGTGACCATTATCTGATTGCAAAGGTAAAAATAAATGCTTCTTCTGTAGGCTAGTGACTGACTTCAATCTCAGATTTGATATTTCCTTTCAAAGAATCCATTATTCACACTTTCATAGATGACCCTCTTGTGTGAGGGTATATTATTTCTTGAAAGCAACCCTCTTAATAGAGAGGTTGGTTACAGGAAAAACATAGTATACTACAACTCAGTTAACTTATTGATTAGGCAGATAGTATATTCAGGCTGAATTTACTGTGTTGATATCATTTATCCACAGTGTATAGAAATATAAGCTTCCAAAATCCAAATTACTGTTTCTCTATTTATAAAAGAATGAAAATAGTATTCTATTTTCAAATAGTATTTCTGTTTATTTAAAAAAGTGGAAAATAACTGAAAATGCTTCTTTTTGGAAAAATAAAAGAGTGTGTGTGTGTGTGTGTGTGTGTGTGTGTGTGTGTTGCATGGTCATTTGCTATATAATGTTAAAGATCTTTATATAATGATAATATAGATTAGGAAAGAAATCTACTGTTTGATAGAATAATTAAGCAAGTAAGTAAAGTTACTCAGTCGTGTCCAACTCTTTGTGACCCCATGGACTGCAGCCCACCAGGCTCCTCAGTCCATGAGATTCTCCAAGAAGAATACTGGAGTGGGTTGCCATTGGGGCTTAAACAAGTGAACAAGTAAGTGTATGTGCACATTTTTATGTAATATTTCTCTGACCATAATGTGATTTACTTTTGTGAAAAATTGAATACATGTTTAATGATAAAAGAAATTATAACCCTATTTCAACCACTGGTAAAAAATGTAACATATTTATTGAAAGCATAAATAGCTTCAAATGTATTGAATGAAGCAGTAGCAAATATTCATGTTAGAAAGATGAATATCTTTTTAGGCATTACATCCAATTTACAAATTACAGCAGAAACAGGGAAAGATGTGTCTTATGTAAAATTATAAACTATGTTCCATAAAATACTGCACAGTCTAAAGTCAAATGATTAAAAAAGGAACATAAATGTAATATGTGTGACTTCTATATTTAACAAATAATTAAGAAAACATCAAATACCATTCAGAATACTGAGGAAAAATAATAAAAAGATAACTTATAGAGGTAGACAGTGTGAATTCACAAATCTATGTGCATGTGTTCAAACTTATTTAAAATTAAGTTTTAAAATAATAATTAAATTAAAAATAAGCTGCTTTTGCCTGTCAAAGTGGCTTAGGAAAAAAAAAAAAAAAAAGAATGATACCAAACAGTGTTGATGATATGACAGGGTTATATTTTGGATTTACATTATCTACGCTGTTGAAATATATGTCTGGAAGTCTGTGAAACACTGGCAAAGCCTTGATGTACATAATAGTAGATTTTTTCCATTGCAACTCATAATTACTTTCCTATACTTTTATCTCTCCTTCCTTTACTTCCACCTGTTTCCATTCCTTCCTTTCTTGCTTCTTTTCTTATAAGAGATGAGATCATTTTTGATACATTTTTTAACTGGTCTTTTTCTCTTTTAGATATCTATGTTCTTTATCAAATTCTGGGCATTACTGCACTAAAACAGTGTCTGTCTCTAAGCCTTAGATTGAGACATAATTATTTTAAAAAATAATTTTACTTATTTGTTTATTGACTGCACTAGCCTTTGTTGCTGCCCATGGGCTCTATTTTTTTTTTGTGGTGAGTGGGGGCCACTCTCTGGTTGCAATGCACCAACTCCTTATTCTAGAAACTTCTCTTGTTAGGGACCATGGGCCTAGGGCACTGGGCTTCAGTAGTTACAGTGCATGGGCTTGATTGTCCCGTGACATGTAGGATCTTAGTTCCCCGACCAGGTATCAAACCCACATCTGCAGTGGAAGGTGGATTCTTTAACCACTGGACCACCATGAAAGTCCCAAACCATATATTTTATCTCTTAAGTTGGTTTTAAATTGCATCAAATCCAGGAGGACCTGTTTTGACTTTTCTTTTCTCAATTTTATATAGGTGATAGAACAGCTCCACAGTATAATTCATAAATATAAAAATACATAGAACAGTGCCTGGTACAGTAAGTGTTGGGTATGTTAAATATTATAAGACAAATCAATGCATATGTAAATATAGTGACTGATAGTAGAGATAAAATTTAAAAAAAAAATGTGATCTTAGATATGTTGCTGCTGCTGCTGCTAAGTTGCTTCAGTCGTGTCTGACTCTGTGCAACCCCATAGACGGCAGCCCACCAGGCTCCCCCGTCCCTGGGATTCTCCAGGCAAGAACACTGGAGTGGGTTGCCATTTCCTTCTCCAATGCATGAAGGGAAAAGTGAAAGTGAAGTCGCTCAGTTGTGTCCGACCCTCAGCGACCCCATGTACTGCAGCCTACCAGGGTCCTTCTCCCATGGGATTTTCCAGGCAAGAGTACTGGAGTGGGGTGCAGTAGTCAGAATAGGAAAAAGGAGTCCAGAATTGTGGTGGCTAAAAGACAAGGAAGGGAAACGTGTGTGAAAATAGAACAAAGGAAGGCCAGGGGACCAGAGTGAGAACCTCAGGTAGAACAAACAGCCCTCATGGCTAGCCTAGTTTACACAGAGCAGGGGGAGGAGACAAAAACTTATAAAAAGAGGAGCCAAAGGGCCAGTGTCTGTCTGTCTCTCTCCCCCACATCTCTTCTTTTCCTTCTCTTTGCATCTTATGGGCTGTCATGCTCTCACACCTTGAGGCTGTGTTTTCCTTTATTTTCTAAGTAAAACTAAGCTGTAACACAGAGCTGTAACACTGGTCCATCTGAGAACTGTGGCACATCTGTCCGAGAGCTGTGACACTGGTCTGTTTGAAAACTGTAACACTGGCCTGTCCTAGGGCTGTAACCCTGGCCTGGGGCTTCAAATTTTTGTTGTGATAAGACAGCACCAAGGAAATTTACACACTCCCCTGACATCTATGGCTCCTCTTTTTATATGTTTTTTCCTCCTCCCCCTGGGCCTGTCCTATGTAAACTGGGCTAGCCAGGAGTGTTGTTTGTTCTGCCTGAAGTCCTCACTCCAGTTCTAGGACCTTCCTTTGTTCTATTTTCACGGGCTTTTCCCTTCCTTGTCTTTTAGCCACTACCATTCTGGACTCTTTGTTTTCCTATTCTAACTACCTAACATATATCTTTACAGATTGTGCCATAAGCCATAATATTAGAAAATATCCATTATTACCAATAAGATGTACATAAGATAGATATATAAGATGTATATATGTATACTGTTCTAATGAGGCAAGTTTACCATGATACTAACCTCAAACTTGAGTCCTTTTGTTTAAACAATTTTCATATAAGTCCCTATATCTAAAATTAAAATCTTTTTATTTGAGTTTTTAAAAAAATTTTTATTTTAATTGGAGGCTAATTACTTTACAATATTGTATTGGTTTTGCCATACATCAACATGAATCTGCCATGGGTGTACACGTGTTCTCCATCCTGAACCCCCCTCCCACTTCCCTTCCCATCCCATCCCTCTGGGTCATCCCAGTGCACCAGCCTGGAGCATCTTAATTAAACATTGTTTCTCTTAAGTATTTCATCCTGCATCCTCTATGATTATATTAGCTTCACTCCTGTCAAACCTTGATTAATTTGCATACCCAAGTGTTTACTTGTTCCTACCATGCATCGTTGTTGTTCAGTCACTAAGACCTGTCTCTTTGAACCCCATAGAATGCAACATGACAGGTTTCCCTGTCCTTCACTATTTCCCAGAGTTTTCTCAAACTTACGTCTATTAAGTCAGCGATGCCATCCAACCATCTCATCCTTCGTCACCTTCCTTCTCCTCCAGCCCTCAATCTTTCCCAACAGCAAGGTCTTTACACATGAGTTGTCTTTTCCTATCAAATGGCAAAAGGATTGGCTCTTCTGTCCTTCCAATGAATATTCATGCATGCCAGTATGAAAAATAGAGATATATTCAGTCATGTGCACCTCAGTTTAAAGAATGGGGATACTAAAACATGTCTGATTACCTGGGGAAATATGGAATGCCAGATAATAACAGTCCTCATAGCTCCTAACAACTAAAACAAATCCAAGTCAAGTTTCAGTTTTTCTTGTTAAGACATAAGTAACATTAAAACAAAAAAGAGAAGTGAAAAACAAAGGAGAAAAGCAAAAGGTAAAGCAAAAGAGAGAGAGAGAGAGAGATGTGAAAAGCAAAGGAAAAAGGAAAGATATACCCATTTGAATGCAGAGTTCCAAAGAACAGTAAGGAGAGATAAGAAAGCCTTCCTCAGTGATCAGTGCAAAGAAATAGAGGAAAACAATAAAATGGGAAAGACTAGAGATCTCGTCAAGAAAATTAGAGATACTAAGGGAAATTTTCATGCAAAGATGAACACAGTAAAGGACAGAAATGATAGGGACCTAACAGAAGCAGAAGATATTAAGAAGAGGTGGCAAGAATATACAGAAGAACTATACAGAAAAGACCTACATGACTCAAATAATCACTGTGGTGTGATCACTCACCTAGCCCCAGATATCCTGGAAAGTGAAGTCAAGTAGGCCTTGGGAAGCATCATTATGAACAAGCTAGTGGAGGTGATGGAATTCAAATAGAGCTATTTGAAGTCCTAAAAGATGATGCTGTGGAAGTGTTTCACTCAGTATGTGAGCAAATTTGGAAACCTCAGCAGTGGCCACACAACTGGAAAAGGTCAGTTTTCCTTCCAATCCAAAGAAAGGCAATGCCAAAGAATGCTCAAACTACCACACAATTGCACTCATCTCATACACTAGCAAAGTAATGCTCAAAATTCTCCAAGCCAGGGTACAACAATGTGTGAACCATGAACTTCCAGATGTTCAAGCTGGTTTTAGAAAAGGCAGAGGAACCAGAGATCAAATTGCCAACATATGCTGGAGCATCAAAAAAGCAAGAGAGTTCCAGAAAAATAACTATTTCTGCTTTATTGACTATGCCAAAACCTTTGACTGTGTGGATCACAAGAAACTGGAAAATTCTGAAAGAGATGGGAATACCAGACCACCTGACCTGCCTCTTGAGAAATCTGTGTGCAGGTCAGAATGAAACAGTTAGAACTGGACTTGGAACAACAGACTGGTTCCAAATTGGAAAAGGAGTACATCAAGCCTGTATATCGTCACCCTGCTTTTTTAACTTATCTGCAGAATACATCATAAGAAACGCTGGGCTGGAAGAAGCACAAGCTGGAATCAGGATTGCTGGGAGAAATCTCAGTAACCTCAGATATGCAGATAACAATACCCTTATGGCAGAAAGAGTAGAAGAACTAAAGAGCTTCTTGATGAAAGTGAAAGAGGAGAGTGAAAAAGTTGGTTTAAAGCTCAACATTCAGAAAATGAAGATCATGGCATCTGGTCCCATCACTTCATGGCAAATAGATGGGGAAACAGTGACAGACTTATTTTCTTAGGCTCCAAAATCACTGTAGATGGTAACTGCAGCCATGAAATTAAAAGATGCTTGATCCTTGGAAGAAAAGCTATGTCCAACCTAGATAGCATGTTAAGAAGTAGAGACATTACTTTGTCAACAAAGGTCCGTCTAGTCAAAGCTTATGGTTTTTCCAGCAATCATGTATGGATGTGTGAGTTGGACTATAAAGAAAGCTGAGCACCAAAGAACTGGTGCTTTTGAAGTGAGGTGTTGGAGAAGACTTTTGAGAGTCCCTTGGACTGCATGGAGACCCAACCAGTCCATAATCCTAAAGGAACCATCCTAAAGGAGATCTGACCTGAATATTTATTGGAAGGACTGATGTTGAAGCTGAAACTCCAATACTTTGGCCACCTGATGCAAAGAACTGACTCATTTGAAGAGAGCCTGATGCTGGGAAAGATTGAAGGCAGGAGGAGCAGGAAATGACAGAGGATGGGATGGTTAGATGGCATCACTGACTCAATGCAAAGGAGTTTAGGTAAACTCCGGGAGTTGGTGCTGGACAGGGAGGCCTGGTATGCTTCAGTCCATGGAATTGCAAATAGTCAGAAACAACTAAGCGACTGAACTGAGCTGAACATTAAAACAAACCAGCCAATATTTTTAAAACTGTACTACATTATTTATTTAATCATATTACAGCATATTAATGAAAGTAAGAAAGGAATCTAGCTGTAGATCAGTTCAGTTCAGTCACTCAGTCATGTCCGACTCTTTGCGACTCAATGAATCGCAGCAAGCCAGTCTTCCCTGTCCCTCATCATCTCCCAGAGTTCACTCATACTCTCGTCCATTGAGCCAGTGATGTCATCCAGGCATCTCATCCTCTGTCACCCCCTTCTCCTCCTGCCCCCAATCCCTCCCAGCATCAGGGTCTTTTCCAATGAGTCAACTCTTCACATCAAGTGGCCAAAGTACTGGAGTTACAGCTTTACCATCATTCCTTCCAAAGAACACCCAGGGCTGATCTTCTTTAGAATGGACTGGTTGGATCTCCTTGCAGTTCAAGGGACTTTCAAGAGTCTTGTCCAACACCACAGCTCAAAAGCATCAACTCTTTGGCACTTACTATAGCATCAAAGTATTACATACTCAGTCTTCAACATACACAGTACAAAAAATGTGTCATGTTCTATCTCCTTGAATAAGAATTGGTCTTATTTGCTGGGTGCTATTTTTTATGAGTCTCACAATTTATCATTTGCTCGTTTGTACTTACAAGTGTGTTTTTGTCATCATAAATCTGAGAGTTTAGTCACTCAGTAAATCACTTGTAGATCAAGAAACTTTCTCATTGGAATTCTCTCACCACTGAGTTGGCTTAATATCAGGTTCCTTAAGATGTCAATTGTACTAGAGATATTTTCTGTTTAATATTCATGTTTCAAAAGAGAAACTATGATTTTAATTAATGGATAATTGTTTTGCTTGTTTCAATCAGTATATGATCTTTATAAAAGCTTTTAATGTTTTGAAATCTATTTAATCATGGATATAACAATCCTACCTACTTTATTGGGTTATTGTGAAGATTAAACTAGATAATTTTAATTCTGGTAGATCTGCATGGAAAATTTGCATAAATGTTAGTTATTAGTCATTTAGTTATGTTTCTAATGTAAGATATAATGATTAAGATTATCTAAACTAATTCAAGATGGATATACAAAGGTAAAAATGGAAACATGAATATAATTAAGTAGTGGGATTCAAATGTTAACTCTGACTATTTAGGGAGCTATGTTAAGATGTATGAGCAAAAAGTTTCAAACAAAAATTTTGGACATTGTAGGAAATATTCAAACCAACTTGGTAGTGAACTTAATTAATACTTAAAAAAAAAACAAACAGAAACCTATAGTAACAAGTAAAACAATGAATACATGAGCCCCAAATTTCTTTTCTTGTAAAAGTTTATAAATACTATATAAAAGTGTGATAATAGTTCAACTATGATTAACAAAAATCTAGAAAAATAAATAAAAGACACCAAACAAGTTGAACATTTGTTTTCTGTTATAATTTAATTTCATGATATACATTCCAAGCTTGGTATGTCTCAAAAGCCTAGTATTCCAGTATTTCATTATATACATTCTAAACCTCATAATGCAATCTAACAACACTCATATTACAAACAGGGGATAAAGTAAGAGATAAGCAGGACCAGCAATGACCTTAGCTGTTATTTAATGAATGTGCCTGTAAATTTCCCCAAAGACTTTCACATGATGGCAATCATATTTGTGAAAGGGGGCTGTGGAATATATGCTTTAATACTAAGGGAGTCATATGACCTTCTAAAAATTATTACTAAGAAGACAGGAGAAGCAACTAAAGACATAATTTATATTGGTGTGTACCAAAGTGAGGCATGATCTTTCAACACTTAAGTACTACTATATGGCTGTATCCTGTGATTACTTACCTAAGCTTCACTTCCTTCTTAAACCAGAGACACATTAGAAGATGGCTTTAGCTACAAGTAATTTTATTTTTTTTTCTTTTTTAAATTGTGCAACTATCACATATTTATAGGAGAGTTGGAAAATATAAAAAAGTTATCTATACTTCCACTATATATTACATGTATTTTTTAAGTAGATGAAGATTTTTAGCTGGAGTTTCAATATCAAACTCTCAAAAATTAATAGATGAATAGACAGAAAAGTGGAAGGATATGATAGACCTGAAAAGCAATGTGAACGAATTCACCATAATTAAGATTTATGCAGTAATCAAGATTGTGGGGAGAAATATCAATAACCTCAGATATGCAGATGACACCACCCTTATGGCAGAAAGTGAAGAACTAAAAAGCCTCTTGATGAAAGTGAAAGAGGAGAGTGAAAAAGTTGGCTTAAATTTCAACATTCAGAAAACGAAGATCATGGCATCTGGTCCCATCACTTCATGGGAAATAGATGGGGAAACACTGGAAACAGTGTCAGACTTTTTTTGGGGGGGCCTCCAAAATCACTGCAGATGGTGACTGCAGCCATGAAATTAAAAGACACTTACTCCTTGGAAGAAAAGTTATGACCAACCTAGATAGTATATTCAAAAGCAGAGACATTACTTTGCTGACTAAGGTCCGTCTAGTCAAGGCTATGGTTTTTCCTGTGGTCATGAATGGACGTGAGAGTTGGACTGTGAAGAAGGCTGAGTACTGAAGAATTGATGCTTTTGAACTGTGGTGTTGGAGAAGACTCTTGAGAGTCCCTTGGACTGCAAGGAGATCCAACCAGTCCATTCTGAAGGAGATTAGCCCTGGGATTTCATACAACAGCAGGATATAAATTCTATTCAAGTTCCCATAGACTATAAACAAGGAGACACGAAACATATCTATGGACATAAAATAAGGTACAAAAAGTTCATGATCTAAAGATATTGAAATTGCACAGTGTCCCTTATTACTGTGGAATTCTCTTAGAAATCAGTATCAAAATATATTTGAAAATAACCCTCATATTTTCAAGTGCAATGTGATGTTTACCAAGAGAGATTTTTTGACTTAGCCACTGGAAACCTCAGTAAGTTAGATGACTGAAAAAATAGAGGGTGATTGCAGAGAAAAAAGCATTTAAATGAGAAATTAATATCAAAATGAGTAATTATTATCAAAGATAATTTAAAAACACCATGTATTTGTCAATTAAATGTCCAGCTTTAAATGATGGGTATATCTAAGGAGCCATAGCAAGGAAAAATAGAAAATATTTATGACAGAATAAAAATGAAAAGAGGATTTATCAGAATTTGTTGCATGCAGCTGAAGCTGCTCAATGTAACTAAATACAATGTGGAATCTGAAATAAGGTATGAAAAAGGATAATGGACACTAGTATGAAATTTTGTGAGGTTTAAACAAAATGTGACTTTAGTTAATAATGTCATATCACATGTTAATTTATTGTCTATCTTTACAACATAGTGTTTCTTTATATTCTCAGAATTGGATTAGAAGTTTCAAAACTCATTGAATGTTTTTAAACACTAAGATAAAAAGATTTCTAGATTTTTAGCAGTAATACTAGATCCCAGAATAAATGAAATTTTATCAAGTTTTGGGTGAATATATACTAGAAATCTAACATTCTGCTTATACTTAGTCAAACAAGTGGAATCAAAATGTCATAAAATTTTACCTGGGAAAAAACACATATTTCCTAAAATAAGTGTGTATTTGTGTGTGTGTATATTATACATGCTATTTAAATGCACACGTGTGTATACAAAAGCTTTTCTGCTATCCTTGATAGAGGCTTGAGAAAGAATAACAAAAAAGTGATGGAGAAATTTGAAAACATAAATTAAATGAAATGGGAACGCTGAATATGAAATAGAAAGAGTGAAACAGATAAAAGTTAAAAAAAATCATCATATAGTCCAGTTGTTTTTAAACATGGTTGCTCATTAGACTCATATCGAGAGCGTTAGAGGAAAAAAAAATTACCTGGGCATTGGTATTTTTCCAAAAAAATACCAGATAATTCTCAATAGCATCTGTTTTTTCTACTAAATGGTAGTCTTAGTGATATAGAATTCTGTTGACCTATCATGACACAAAATGTTAAACAAATTGTTGTTGGTCATTTGCTAAGTCATGTATGACTTTTTGTGACCCCTTGGACTGCATGCAGCATGGCAGGCTTCCCTGTCCTTCACTATCTCCTGAACCTTTCTCAAACTCATGTCCATTAAGTTGGTGATGTCATTCAACCATCCCATACTTTGTCTCCCTCTTCTTCTCTTGTCTTCAATCTTTCCAAGCATCAGGATCTTTTCCAGTGAGTTGGCTTTTCACATCTGGTGGCCAAAGTATTGAAGTTTCAGCAACAATTTTTCCAATTAATATTCAGGGTTGACTTCCTTAAGGACTGACTGGTTTGAACCCCTTCCTCTTAAGAGACTTTCAAGAGTCTTCTCTAGCACTGCAATTCAAAAGAATCCATTCTTCGGAGCTCAGCCTTCTTTAGGATCCAACTTTCACATCTGTACATGAATACTGAAAAAAAAAAAAAGCTTTGACTATATGGACTTTTGTCAGCTAAGTGATGTCTCTGCTTTTGAATACACTGTATAAGTTTATCATAGCTTTTCTTTCAAGGAGCAAGCATTTTTTAATTTCACGTCTGCAGTGATTTTAGAGACTTATTGATTCTAACTTATTAAATGAATAATAGTTTCATATTTACAATACTAACAGATGTTTATCAGTTTTAACAATCAAATCACAAGACAAAAAATGAAAGATAATTATAATTGCAAGCCATAATGGGAACATGATTAGCCTAACAATATAAAATAATTACATGCAATTTGGAGGTTAAGCACAGTGATGTGATAAGTGAAAGTGCATACATCCACATGTTCTCATCACTCAGCCAGTCTACTTCTTTTGGTTGGTGCATTTAAACCATTTATGTTTAAGTTAATTATCAATATGTATGATCCTATTACCATTTTCTTAATTGTTTCATGTTTATTTTGTGTAAGTCTTTTCATTCTCTTATGTTTCCTAACTGGGGAAGTTCCTGTAGCATTTGTTGTAGAACTAGTTTGATGGTGCTAAATTCTGTTAACTTTTGCTCATCTGGAAAAATTTTGATTTATTCATCAAATCTGAACAAGGGTCTTGTTCTGCAGAGCATTCTTGGTTGCAGTTTCTTCCCTTTCATCATTTTAAATATATCATGCAATTCTCTTCTGCTCTATAGTGGTTCAGTTGAGAAATCAGCTGATAGCCTGATAGGAGTTCCCTTGTTATTTTGTCATTTTTATTTTATTGTTTTTAATAGTTTGTTTTTAATTTTTGTCAGTTTAATTTTTGTTTCTGGGTGTATTCCTCCTTGGGTTTATGCTGCCTGGGACTCTCTGTACTTCCCAGATTTGGTTGACTATTTCTTTTGCCATGTTAATGAAGTTTTCAGCTGTTACCTCTTCAAATATGTTTTCAAGTCCTTTATCTCTCTTCTCCTTCTGGGACCTGTACAATATGAAAGTTGGAGCATTTAATGTTGCCCCAGAGGTCTCTCAGGCTGTCTTCTTCTTCTTTTTCCATTCATTTTTTCTATATTCCATCTAGAGGCAGTTATTTCCATCGTTCTGTCTTCCAGGTCACTTGTCTGTCCCTCTACATCAGTTATTGTGCTGTTGATTCCTTCTGGTGTATTGTTCATCTCTGTTTGTTTGTGCTTTAGTTCTTCTAGGTCTTTGGTAAACATTTCTTGCATCTTCTTCTTTTTTTTTTTTTTTAACCAAGATCTTGGATCATTTTCACTATCATTATTCTGAATTCTTCGTTTTTTTTTTTGTTTGTTTGTTTGTTTGTTTTTTCTGGAAGGTTGCTATCTGCACTTCATTTAGTTGTTTTCCTGGGATTTTATCTTGATCCTTCATTGGGACATAACCATCTGCCTTTTCTTTTTGATTAACTTACTTAATGTGGTTTTCATTCTGTCAGCTGTGGGATTGTGGTTCAACTGGGTCTTCATCTGTTGGGCAGAATGGTGCTCAATAAAACTTCAATCCAATTGTCTGCTGATGGGTGAGGCTGTGCTTCCTCCCAGTTAGTTGTTTGGCCTGAAGCAACACAACCCCAGAGACTTCAGGCTCTATAGTAGGGCTAATAGTCCAAGAGGGCTTACATCAAGGGGTAACTCTCAGGACTGCTGCTACCAGCTTCCCTGTACTTGCATCAGCCACTGCCTACCCAAAGATCCACAGGAAACCTTCCAACATGAGCAGGTAGCTCTGGTCCATTCTCCTGTGGGGTTACTATTCCTTTCTTCTGTGTCCTGGGGCTCACACAAATTTCTTTGTGTCCTCCAAGAGTGGAGTCTCTGTTTGCCCCAGTCCTGTGGAAGTACTGTAATCAAATTGTGATGGCCTTCAACGTCAGATTCTCTGGGGATTCCTGGTCCCTTTGCTAGATCCTCAGGCTGGGAAACCTGACTGGGAGCGCAGAACCTTTACAACAGTGGGAGAACTTCTGTGGTATTATTGTTCTCCAGTTTGTGGGGTACCCACCAAGCAGGTATGGGATTTGATTTTATCATGAGTGTGCCCCTCCTGCCATCTCATTGTGGCTTCTCCTATGTCTTTCAACATGGGGTATCTAGTTTTGGTGGGTTCCAGTGTCCTCCTGTCAATAGTTGTCCAAAAACTAGTTATATTTTGGTATTCTTGCAGGAGGAAATCTAACTATAATTAGTTTTAGAATGTCTTTAAAGACTATAACTAATGTAACTAAATAGCTATAGAAAATTCTATAGAAGATTACTACTCCAAGAATTGGAATCAGTAAAAGTTTTCATTTCTTTTTGAACAATTAAATTAACAAATGTAGAGTTTTTTGATAAAATGTTTTACTAAATACTGTAGAGGATGAAAAGGTAAATGCCTGGAATGTCAATATTAAAGCAATTAATTAAAAAGTACATGGCAAAAAATCAGTAGCAAGTAAAACACTTCAAGTCACTCAAGGAGACACATTCTATAAATAAATATTTCAAGTCTTTTATTTTATGTTATATTTTAGTAAAAGAAAAATTTTGAATTTTATGTTTTAAATATACATTAATTCAGTCTTTGCCTTGACTTGCCTTCAGATTATCTATAACCTTGTCTAGAGTCAAGTTCTCTTTTTTTCTCCTTCCTTCCTTCTTTCTCCTCCTTTCTTTTATTCCCTCTCTCCCTCCCTTCCTTCTAGATTTCTTACTTTAATGATTATTTTAACTGACTATCCATAAAGAGAAATTTGTTTACATACTTTTAAACATCAATGCTATTTTTTTTAAAGATACCCAATGAGCTAGGATTTTGTTATAATATATAGCAGCCGTATGGTATTTAACCATTTTTCATAAATAATTGTCCACTCCAAGTAACTGTATCACTTGAGGAAAGAAGAAAAACTCTCTCTTTTGGGGATTTGACTTGAGGAAGTGGGAGTGGAGAATACAAACACTGCAGCTTTTGCTGCAAAGAATTAGTGTGTGTGTTTGAAGGACTGAGTTCCAGTCCTGTTCTTTTGTAGAAGATGCTAACCTTCAATGCCTTTACCTTCTGGGTTTTTTTTTTTTTTTTCGTAGAAGATGTTAACAGGGGAACATGTGTGACTGTGGAATCCTCTCAAAGTTTGTATGATAGAGCTATGTAGAGTTATGTGGGCCATTCTTTCACTTGGAAATATTATTTATCTTTGATTTTCCAGAATTTTCTGTATGTTTGATTATAAAGTCTTAACTAACTCCTCATGAGAATTTGTCACATGTCTCAAAATACCATGCCTGTCATAATCCTGTATTACTGCTTCATTATGGATAACTAAACCAGTGGTATAGCTCAGCAGTATCTGTTTTTATACTTTCCACATGTGTATAATTAGCTGAACTTTTTAAACAAACTTTATAGATTTCTTCAGTTGAGTCTTAGTATATTGTTAAACTTGCCCTCAGCTGCTCATGACATTTTAATACAGAGAGAGTAATGTGTTTTTCTTTTTGGATACTTATTAACTCTGATTATAAAAGGAAATCATTCAGCAAAATTTACTTAAAAGCAAAACTTCAAAATATTTTATTAATACTTTGATTTAGCCTCTTCTGTTTTCTGTCTGTATTTTAATTTAAATCATAAAAAAGGAGGTATGCATCTTCTCAACAGTTGTCTGTGAATGAAAATTTCATCGTTCCCCTAGAGTAAAAAGTGTGGAGTATGGTAACACACAATTTTGGGTTTAGATACCGTCTTTGCTCTCACTAGCCTTGTGACCTGGGGCATATTTATTTACCTGTACAATGAGAATACTAATAATCTCTAACTGATATAGTTATTATAGAAATAAATTACATAGCATAAGCATATACTTAAAAAGTTCAGCTTAATGTCTAATATACACCGAACACTCAAGTGCGTCCTATTATAATTACTAACAGTAGTAGTACTAATAGTAATAATGATGACAATAGCAGTAATATTAGTGGTGGTAGTGTGTGTTCTTGTTGTAGTAGTAGTAACAGTATGATGGGCTTCTCAGGTGGCTCAGTGGTGAAGATTCTTCCTGCCAATTCAGGACACAAGTTCAATCCCTGGTTCAGGAAGATCCCCTGGAGAAGGAAATGTCAACCCACTCCAGTATTCTTGCCTGGGAAATCCCATGGACAGAGGAGCCTGGCAGGCTCATGGGGTCTCAAAAGAGCTGGACATGACAGCAACTAAACAAAAGTATGAAAATTCCTTCACATGTAGAAGCTCACAATCATGAATTGCCTCCTAAGAAATCTGTAAGCAAGTCAAGAAGCAACAGTTAGAACTGAACATGGAACACCAGACTGGTTCCAAATTGGGAAAGGAGTGTGTCCAGGCTATATATTGTCACCCTGAGTCAGACACGACTGAGCGACTGAAATGAACTGAATTATGAATTGGGAAACTACTAGCAAAGTAATATTTTCTTCCTAATTTAGAATTTTTAAATATTAAAAACTATGTTTCTTAAAATCTCATCTTTCCTAATTGATGCTAATCTTCGAAATTTTAAATTTGAGAACTTAAATTTGGATGATTATAACATTTCAGATGGCACATAAAAGCAAACTGTGTGAAGTCCAACCAATATGTGCATGAGTGTACATGTAATATGTCTGTATTAACATTTATGGTAACATTTTGACACCTACAGATGACAAGTTTCTGAGTAAAATTTTATTATGAATTTGATGCTGCTTTGTAACATATCTTTATTCTTAAACCAAGTAATTCATTCGATAGGCAACCACTGGAGTTTGAAAGTGACACTTAGATTACATATTAAAGGCTCCAAGCTGTATCTGTCTATCCTGATATCAATGAATGCCTCTCTGTTTAAAAATTCTTTTTGTGTGTAAACTCATCTTGTTCCAAATTTAGTGTTCTATATTAAAATAGCAAATATAATGCAATCATTGTTTCACAAGTAAACATCTCTGTTGCTAATGTTCTTGAGAGTTTCATCATATTAGATTTTCTGTTGAATCACAAAGTATGTTCCAATTTAAAAATATCAATTCCAAGCTCGTTTAATTCTTCAACTTCGTTCAGCAAGTTAAAACAAACTCTGTATCCCCAGTGCCTTCTTTTTTGATGAATAGCAGAGCATATTTTCTGCTCTCAACCCCTTAACAGCTGTCTGGTGTTCTTTCCATCACCACTCTAAGTTAAAACATAGTTATAAATCCTTTTAATGGGTGTACTGTAGCCTTGATTTTATGTCGTAACCAAGATGTTTTATGACATGTCTGGGAATACACACCTTTCCAAATTCCTTGCCAAATATTAATTAGTAATTTTATAGCAAGGTTTCAAGGACCAAGGGAATACACTTTTAAAAAGAAATATTAAGGGGCCCCTGTCATCATATTTTGGGTTTTACTCTGCAAAGTGTACTAAATTGAGCATTACATTTTCACCCATAAGGAAGTAAGAAACACACTGCACTTCAGGCAAATTACAGCAATAGCCACTTTCACTTGCATTCTCTTTCAACATTTATTAATATTCTCTTGATTCTCTCTTCTCTGAATCTATCCTTAAATATTTTACCACCTAGTTTCAGGGCAGACCATTTTAGCAAAACTAAATTCATGTACTAAAATACCTCTCTCTTATTTAGTATCAAGAGATTCTGCTTTAGACTTGAACTTTTCTAATTTTGTCAGTGATAAAATCCTGTTTTGTTCCTTGACATTCTCCCAGAATCAACCTTCTCCCTCTGACTTCTACATGTTGTGATAGCTCCAAATTATTCTCCATTTTTCCTCAAGGAAAACTTTCCTTTCCACGCAAGGAAGAATTGTTCTCTCTATAATTGGTTCACAGAGAGTCTCATAAACTTTTATCAAAGAGCCTAATTAGTGTTTGTGTGTCTTTGTCACTAGATTCTAAATTCTAACGGAGAGATTCTTGATCAGTTTTGCTCACATTAGACATACTGGGAGATAATATAATATTTAGCTTAGAGTAGCACATTTATCGAGTGAATTAATAAATTATATATGTTGTTATTTCACAATAGAATGTTATTTTTAATAGCATTTTCCTTTCTTAATAATAAAATGTCAACTTTCCTATAATGTCTGTGTCTAAAACTAATTCCTTAAATCCACATTTGTAATAGTTTTTATTTTATTTTTTTAATTTAAATTCATTTATTTTAATTGGAAGCAACCTAGATGCCCATCAGCAGATGAATGTAATACTTTTTAAAAAATATATAAATTTATTTATTTTAATTGGAGGTAATTACTTTACAATATTGTCATGGTTTTGCCATACATTGACATGAATCCACCGCAGGTGTACATGTGTTCCCCATCCTAAACCCCGCCTCCCACCTCCCTCCCCATACCATCTCTCTGGGTCACCCCAGTGCACCAGCCCTGAGCACCCTGTCTCATGCATCAAACTTGGGCAGACGATTTGTTTCACATATGGTACATGTTTCAATGCCATTCTCCCAAATCATCCCCCCTTGCCCTCTCCCACAGAGTCCAAAACACTGTTCTGTACCTGTGTCTCTTTTGCTGTCTCACTTTATTTAAACTTCTATAATAATAGATATCTTCAGCTTTCAGTTCAGTTCAGTTGCTCAGTCATGTCCAACTATTTTGTGACCCTATGGATGGCAGCACGCCAGGCTTCCCTGTTCATCACCAACTCCCGAAGTTTGCTCAAACTCATGTCCATCCCATCGGTGATGCCATCCAACCATCTCATCCTCCATCAGCCGCTTCTCTCATGCTTTCATTCTTTCCCAGCATCAGGACCTTTTTCAATGAGTCAGTTCTTCACATCAGGTGGCCCAAGTATTGGAGCTTCAGCATCAGTCCTTCTAATGAATATTCACGGCTGATTTCCTTTAGAATTCAATGGTTTAATCTCCTTTCAGTCCAAAGAACTCTCAAGAGTCTTCTTCAACAGCACAGTTCAAAACCATCAATTAATTGGCACTCAGCTTGTGTTATGGTCCAACTCTCATATCCATACATGACAACTGGTAAAACCATAGCATTGACTGCTGCTGCTGCTAAGTAACTTCAGTCATGTCCAACTCTGTGCGACCCCATAGACGGCAGCCCACCAGGCTCCTCCGTCCCTGGGATTCTCCAGGCAAGAACACTGAAGTGGGTTGCCATTTCCTTCTCCAATGCATGGAAGTAAAAAATGAAAGTGAAGTCGCTCAGTCATGTCCAGCTCGTAGTAACCCCATGGACTGCAGCCAACCAGGCTCCTCTGTCTATGTGATTTTCAAGCCAAGAGTACTGGAGAGGGTTGCGATTGCCTGCTCCGATAGCATTGACTAGACAGTCCTTTAATGCTTCTGCTTTTTAATATACTGTCTAGGTTTGTTACAGCTTTTCTTCTAAGGAGCAAGCATCTTTTAATTTCACGACTGCAGTGAAATTTCACTGTCTGCAGTGATTTTAGAGCCCCAAAAAATGAAGTCTCACTGTTTCCTTTCTTTCCCCATCTATTTGCCATGAAGTGATGGACTGGATGCCATGATCTAATTTTTTTGAATGTTGAGTTTTGAACCAGCTTTTTCACTCTCTTCTTTCATGAAGAGGCTCTTTATTTTCTCTTTGCTTTCTACTATAATGGTGGTATCATCTGCATATCTTAGGTTATTTATATCTCTCCTGGCAGTCTTGACTTCAGCTTGTGCTTTATCCAGTCTGGCATTTTGCATGATGTACTCTGTATAAAAGTTAAATAAGCAGGGTGACAATATACAGCCCTGATGTACTCCTTTCCTGTTTTGGAACCAGTCTGTTGTTCAATGTCCAGTTCTAACTGTTTCTTCTTGACCTGCACACAGATTTCTCAGGAGATATGTCAGGTGGTCTGGTATTCCCATCTCTCTCAGAATTTCCCACAGTTTGTAGTGATCCATATAGTCAAAGGCTTCAGTACAGTCAATAAAGCAGAAGTAGATGTTTTTCTGGAATTCCCTTGCTTTTCCTATGATCTGTCAGATGTTGGCAATTTGATCTGTGGTTCCTCTGCCTTTTCTAAAACCAGCTTGACCATCTGGAAGTTCTTGATTTCATGTGCTGTTGAAGCCTAGCTTGGAGAATTTTGATAACATAAAGCTTTATCTTATGTTATAAATCCACTGTTCAATTGAATAAGATTTCTAAAAGGCATCCAAGACACCATGTTAAAAAATTCTTGATTGCCTTTTTCTACAATGTATTCCTTCTCTTGATTTCTTCACTTTAAGTTAATATTATTTCTCCTCATCCATTTATTCATGTGAATAGCCTGAGAGTTGTCATGTTTAGCTCATACTTTCTCTTATGTTTTCCATCCAGTCCATCAGAAAATACTGGTGGCTTGCTCTTAAAGTACAGAAACATTTGTACTTTCTTAAATCTCTACCACTAATGCCTGAGTCCAAGGAAGCCTTAATTTCCCCTGGAGAACTGCTTAAACTCCTCCCTCATTCAGCTCAGTTCAGTTCAGTCGCTCAGTCGTGTCTGACTCTGCAACGCCATGAATTGCAGCACAGTTACCACCACCAATCCCTGAATGTTAATGCTCCACAGCAGACAGAATGAATCTTTTAAAACTTAAACCTGATTGTGTTACTCCTTTGTGCAAATGTCCATCATTTCTAAAATAAAATTGGCCTACACATTTATTTATACATAAGGTGAGAGCACTCATTATTGTTGTTTTATTATTCTTTTTAGCTTGCAGAGAATATAATATGACAAGTGTACCATGAAAATGGTTTGTTCAAATAATTTGTTATTCAAATAAAAATAAACTTTATCCAATAAATGTACACCTGAGATGGATTCATGTCAATGTATGGCAAAACCAATGCAGTATTGTAAAGTAAAATGAAGTAAAAATAAAAATTAAAAAAAAATAAGTAAAATAAATAAAATATAAAATATATATATATGTAAAATAAAATAAAATGATTAAGGTGATCAGGACTTCTAAAAAAAAAGATGAGTTGTGTTACTTTGTATTTTCATTTTCTTCTCAGATTCAGCTGTCTTTCCCACTGAAATATTTTGTGTTGACAATGAAGTAAATCAGGCAGTTGCACACCTATTATTAGATATATCATGTCAGTTTATCATTAAGAAAGTTTCTAAAAAAATAAAATAAAAATAAAAAAAAAAGAAAGTTTCTGTCCACTTCAGGCTTTCACTGTCTGATGTTCTTTGAGGCACTGGATTGCACTGATTTTTTTCCATTTTATAGAACAACCTACTTAAGGTTACCTTTGCATAAGTTGAATGCTTTATGGTCCTAGAAAGCCCTGACTTAATATAAGTTTATTATGTTTAGCAAAATGCTTTTCTTCCATGTACCACCTGGAAGGAGTCTTGAGTGGTTATACATATGTCTCCAATTATGTTACTTATAAGAATTCTGAGGAATCAGAAGGGATTACAAAAAAAAAAAATCTCAATATATATTGCATTAAAGAAAATTAAATAAGTAATTTTACTCTAAGACTTTATCTTTAAAATACTAATATACTCAAGAATATTATATAGTACTGTTTACTTGTTCACATCTTGATGAAATCATACTCTTCCAAATACACTACATGACTCGAATTGCAACTGTTGACAAAAGGATAAGAAAATGCTTATAAATTTCAGCAAAAATTTGGTAAGACAAAGCAAAACAAAATCTTGTCATGATGGATAAAGTATAGAATATGAAGCTGTGTTTGACAGGCTTGTCCTGGTATTACTAGGGTGAGACCATTTCACAATTTTTTGGATATATCCTATCAGATCATTCTCTTTCATACAAAATTTCACATAACTGAATTTGAATATTATCTGTGGCAGCTGTTAGTAAATATTTAGCTCTTGTGGAACAGAAAATTGAGTGCTATTCAAAAAATAAGAGTAGACATCATGGTTACTAGTTTGAAGGAATATATATATATATACACACACACATACTTGCATACAGAAACACATACACATAATATTAATATGACTAGCTCATAATAGAAATATTAGCACTAGTTATCAGTACTAATACTAACAGTATTATGTAGACATCAGTAATATGCAAATATAACAGATGAAGTAGAGGATTTAACGTAATTGGGTACATTAATTTACAAACACCATCACAAAGGAAAGTTTAATATAGGTAAAGAAAAGACAAATATTTCCATATGAGTGTTATTAAAGGTGCTAAGGAGCAGTTGAGAACATCAAGGGGAGGTGCATGATGCATGCAGTGATTTCTGAAAGGTTCTAGCATATATGAGTACATGTGGCATGATTCTTCAGTTAAACTTAGTCTTAAGGAAGTATGTTTATGTTTTCAATATGTTTCTTGAATTCTCAGTAAGAATAATGTGATGTATTAAGTATTGGTAATACTGCAATAAACAAGTCTTGGGGAAGCATTTAAACAACTATTTCAATTCAGTTCAGTCCAATCGCTCAGTTGTGTCCAACTCTTGGTGACCCTATGGACCGCAGCATGCCAGGCCTTCCTGTTCATCACCAACTCCTGGAATTTACTCCAACTCATGTCCATTGAGTTGGTGATGCCATCCAACCATTCATTCTCTGCTGTCCCCTTCTCCTCCTGCCTTCAATCTTTCCCAGCATCAGAGTCTTTTCAAATGAGTCAGCTCTTTGCATCAGGTGGCCAAAGTATTGGAGTTTCAGCTCCAGCATCAGTCCTTCCAATGAATATTCATGACTGATTTCCTTTAGGATGAACTGGTTGGATCTCGTTACAGTCCACAGGACTCTCGAGTCTTCTCCAGTACCACGGTTCAAAAGCATCAATTCTTTGGTGCTCAGCTTTCTTTATAGTCCAACTCTCACATCCATACATGATTACTGGAAAAACCACAGCCTTGACTAGACAGAACTTTGTAACAGAGACAAAGTAACGTCTCTGCTTTTTAATATGCTATCTAGGTTGGTCATAACTTTTCTTCCAAGGAGCAAGCATCTTTTAATTTCATGGCTGCTATCACCATCTGCAGTGATTTTGGAGCCCAAGAAAATAAAGACTGTCATTGTTTCCCCACCTATTTGCCATAAAGTGACGAGACCAGATGCACAACTATTTAAACAAGTTTATATAAGTGTACCTTATGTAAGGGAAGGGTTGGTTTTGCATAATAATCTTCCTTTTATATGAATTTTAAAGTATTTCTTCATTTTTTATTTTTTTATATTACAAATATAATATGATCACTGTGCATAGGTTAAGAATGCTGAATACCTTATTGTGGTATTTTATATTTCCTAGTAACACCAGTTTTCAAACTATCCTAGTTTGATATTAAACATACTTTTTCATAGGAAGTGTGAATAAGATTCTGTTGTTAGCCATTCAAATATTGAGAGACTTTTCCCATTCAGCCAAACTGTATTTGCTTTGGCAATTAGTTAATTTATGATTTATTACATATTCAAATAGAATATGAAATATAATTATACTGTTTTTGTATTTTACCCATTGTGAATCTTTTCAAAGCAGTATGCCACATGTGCTATAGGATGCTGGTTAAAAAAAATGTTCCTTTTTAAATTCCAAAATCAGTGCTAATTTAATGAGTTTTTATCTACTCTGGAATAAAACAAAGGTTTATACTGATTTCCATAGAACCCTACAATAAGATTTTATTAATCTAAAGCTATGAAAGAGTATGTAGCATAGTAAATGTGGTAGACTGAACTGTGTTCCTTCCAAAGTCATATTTTGAAATCCCAGCCCCTAAGGTGACTGTATTTGGAGGTGGTTAAGGTTAAAGGTGGATTCATAAATCAGTATAACTGTGACCTTATGTAAGGAAGAGACCCCAGTGATCTGTCTTTGTACCAGCATAGATGATAGGTCATGTGAAGATGTGATTAGAATGTGCCCACCTACATGCCAGGAAGAGGGGCCTCACAGGTGCTAGCTGAGAGCAACTTGATCTTGAGATTCTAGCTTCTGAAATTGTTAAAAAAAAATTAATTTATCTTGTTTAAGCCACCTAGTCTACAGTGTTCTGTTATAGCAGCACTAGCTGACTAAAAAGTAAGTCACTTAATCAGTTATCTTAATATTTATTTAGAGTTAACTGCAGTACCTTTTGTGTGGATAAATATTCAATATTACAAATATTATGAATACTATCCAATATTATTGAATATATTCAATATTATTAATATTATGTCCCCTAGATTTTTTGTCAAGATATACTCAAATTACATATTAAGTATGTTTTCTTTACATTTCACAAATAATAGGCTTCCTGAAAATGACCATATTCTCTTGATAATGCTGTTAAAGTACCGTATTCCCTTTTAAATTTTACTGATTTATAGTTCATAAGAAATATTACTATATTGAAGAGTTTTTATCATTTCCTACAGTTCAAATATGTGGTTTTAAATATACTTATGCAGGAACAACTAATAACTAATAATTAAAAGAAATCACATGCAACTCTTGAAACAGTTTCTTAATTGCAACTCATTAAACAAAATTGCAGCATATTATCTCCATTATAATACCCAGAATAGAATTTTGTAATGGTCTTTCTGTCATGCTTCCATGTGTTTTAGCATTAATTTATAATATCTGATATAAAAGTAACTTTATAATCAGGTAGATTTTATGTTGTAAATCATACAATTTAAATTGTTTTTAAAGTTTCAAACTTATTAGTAGGATAATAGTTGAATTTTCAGTCAATATTAATAGCTTACTCAAGGTTATAAGCACTAAACTAGATGAATACAGTTTCTATCATTTGCATGGTGTGTTTTAAATCTGTTTTTATGTTTGTAATAATTCAGGCTACAGTACTTTAATATGCTATATTGCTAAGAGAAAAAAGGAATTCTACTAAAAAATTACAAAATAAAAATGCCATACTAAAATGAGTCTGTATCTTCCATTATCAGTAAAGTCTCAGACATTTAAATGGAAATCACATTCTGATATAACTCTATTTTGTGTGTTGGCAAGACCATTCTAAGTCTAGTAAGCATATATTGAACTTACCATTTATTCTAAATACCAATAAAATTATGCAGTGAATGGGCAAACTATGGATGCACATTTACATGTAGAAACCATTATCTCTTTTGAGTTTATGTGTGTTCTGACCGCAGAAAGCCAATGTTGCCTACTGAAAAAGTAATCATGTCACGGAAAAGAGATTCCACCAAATAATGCAAATTTTTAGTGAGTTTTTGATTGTCTTAAAGAGTTTAATAAGTACAAAGTCAAAGTATCTCATATATCTAAAGGCATTATATGTCCACATTTTCTTTCCTTACTTATAATTTTCCTCAGAGTAAGGATACTATATTTTAGTTTGTTCATAGTTGGATGTTTTATTGCAAATCTTCAATAACTGAAATCACCCTTAATGTGTACATTGATATTTTTGAAACATCCAAGTTTAATGAGATTGTTTCCTAATGTTTAATTGTTCCCATTTTGTCTTCAACTTCTCCAAAGCAATAGGATAAATCTGATGTAAACTTTTCACTTATAACCGTTCCCATCTTCACATATCTCTAATCAAAGCTGATATTTGTGACAGAAGATTGATTATGAAGATTGATTATGAAGACCTGTTCCTTTGTTGTCCATTTGTCTTTTATCAATTCTCATATTCTAGGTTTCTGTCATGTGTAAAGTGTGTGCATGTGCTTACTAGAAAGCCCATTTAGATATCTTTATTTTTATATATAAACACATAAGACGTAAAAATAAGCTTAAAACTCTGTCTTATTTCTTTTTGCCATTTTAGTTAAATCTTTTGCTATCTAGAGATAGCCAGTCATTGTGTGTTCTCTATGTCCTCACTTCCCATTTCCTTTCTGTCTACCTCAGTGGCTTCAATTCCAATGTTGTTGTTCAGTTGCTCAGCCGTATCCGACTCTGCATCCCCATGGACTGAGCACGCCAGGCTTTCCTGTTTTTCACCTTCTCCCATAGCTTGCTCAAACTCATGTCCATTGAATCAGTGATGCCATCCAACCATCTCATCCTCTGTTGTCCCTTTCTCTTCCTGCCTTCAATTTTTCCCAGCATCAGGGTCTTTTCCAGCGAGTAGCTCTTCCCATCAGGTGGTCAACGTACTGGAGTTTCAGCTTCAGCATCAGTCCTTCCAATGAATATTTAGGACTGATTTCCTTTAGGATGGACTGGTTTGATCTCCTTGCAGTCCAAGGGACTCTCAAGAGTCTTCCTCAACACCACAGTTCAAAAGCATCAGTTCTTTGGTGCTCAGCCTTCTTTATGGTCCAACTCTCACATCCATACATGACTACTGGAAAAACCATAGCTTTGACTATATGGACCTTTGTTGGAAAAGTAATTTCTCTGCTTTTTAATATGCCATTCCATTACATATATGAAACCACCATGGATAAACTCACCAAGTGGAAAAACCTACCTTTATCTTGTTAGATTTATCTTGTGGCATTTGATGTGGTTAATGATTTTCTACTTGTGGAAACACAAAACTTCTAATATTTACTTGATGTCACACTATGTCACTCTCTTAACACTCAGTTTTCTTTGTAACTCTCTCTCTCTTTTCTTTTTTTGGGGGGACTTTTCTCTGCATTGATTTAAGTAGTGCTATGGCTAGTGATCTAGCCATAGCTCTCTTGGTTTTACTCTTTTCTGAGAGTTTTCAACCACCTTCAGCCCGTGACTTTGACTCCTAATTATCTCCTGTCAATTCCTGTTACCTTTGGCCAAGCCACCATAATTGCTCACTTGGATTACTCCAGTATTGTACAGCTCACTCTTCTTCCATATCCCACATTGATTTCTTCTCACAATTCTTTACATGGTAGCCAGAACTTTCACCTTAAAACTATAAATCCGATCAGAATAAACACTTGCTTGAAATACTCATATAGATTCTCATGATACTAAACAAAATTAAACCTCATCACCATGGTTCACATCTGCAACATTGGATGTTATGGTGCTCTGTGTACCACTCTTGAGGGACAGATCTCTGTTTCCTTAGAAGGTGCTAGCACTGGCTCCTAAGTCTTACAGCTTAGCCTCTTTCCAGAAATTATGTTCATTCAAAGAGCTATCTCATTCAGTGGAAAGCCCACATTCATTGGCAGGTGTGCAAAGACCTGCCTCCTTGGCCTTGAACCTGACCATCCCAGTCCCACAACTCCCCACCACACCCCTTACCTCTATTCCAGTTCAACTCATTGCCCTGTGCAGTCATGCTTCCTTTGCTCCCCGACATGTGCTGTACCTTAGATCAATTCCCCAGTAGACTCTCTACCTTCTAATCTCTTTCTCCTAGGAACTAAAGCCATGTGTTACACTCATTTTTGCCTGTCTTACTACCCTTATTATACTGTTTTCCTGTTTTTGTTGTTGCTATTATTGTTTTTTACCTTAAAGTATATTTCCACTTGCACTTGTTCCTACCTGGAAGAGGTTTCCCTTTATCTTTATTATTTATATCTCAGTTCCAATATAACCTCCACAGAGAGACCCCTCAGGTGTAAATCCATCTGTTTCTTATCCTTTTTCATAATCTACCACGTTGAAAATTCCTTTTGTCTACATGCATTATCATATGAGCTTATTTATTTCCGTGTATTGCTACTTTCCCTTTCAAATATAACGTAAGCTACCAGACAAAAAGAATGTCTCTTTTGTTCAGTGATTGAACATAGGACAAGCATGTCTTGGTCAGTTTGAGCTACTATAAGAGAATATCATAGACTGTGTGGCTTAAATAACAAACATTTAGTTCTTATGGATACTTGGGACTGATGCACAGGGATAATCCAGAGAGATGGTGTGGGGCGGGAGGGGGTGGGTCGGGATTGGGAGTTCCAGAAGGTTATTCAGAAGGTTGGGAAGTCCAACAATAAGGTGCCAGAAAAGGCAGTATCCAGTGAGGACACTTTCTGTGATTTGCATCCAGTCATTATATTGTTGTCTCTTCAGATGTGTGTGTGTTGAGGGGGTAGGTATAGGGGAGAGAATGAAAAAGAGATCCCCTTTCTTTTTCTTCATATAAGGGCATTGGTCCTTGAAGACTCAACTCTTAGCCTAATTAGCTCCCCAAAACCTATCTGTATATACAGTCACATTGAGGATTGGAGTTTTATCATATGAATTTTGAAACAGATCAAAATTTCAGTCTCTAGCTTCCCTGATAGTTCAGATGGTAAAGAATACACCTTCAATGCGGGGGACCTAGGTTTGATCCCTGGATTGGGAAGATTCTCTGGAGGAAGGGCATGGCAGCTCACTCCAGTATTCTTTCCTGGAGAATCCCCATGGACAAGAAGCCTGGTGGGGTACAGTCCATTGGGTTACAAAGAGTCATACATGACTGAGCTACTAAGTACAGCACACAACAGGGCATATGGTATGTATTCCACAACTATTGAAGAAATAGATAAATAGATATTAAAATCCTCAAAGCACAGCAGAATGCCAGATTCCCATTTTCAATTATCTAGAAGAAGCTGAAAATAAATTTCAAATTTATTATTTACAAAACTGACTTAGTAAGTCAATTCCAACACTTTAATTTATTTTTTTATGTTTTTTTTAAATTATTTTTTATTTTTTAGTTTGTTTTGCTTTACGATACTGTATTCGTTTTGCTATACATTGACATGAATCAGCCACGAGTGTACATGAACTCCCAATCCCGACTCCCCCCCTTCCCGCCCACACCATCTCTCTGGATTATCCCCATGCATCAGTCCCAAGCATCCTGCATCCTGCATCAAACCTGGCCTGGCGATTCGTTTCACTTATGATATCACACATGTTACACTGCCACTCTGCCAACCCATCCCACCCTCTCCCTCTCCCACAGAGTCCAAAAGGCCGTTCTATACATCTGTGTCTCTTTTGCTGTCTTGCGTACAGGTTTATCATTACCATCATTCTAAATTCCATATATATGTGTAAGTATACTGTATTGGTGTTTTTCTTTCTGGCTTACTTCACTCTGTATAATCGGCTCCAGCGTCATCCACCTCATTAGAACTGATTCAAATGTATTCTTTTTAATAGCTGAGTAATACTCCATTGTGTATATGTACCACAGCTTTCTTATCCATTCATCTGCTGATGGACATCTAGGTTGCTTCCATGTCCTGGCTATTATAAACAGTGCCGCAATGAACATTGGGGTACACGTGTCTCTTTCAATTCTGGTTTCCTTGGTGTGTATGCCCAGCAGTGGGATCGCTGGATCATAAGGCAGTTCTATTTGCAATTTTTTAAGGAATCTCCACACTGTTCTCCATAGTGGCTGTACTAATTTGCATTCCCACCAACAGTGTAAGAGGGTTCCCTTTTCTCCACACCCTCTCCAGCATTTATTGCTTGTTGACTTTTGGATCGCAGCCATTCTGACTGGTGTGAAATGGTACCTCATTGTGGTTTTGATTTGCATTTCTCTGATAATGAGTGATGTTGAGCATCTTTTCATGTGTTTGTTAGCCATTCGTATGTCTTCTTTGGAGAAATGTCTATTTAGTTCTTTGGCCCATTTTTTGATTGGGTCATTTATTTTTCTGGAGTTGAGCTGCATAAGCTGCTTGTATATTTTTGAGATTAGTTGTTTGTCAGTTGCTTCATTTGCTATTATTTTCTCCCATTCAGAAGGCTGTCTTTTCACCTTGCTTATAGTTTCCTTTGTTGTGCAGAAGCTTTTAATTTTAATTAGATCCCATTTGTTTTTTTTGCTTTTATTTCCAGTATTCTGGGAGGTGGATCATAGAGGATCCTGCTGTGATTTATGTCAGAGAGTGTTTTGCCTATGTTCTCCTCTAAGAGTTTTATAGTTTCTTGTCTTACGTTTAGATCTTTAATCCATTTTGAGTTTATTTTTGTGTATGGTGTTAGAAAGTGATCTAATTTCATTCTTTTACAAGTGGTTGACCAGTTTTCCCAGCACCACTTGTTAAAAAGATTGTCTTTAATCCACTGTATATTCTTGCCTCCTTTGTCGAAGATAAGCTGTCCATAGGTGTGTGGATTTATCTCTGGGCTTTCTATTTTGTTCCATTGATCTATATTTCTGTCTTTGTGCCAGTACCATACTGTCTTGATGACTGTGGCTTTGTAGTAAAGCCTGAAGTCAGGCAGGTTGATTCCTCCAGTTCCATTCTTCTTTCTCAAGATGGCTTTGGCTATTCGAGGTTTTTTGTGTTTCCATACAAATTGTGAAATTATTTGTTCTAGCTCTGTGAAAAACACCGCTGGTATCTTGATAGGAATTGCATTGAATCTGTAGATTGCTTTGGGTAGTATACTCATTTTCACTATATTGATTCTTCTGATCCATGAACATGGTATATTTCTCCATCTATTAATGTCCTCTTTGATTTCTTTCATCAGTGTTTTATAATTTTCTATATATAGGTCTTTAGTTTCTTTAGGTAGGTATATTCCTAAGTATTTTATTCTTTTCGTTGCAATGGTGAATGGCATTGATTCCTTAATTTCTTTTTCTATTTTCTCATTATTAGTGTATAGGAATGCAAGGGATTTCTGTGTGTTGATGTTATATCCTGCAACTTTACTATATTCATTGATTAGCTCTAGTAATTTTCTGGTGGAGTCTTTGGGGTTTTCTATATAGAGGATCATGTCATCTGCAAACAGTGAGAGTTTTACCACTTCTTTTCCAATCTGGATTCCTTCTATTTCTTTTTCTGCTCTGATTGCTGTGGACAAAACTTCCAGAACTATGTTGAATGTAGTGGTGAAAGTGGGCACCCTTGTCTTGTTCCTGACTTTAGGGGAAATGCTTTCAACTCTTCACCATTGAGGAGAATGTTTGCTGTGGGTTTGTCATATATAGCTTTTATTATGTTGAGGTATGTTCCTTCTATTTCTGCTTTCTGGAGAGTTTTTATCATAAATGGATGTTGAATTTTGTTAAAGGCCTTCTCTGCATCTATTGAGATAATCATATGGCTTTTATTTTTCAATTTGTTAATGTGAATTACAACACTTGAATTTAAAATTTCTAGTTTCCTAAGTTGCTGGATATCTCATGTCAACCCATTTCACTACTTGGTCAGCCAAACCAAATTTGGGTTTACAATTGCTTCAGATAATACATTGCTCATTTGGACTCCTATTTTTGTCTTGCCGTTTTATAAATTTGTCTCTAAAATGCTGTAAAATCTGTCAACCCATTATTATCTGATTCTAGCCATTTTATTCATATACACTTATATACTATTAAATCCAACCTCTTCTTCTCTCCCCTGATTTATTATAATAACTACATAGCAATTTTTACCCCTCTCATATATTTTCCAATTTTTGCCAGTTAATTCTTGCTTAAAGGAATTTAATGATTTTTATTGTTAACAATTAGATAAAAGCTTTTTAAATAACAATGGTGCATCAGTTCAGTTCAGTTCAGTCACTCAGTTGTGTCAGACTCCCTGTGACCCCATGAATAGCAGCATGCCAGGCCTCCCTGTCCATCACCACCTCCTGGAGTTTACCCAAACTCATGTCCATCCAGTTAGTGATGCCATCCAACCATCTCATCCTCTGTCATCCCCTTCTCCTCCTGCCCCCAATCTCTCCCAACATCAGGGCCTTTTCCAATGAGTCAACTCTTCTCATGAGGTGGCCAAAATATTGGAGTTTCAGCTTTAGCATCAGTCCTTCCAATGAACACCCAGGGCTGATCTCCTTTAGGATGGACTGGTTGGATCTCCTTGAAGTCCAAGGAACTCTCAGTAGTCTTCTCCAACACCAAGCTCAAAAGCATCAATTCTTCAGCACTCAGCTTTCTTCACAGTCCCACTCTCATATCCATACATGATCACTGGAAAAACCATAGCCTTGGCTAGACAGACCTTTGTTGGCACAGTGATGTCTCTGCTTTTGAATATGCTATCTAGGTTGGTCATAACTTTCCTTCCAAGGAATAAGCATCTTTTAATTTCATGGCAATGGTGCATAGGGTTTAACATTTAGGCCTATATAGATTTCTGCTTTCATCTCTTGCTACTCCCATTCTCAGATCCTATGTCATGGTCCCAATAATGAGCAAAATTTTATCTCTCCATATGCACCTACTGTTTCCTTTCTTAGAATTTCCTATTCACCTAGAAAATTCTTAAGATCTCACTAAAATACTAATTTTTTTGAAACATCTTCTGATTTCTCTCAATTTAAGACTCTTTTCTCTGTGATTTAATAGAATTTCACTTAAATTCCATTTACTTATTTTTGCAAGTTTATCTCCTTCAGAAACTGGCAGATATTAAGACAAAGATTATGTCTTATTCATCTTTGTTTTACTAGTGCCAAGTACTGTGTTTGGCACTTACATTGCACTCATAAAACACTGAGAAAATAAATAAATTTTTGATGAATGAGAAGTGTGGCAGGGTCAGAGAAAAAAATGTGAGATAAGAACTTATATTTTATTCTCAAGAGATTGTAAATATAATGTTAGGGGAATATAAAAGTGATTTATGATCAAATAAAAAATAATGTAGTTATTTGGGATGGAGGGAGGGTCAAAAGATTAGTAATGTTTGATTTAAACTTCAACAAGTATGTACAAAGGTATATTGAAATGGGATTTAAAATTATATTTACAAAGGCTGTTAAAGTCAGCATTCCTGTAAAGCTTATACAATGAAGGACAAATATTCAAATGAATAAAATAAAAGGATATAATTTTATTAGGAATATACATTGCAATTTTAAATGCCTTTGTTTTTACATGATTATTCATTTCAAGAAACTCAAGTGAGATTTACTTTATGTATTTGTTTTCTCTGATGGCAGAGTAGGTCTTGATTAATTAATCTCTGAAAAAAATATTTTCAATAACAGTAGGTGTTCAAGTTTTGGTTTCTGGTTAGGTAAGGAAGAACTGTAATTAGAATGACTCTCCAGTGCTTTAGTATCTCTTTATGACTATATCTCATCTCATGGTTATTGTGATGAAATCACATTTAATGTGGATTCAACAGTCAAGAAAACAAGATATATAGAAAATAATATTATTGAAATTAAATGCAATTTGTTGATAGAGAGGAGTATTCCAGGTACCAAAAAAAATGAATACAGTATAAGGAAAGAATAATTTACTCTTTTAAGTATTTTTTTAAAGCACAGATACAAATTAAAATAAAATCATACATCTATGAGTATGTATGTTTGAAAAGATAATATATAAACCATCCTGATAATCATAAAGTGAAATTTTTGGTACTAAGTATTAGATAGGAAATGTATAAAATGTCAAAAACAGATATGGTTTCAAATATATTGGTTCTCTACTGAACTGTGACTTTAGGGAAGTCACATAACTTCTCTTAGGTTTCCTCTTAGTTTACGTAAATAGGGACACTTATAGTAGGTATGAAATACAGGCATAAAAAATAAAAGAGATGGTTATGCATGTGAGATGCTAAGCCTTGTTCACAATTATAACAGTTGTTAAAATTCTCATTATTCCTGAACAGTATATAGGAGAAACCCACCTTTAATAATATAGCTTTCCTTGATTGCATTTTGATTATTTGTATCAAGTAATAAAGAGTGAGGTTTTGGCCAAGCAAGTCAACCTAAGTAGTTATTAAATTATAATCACTATAAATACAATTATTGAACTTGCCAGTACACACACAAATTATGTACTTTGAATTTATTCATGCCTAAAACAGTTAGTAATTGTAGATGAACAGCTTTGACAAACTTAGGTGTTCTGGAATTTTCCTTTTTCACAACCACACTGAATACTGACATATTAGAATGTATAAACTATACTTTCAGGCCGAAATTCATTATGGGGGTCAGTACTGTCTGGTGTCAGCCAAAATATATTTGATGAATGGAAGAACATATTTTATCAGAAAATGCTGTTGCAACATCTGAAATAAAAAGATGTATCATTTGTCATTTTTAAGATATAATGATGCAGTTAACCCTCTTTACTTTGCCTCAAATGAATTGTCACAAACATACTATTGCAGATGGCAGAGAATCATTTGTATTTTTTGAAATAAAACTGCTCTGAGGATCCAGGTTGCAAGAAAGACAACCTTACAGAGGACACTATGTTTGGAAATTAATAGAAATGAGAAAGGGCAGAGTATGGTAAAGCTATATAAATGGACTGGAAAGCTCCATTTTTTTCCCCAAAGGAAAAAAAAAAGATAAATTAAGAAAATTAAAATGTGTCAAAATCATACATTATTAAAAATATACTTTTTATATCTAAAAGCAAAAAAGTTCAGATTATTTCTTCTTTATTGCATATAAACCTGATGTCATATTTTCAAAGGCAAATCCATGAAAATAGCATGTCATTTCACTCTAAATAGCAAAGACTTATATTTGTTTTGTAGAGCCCAGGAGGGAAGGGACCTGAAAGTGTAGAGAGTGAATGTCGCTCAGTCGTCTTTGCAACCCCATGGACTATACAGCCCATGGAATTCTCCAGGCCAGAATACTGGAGTGGGTAGCCTTTCCCTTCTCCAGAGGAAAGTGGAGAAGGAATGAGGCAATACCCAGTTGTTTATACTCGGAGTCAGTGCCATCCACTAAAATTGAAAATCAGATCAGCCAGATCTTGGAGTATTGACCCCTTCACCTACCCTGCATCCAAGGAAGAGAACTGAAGATAACCAAAGCAATCTAACCCCCACAAACAACTTAAGACATCAGTCTCTACCTTTCACCTAATGATTGAGAAGTTTGGGTTCAAAGAATTTTCCCTGCAATGTGCATACAATGATTTTAATTTTGAGTTGAAGGATTTTCAACAAATCACAAATTTAAGAGGATGGAAATGAACAAAGCCAAATTAATTTGATTAGTAGAAACATGAATGATACATCTTTAGATTTATTAGAATAATAGTTTTCCTGTCCTAATAATTGCAGAGCACATAAATGGCATAATTTAGATTTTTCAAAATTTTTATCTCATATCACATGTGCAACAAATTTCTAATTTTTATTCAAGTAAATGGAGGGTTACTAGTTATCCACAGTTAAAAAATAACATTGATTACATGTCCAATACACTGTGCAGTTGAAAAATGAACATTCAAGTATTCTGTTTAGAAAGTCTCAAACATTGCATTCAACTCTCTTATTGATTTGGGTAAATTTTCTGTTTATTTTATCCATGTGGAGATCAAGATTAGTGGCGGGAGGAACTTCATTTGTAAAAATATAATTTCAACTCTAAAAGGAAGGGATACATTTTTAAATCATTTCAACAGAAGCAGTTTGTATCCTTAGGTCAAGACTGTGACAGTCTTGGTCGTGCTAGATTGAGTAACTTGCCTTTCACTTTTTATCTGTTTCTGTAACTTGATTATCATTAAATGAACCAGAAAATAAATTTGCTTCAACAATGAAAACCATAGGCTAATATGTCAGTCTTTGAATAAGATTTATTCATATATATTAACATCTGTATATACATACATATACACAATAAGAAAAAAATATATAATAAAAGGCAAAATAAAAATTCTAAGTACATAGATTCAGGCTACAGGCTGAAAATTGGAGGAAAAAAATGCAGTAAGGCCTAATGCCTAAACCATCTAGAAAGTTGTATAGTATTGTAAAAATATACACTAGGCCAAACAGTGGAAACAACTTTGGAAAAACATTGGAATCTTCCTAATGACAACATAATGAGTGGTCTCAGTTCCACCACCCTTTAGGTTCAATGCTTCTGACTCCCCAGGGGAACATGAGAGAGGGATTGGTGATCTCTTTTTGATAGTGGTTGTGACAATAGTTACAACTGTCCCCAGAGTCCTCCTGTAATCCAAGCATTAGTAGATTCTACTCTTTGCCAGACAGTATTATGTCTCCAAGTCACACTTTTTTGTCTTTTGCTACTTTTGTCTATTCTTTTGTGCTTATTTCCATAAGGTTTTCCCTCTGTTGCTTGTAGCCATTGTCCCTAGCAAAACCACAGTCTACATTTGCAGCATATTCTGAGCCTTTGTGGGAATTGAGAAAAAGCTTCCCCTTTGTTGTGATCACTGTACAGAAACAGAATGGGACTCCTACCCAAAATTTGGTTTGAATAGTTAGGTTAATGATAACACATGTGCACTGAAAGGAAATGAATATTTTTATTATAACTCACATAATGAAGAAAAATGCTGGTTCCCAAGCAGGATTGAGATGAATTGAGAGAGTTAAGAAATGAGACAGACTTGGAAGTTTTACAGTGATTAGGGCAGGGGACCAGAATGAGGGTTTCCTGGGGCAAGGCCCTGTTGGTTGACCTTCCCACTGGTGCCAGAGGAGAAACACCTAGGATTTCTTATCAGCTGGCCTAGTGGTAGAGTGAGAGGAAAAAGGAGATAGGTGTGATCAAAAGCTGTCATCAGTATAATATCAAAAAACAGACACCCTTTATTACAGCCTGTGAAGAAATACATTTTTTAAAAATGTGTCTCTTCTACTAAGGTTTATTATAAGATGGCATGCCTTCCTCCAGGACAATGCAGCTCACAAATGCACAGTTTGAATAGTAGCCCTGATTGGATTGCAACACCTATTTCCTCCACCTTGGTCAGTAACTTTGGGTAGGGCACGATCTGCATAACCATTCTTAGATGAATGGAATCCATCCATTCATGTATGGAGTGCTGAAAGAGCACAACTTATAAGGAGAGAAGGAATGAGGGCTCGCAGGTTGATTACTGAGATTTGAACAGTTCCATGAGCATTGGTAGCAACATGTTGACCACATCATATGGCCAACATGGTAGTAAATTATTCTTTATGAGGAACAATTGAAGAGGTACTTGTAGGGAGAGTTCTGGAATGTAGGTTCAAAGACAGCTACACAAATATTGTCATGTGTCACAGTCTGTCTTGGAGGAGACACATAATACTCCTCCAAGTATAGACCCTTCCTCACCAGACTAAGGCAACTTAGTCTGCCTTAAGTTGATCTCACTTTAATGAGTAGTACTATGATTTGTCCTGAGTAAACAGAAAATTCCACCCTTCTATCTATCAGTTACAGAAATATGCACTTAAGGATTAAAAGACATAAATGTATGACTGCTATGGGCTGAAACCAGTTAACTGTTTAGAACTCTGGCCAGATTGCCTTGAACATGAGAAGTCAGAAAGACTAATGCCCGTTACAAATGGATAGCAATAGTTGGGGCATCTTACAGCTCAGCCCCCCTTACAGTCTATACCTTACTACACCTTCAAAATATATCAGCTAAAAGTCTCAGAGTTCTGTTTAGTGGGTTGTGACCTCAGTAAGATATTCTTGAGATAGACAAACTTATTTGAAAAAGCACGGAGGCATTGACTAGTATTAGGATTCTTAGTGCTCTAAACTGGATTTAAAATGTGAATGAAATTGATAATCTTGAAAATAAGAAACATCAAACATAATACCTATATTTTTCAATACTTTATTATATACTTAATCTTTTGCTAAAAGAATAAACCTTATATGAACTATTTTTTATCACTAAAGACAATAATAATTAAAAACCATGAAAAGAAACTTTTAGGGGTAAAGGTTATATATTTGGCATATATTGTTTTGATGGATTCATGGATGCATACTTATTTCCAAACTCATTACATTGTATACATTAAATATGTATAGGTTTTGTGTGTCAGTCATAAATGTAGATAAATTCTTATACTAATGAAAATTCTCTTTGCTCTTATGGTAAAACTTGATGAGAATTTGAGATGTTGTACTGGAAAAAATGTAGCAGATGCCCCAGAATAAAACAGACTCCTGAAAACATGATCACTCTGCAAGTACAGACAGAGAAACCAAAGAACTCAAGTCCCAGGTCTCAACTAGAAAGCAAAATAGCTTTGCCAGACAATAGGCTTGCGTTCATGAGTCTCCAGGACGGTAGCAAACAAAGAGGCAGTTCTTAATGACTGCAGGAACCCCTCTGCCACATGGAATAAGCTAGAGGGATATGGTAGAAGAAGAGTTCCAAGGTTTGCAAGGATTACAGCCAACCCCTCCATGTGTGGGAAATTAGAAGTACATTATGGTAGCAGCTTTCAGTATCGATAGAGCTCTTTAAGAGAAAGACTGGGAAATGGATGTTTCTGCATATTCGCTTTGCACATAGCCTTGGATGAATAGCAGCAGTGAATATTCACATGCTTGCTAAGGACTGAACCTGTGTTTGTAGTCTTGTAGGTCTTGTGGCTATAGGCTTTATTGGCTTTCAGAGCTTGCAGAGTTGGGAGCTATCCTTTAGATTTTTTAAAGTTGGGTGCTAACTGTGGTGTTCAAACAGTTTGCCTCTCATGAAGCTGGGAGCTTTTCCCCAGTCACATGGCACAATGCTGGGGTTTGGGTTTCAGCAGGAGACATCTTTGCCTGTCCATATCCACTTTCTCATTCACCTGATAGGTAGGAGTTGCTCAGCTAGTTCTCTGGATTTGTTTCAGAGGTAATTGCTCCTAATTTAGCTTTATATTTAGTGTGTCTCTGTTTTCTACTTTATCAACATTTTGCTCTCATTTTATTATTTCATTCCTTGTGTTTGCTTTTTGATTTGATTTACATTATTTATTTCCTAGTATTTTTAGATGGAACTTAGATTATTGATTTGTGATAACTAGGCACAGAAAAATAGCTAACATTCTCATAGAAAGCATTGGGATGATCTGAATCCAACTCTAAAAATGTACATTTCTTTATCCTTTGAAATATTTCAAAAAGGAAGGAAGAAATATCTCCAGTAACCTAGGTTCCTTATTCTTCTTTATGCCTCCTTTTTATGAGAAAAATTCATATTTACATGCAGAACTACTATCTGACCTTCTCTATAAAATTATGTAGTTTTATAAACCTTTAATAATATCCATATTTCAATTATATCACTTTAGACATGAAATCAATGCTATAAAATATTTAAACATGAAAATTATTTCTCAAAATTGACTCACCATTTAGCCTTCTTAGACATTATCCATAAAACCTGATTTTAGACATTATAGTGAAGATGTCTTAGACATTATCTATAAAGCCTTATCTTACTTATCTATTCTTAGTTTTGGTGGTGGTTACCTCAGTAACATCTTGAAATTATCAAGCCAACAGCAAACATGAGTTTTGTGTGTATGTGGAAAAACTTAATGGATATGTAGGTAAATAATGAGTCCCATTTTTTATGTCACAGTTTTATCAAAATATGCTTAAACGGTAAAAAAAAAAAAAAAAAAAGGCACAAACAATATCTAGAAAACAAAACAACAAAGTATGTTGCAACTTGGGAATAATGTTTCTCTGTAGATGGCACTCTACTATTTGTAATACACTAACAAGGGTGGTCAAGATAATTTGATGTCAAAAACTCTTAACAGTTTATCTGTCAAATTACAAATACAAAAATAAACAGTTTTATTTTTTGAAATGAGAAAGTGGTCTTTAGGAAACACAAAAGAATGAGCTATTTCTAATACATCCTTGTGAAAATTGAGTGTTAGTCACTCAGTCTTGTCCAACTCTTTGTGACGCCATGGACTGTAGCAAGGCTCCTCTGTCCACGGGATTCTCCAGGCAAGAATACTGGAGTGAGTTGCCATACCCTCTTCCCAACTCAGGGGTTGAACCCAAGTCTTCCTGTATCACAGGCAGATTCTTTACCATCTTAGCCACCAGGGAAGTCCAATAAGTTCTTACTCTATCCTAATTAAGGCAAACATGAATTCAATCTGCAGAATCAGTTCAGTCGCGCAGTCGTGTCCGACTCTTTGCGACCCCATGAATTGCAGTACGCCAGGCCTCCCTGTCCATCACCAACTCCCAGAGTTCACTCAGACTCACGTCCATTGAGTCCATGATGCCATCCAGCCATCTCATCCTCGGTCGTCCCTTTCTCCTCCTGCCCCCAATCCCTCCCAGCATCAGGGTCTTTTCCAATGAGTCACTCTTCGCATAAGGCGGCCAAAGTACTGGAGCTTCCGTTTTAGCATCATTCCTTCCAAAGAAATCCCAGGGTTGATCTCCCTCAGAATGGACTGGTTGGATCTCCTTGCAGTCCAAGGGACTCTCAAGAGTCTTCTCCAACACCATAGTTCAAAAGCATCAATTCTTCTGTGCTCAGCCTTCTTCACAGTCCAACTCTCACATCCATACATGACCACAGGAAAAACCGTAGCCTTCACTAGACGGATCTTAGTCGGCAAAGTAATGCCTCTTCTCACATCCATACATGACCACAGGAAAAACCATAGCCTTCACTAGACGGATCTTAGTCGGCAAAGTAATGTCTCTGCTTTTGAATATACTATCTAGGTTGGTCATAACTTTTCTTCCAAGGAGTAAGCGCCTTTTAATTTCATGGCTGCAGTCACCATCTGCAGTGATTTTGGAGCCCAAAAAAACAAAGTCTGACACTGTTTCTACTGTTTCCCCATCTATTTCCCATGAAGTGATGGGGCCAGATGCCATGATCTTCGTTTTCTGAATGTTGAGCTTTAAGCCAACTTTTCCACTCTCCTCTTTCACTTTCAACAAGAGGCTTTTTAGCTCCTCCTCACTTTCTGCCATAAGGGTGGTGTCATCTGCATATCTGAGATTATTGATATTTCTCCCAGCAATCTTGATTCCAGCTTGTGTTTCTTCCAGTCCAGCATTTCTCATGATGTACTCTGCATATAAGTTAAATAAGCAGGGTGACAATATACAGCCTTGACGTACTCCTTTTCCTATTTGGAACCAGTCTGTTGTTCCATGTCCAGTTCTAACTGTTGCTTCCTGACCTGCATACAGATTTCTCAAGAGGCAGGTCAGGTGGTCTGGTATTCCCATCTCTTTCAGAATTTTCCACAGTTTACTGTGATCCACACAGTCAAAGGCTTTGGCATAGTCAATAAAGCAGAAATAGATGTTTTTCTGGAACTCTCTTGCTTTTTCCATGATCCAGCGGATGTTGGCAATTTGATCTCTGGTTCCTCTGCCTTTTCTAAAACCAGCTTGAACATCAGGGAGTTCACGGTTCACATATTGCTGAAGTACTCCTTTTCCTATTTGGAACCAGTCTGTTGTTCCATGTCCAGTTCTAACTGTTGCTTCCTGACCTGCATACAGATTTCTCAAGAGGCAGGTCAGGTGGTCTGGTATTCCCATCTCTTTCAGAATTTTCCACAGTTTACTGTGATCCACACAGTCAAAGGCTTTGGCATAGTCAATAAAGCAGAATCAGAGTTATTAAAAACTAATCAGCCTTAAAGTATATAGTTTAATGAAAAGGGCCACGATTCTTATAACAAAGAAGATGTTTATGTTTCTGAAAAGCAGAATGGAAAATCTACATGTCAGTAAATTGCACACTATCGAAGCATAATGTTTATGCACATATTAAAATTTAAGAAAATGTGTAAATACCAAAATCAGATTGATTATATTTTTACATCCAAACATGGAAAAGCACTATACAGTCAGCAAAAACAAGACCAGGAGCTGACTGTCACTCAGATCATGAACTCCTTATTGCCAAATTCAGACTTAAATTGAAGAAAATAGGGAAAGCCACTAGACCATTGAGGTATGACCTAAATCAAATCTCTTATGATTATATAGTGGAAATGACAAATAGAGTGCAGGGATTAGATCTGACAGACTGTCTGAAGAACTATGGATGGCGGTTCATGACATTGTACAGGAGGCAGTGATCAAGACCATCCCCAAGAAAAAGAAATGCAAAATGGCAAAATGGTTGTCTAAGGAGGCCTTGCAAATAGCTGAGAAAAGAAGAGAAGCTAAAGGCAGAGGAGAAAAGGAAAGATATTTTCTTTTGAATTTGAATGCACAGGTTGAGTGCAGAGTTCCAAACAATGGCAAGAAGAGATAAGAAAGCCTTCCTCAGAGATCAATACAAAGAAATAGAGGAAAACCATAGAATGGGAAAAACTCCCAGGGACAAGGGAGCCTGGTGGGCTGCCATCTATGGGGTCACACAGAGTCAGAAACGACTGAAGTGACTTAGCAGCAGCAGCAGAGATCTCTTCAAGAAAGTTAGAGGTATCAAGGGAACATTCATGCAAAGATGGGCAAAATAAAAGACAGAAATAGTATGGACCTAACAGAAAGAGAAGATATTAAGAAGAGGTGGCAAGAATACGCAGAAGAACTGTACAAAAAATATCTTCATGACCCAGATAACCACAATAGCATGATCACTCACCTTGAGCCAGAAGTCCTGGAATGCAAAGTCAAATGGTCTTTAGGAAACATCACTCCGAACAAAGCTAGTGTAGGCGATGTAATTCCAGTTGAGCTATTTCAAGTCCTAAAAGATGATGCTGTTAAGGTGCTACACTCAATATGCCAGCAAATTTGGAAAACTCAACAGTGGCCACAGAACTGGAAAAGGTCAGTTTTTGTTCCAGTATCAAAGAAAGGCAATGCCAAAGAATGTTAAAACTACCTCTCAATTGCACTCATCTCAAAAGCTAGCAAAATAATTCTCAAAATTCTCCAAGCGAGGCTTCACCAGCCCATGAACCATGAATGTCCAGATGTTCAAGCTCCCTTTTAGAAAAGGCAGAGGAATCAGAGATCAAATTGCAAACATCCATTGGATCATAGAAAAAGCAAGAGAGTTCCAGAAAAAAAATCTACTTCTTTATTGACTACACCAAGCCTTTGACTGTGTGGTTTACAACAAACTGTGGAACATTCTTTAATAGATGGGAATACCAGACCAACAGACCTGTCTCCTGCGAAATCTGTATGTAGGTCAAGAAGAAACAGTAAGAACTGGACATGGAAAAACAGACTGGTTCCAAAATGGGAAAGGAGTACGTCAAGGCTGTATATTATCACCCTGCTTACTTAACTTAAATGCAGAGTACATCATGTGAAATGCCAGGCTGGATGAAACACAAACTGGAATCAAGATTGCCAGGAGAAATATCAGTAACCTCAGATACACAGATGACACCACCCTTACGGCAGAAAGTGAAGAAGAACTGAAGAGCCTCTTGGTGAAGTAAAAGAGGAGAGTGAAAAAGATGGCTTAAAACTCAATATACAGAAAACTAAGATCATGGCATCTGTCCCATCACTTCACGGCAAATAGATTGGGAAACAATGGAAACAGAGACTCCCAAATTGCTATAGATGGTGACTGCATCCATGAAGTTAAAAGACACCCTTGGAAGAAAAGCTATGACCAACCTAGACAACATATTAAAAAGCAGAGGCATTACTTTGCCAACAAAGGTCCATTTAGTCAAAGCTATGGTTTTTCCAGTAGTCATGTATGATTGTGAGAGTTGGACTATAAAGAAAGCTGAGCACCGAAGAATTGATGCTTTTGAACTGTGGTGTTGGAGAAGACTCTTGACAGTCCCTTGTACAGCAAGGAGATCCAACCAGTCAATCATAAAGGAAATCAGCCCTGAATATTCGTTGGAAGGACTGATGCTGAAGCTTCAATACTTTGGACACCTTATGCGAAGAACTGGAAAAGACCCTGCTGCTGGGAAAGATTGAAGGCAGAAGCTTCGGCAAAGGATGAGATGGTTGGATGGCATCACCAACTCGATGGACAGGTTTGAGCAAGCTTGGGGAGCTGGTGATGGACTGGGAAGCCTGGAGTTCTGCAGTCCATGAAATCACAGAATCAGGCTCAACTGAGTGATGGAAGTGAACTGACGAGGATACCTGAAAAAAATACAGTGGTTTTTGTTTTCATTATATTGTTTATTTGGATACTGATGGTATATTTCTTTGCAACTGACATATATAGTGTCTGAGTTATATGTCTGAGCCATATGATGCTTTAATGTGTATTGAATGTGGCCCAGATATGGGTATTAATTGAGATTATTAAAAAAATTCACAAAAGAAATACAGAGTTCAGTGATAAAGACTCTACTTGCCAATACAAGAACAGGTTCAATGCCTGCATTGGGAATAATTCCTGGAAAAGGAAATGGCAGACCACTCCAGTATTCTTGCCCAGGAAATCCCATGGACAGAAGAGTCTGATGGGTTGCAGTCTAGTCCATGGGGTAACAAAAGATTCGTGCATGACTTGGTGACCAAACAACACTTGAATTTTTGAAAAGTCATGCCAATTGACTTGAATATATAAATATGAATGGAAATTTCTATATTACATTTAGACATAATTTAAAACTTAAACCAATGACAGAAAGTATTCAAATTGCATTAAGTCCATTTTCCAAAATATTATTCAGTGATGGTTGTATAGTATTTGGAGTTAGAGATTTTTTTTTTCAACTCATTAAAACCAACCAAAGAAGGAATGACTGTTAGAATTCTCACAGTCTTTATTTCCCCCCTTCCTATCTCAGACCTTAGCATTCAGATATTTTTATAATTTGTGACTTTTCCCATTTCTCATGATTTTCTAGATAAGCACTAGTCTGAAATCAAAGTTTGTTTTTTAACCTCATTTTAAAATTGTATGATAGTTACTCAAAGTTAAAGTGACAATACAGTGTGACTTTCAGTGTTGAATATTTATAGAAAAGTTCAGGGTATTCTGGGCTTCCCTTGTACCTCGGCTGATATAGAATCTGCCTGCAATGCGGGAGCCCTGGGTTCGATCCCTGGGTTGGGAAGATCCCCTGGAGATGGGAAAGGCTGCCCACTCCAGTACTCTGGCCTGGAGAATTCCATGGACTCAGTAGTCCACAGAATTGCAGAGTTGGACATGATTGCAAGACTTACACTCAGTATTCTGAGAGCAGGGTGATCCTGTGTTATGTTTATAATCACACCACTCAAAATATTATTCATCTTTCAGAAAGCAAAGAAACACAGAAGTATTTGGAGTTAATATCTCATGTAATTGAACTGAAAACTAAAAAAGAGGTTTTTCTAACCAAGCAAGAGATGAACTGGATGAAGACCACAAGATGCTTTAAAAAAGCACAGCAAATGATGATTATTAGTCCTTGTAATATAAATATAGCTAAAGTTAAAAAATTACAATCCTTGGAAAATATGATATGTGTGAAATGTAGGTTCCATAAAAGTATTCATTATATGAAGTTGCCTGTCTCATTTCTTGGTCTCAATGTTCCTTCCCAGTTTGGTGGCCATTTCTTTGTTTCTTCCATTCTCTAGACCTTCACTTGGGCGATCCTAGCCTGAATAAGACTACTACTATGCAGACAAAATTCAAGGACTACTGTATTTTATGTGAGAGCGTAAAAGAAAGGTGACCATATTGCTGAGTAATAACAGTAAGAAGGAAGCCTATAGATTTCATATTTTTATAAAATATTTTTTGTCATTCACAGGATCTATTTATGTATCATAAATGCACAGTATCTCAATGTTTCATAAATTTTATTGAATTTTTAGTTGTGTTTAATTAAAATATTAAAGTTATACAGGTCAACATCATGATCAATAATGAAACCAATATTTTTGTGTTACAATTTATTTTCACAAACATTGCCCTTAAGGTCTGATTCTGTTAATTATATAAGAAAATTAGTTTCTATACATCAACCTTTCTACAGATTACATAGTGTGTTAGAAAAATTGTTTTTAACATGATAACATTGTTTCACTTCAAACTGTAAAAAGAAAAAAAAGAGGGGGATCTTTGTTATTATACTCATAATTAATGATTGAGAACATTTTAAAGGACTTTAATTTTGTGAGTGGCTGCTGCTGCTAAGTCGCTTCAGTCGTGTTCGACTCTGTGCGACCCCATAGACGGTAGTCCACCAGGCTCCCCCGTCCCTGGGATTCTCCAGGCAAGAACACTGGAGTGGGTTGCCATTTCCTTCTCCAATGCATGAAAGTGAGAAGTAAAAGTGAAGTCGCTCAGTCGTGTCTGACTCTTAACGACCCCATGGACTGCAGCCTAGCAGGCTCCTCCGCCCATGGGATTTTTCCAGGCAAGAGTACTGGAGTGGGGTGCCATTGCCTTCTCCGGTTTGTGAGTGGAAAGGCACAATATTAAAAATATTCCATTAAAGATAATATCTAAAATGTTAACTGTCATGAAACTAATTCTTAACGTTCCAGAGAAGATTTAAAGTAATGAACATGTTAATTCTCACATTTGGTGCGTATTCTTCAAAGTGGATGATAGGTGAAAGTATTTCACGTAAAAATCAAATAGAGCAATATTTCAGCTGTCTGAAATGCTTCTTGTGCTTATTCACAGTGCAACCCATATAATCACCTTCAGAACTTAATAATATTGTTCGAGTGAATAGGAATATATGAAGCAAGGCTAAAGAAAGCCAAGTGAGTGTAATAGAGCACTTTGGCAACTGGACAGGTAATTATTACTTCTTAAGATGCCATAGTCCAGCAATTAAAAATTTAAAAATTAATTTTAGAAATCTTAATTAAAACAAATTAATGGTTCTATTACAAAGAATTGCCAAAAATACTTTTCTAGAACGATTGTGGCATATTATCCTGGATGTTGCATTCAAGTTAAGATAACTTTTCTCTATTATTTAGCTGAACTTTAATAGCTTAGGAAAGTATTAATATATGATTTGAAAATACTTTGAAAATATTTTATACTGGTAGGATAGTATTTACCATTTTTAAACATCCACAATATCTGTTTTAAAACCCATGCATAAAAATAGCATATATAAGCCAATATATATTACAGAAATATTAACATAATTATAATAAAATGTTGGCTTATCATAATGTATTCTTTATTAACCTGTACTTCTATTTTTTAAAAAGTAGATATTTATTGGTAAAAAATCTAATATGACAAGATTCTACATGTATTTTCACTGAAGTAAAATTTTACATACAGTGAAGTGAACAAATCTTAAGTGTGTTAGTCAATTAGTTTTTAATGGCACGCCACTCCAGTACTCTTGCCTGGAAAATCCCATGGGCGGAGGAACCTGGTAGGCTGCAGTCCATGGGGACGCGAAGAGTCAGACACGACTGAGCAACTTCACTTTCACTTAAGAATGTATAGACTTTAAACACACCTACCAAGAAATGGAAAACTTCTATTATCCTAGAAGCTACCCTGTAGCCCTCCTGGTCAAAATTCAACTCAGGAAACATTCATACTCTCCATTTTATAACACCAATTAGTTTCAATTATTCTATAAATTCCCATTAATGTAATAATATAGTTTCTCCACTTTTTAAAATTTTACTTCTTGCTTCAGTGTAATGTTTTCCAAACTTATTCATGATGCATGTATCAATATTTAATCCCCTTGTATACTGAGTAGCATTTGCACATATGAATTTTCCACATTTTTATTATGGACATTTTAGTTGTTGTGGATTGTCTACTATGAATAAATCTACTATATACACACATGTTAAATTCTTTTTTTAGAGAATAACACATTTCCTTATCAGTGAAATTGACTGTTCTATATGCATTTGATTTTAATGATGACTGTTTCAGGGGTGAAGTGAAGTGAAGTGAAGTCGCTCAGTCGTGTCCGACTCTTTGCGACCCCATGGACTGTAGCCTATCAGGCTCCTCCATCCATGGGATTTTCCAGGCAAGGGTGCTGGAGTGGATTGCCATTTCCTTCTCCAGGGGATCTTCCCGACCCAGGAATCGAACCCAGGTCTCCCACATCACAGGCAGACGCTTTACCGTCTGAGCCACCAGGGAAGCCCATATGTTTCAGAGGTAGTTAAGAATAATACGTATTCTGCAGTTGTTGTTTTTATTGTCCTTGTCAGTTAGGTCGGGTTGGCTGGTAATTGTTTAAATGTTTTATAGATCGCCTACAATTTTTGCATAGTTCTATCAAGTATAGAGGGAAGAATATTTAAAATTTTAAACTGTAAATGTGGGTTTATTTATCTCTTTAGTTCTGTCTGACTTTGTTTCAGATATTTAGAATCCCTATAATGGGGTACAGTAAAGCATCTGTCTACAATGTGGGAGACCCGGGTTCGAGCCCTGGGTTGGGACGATCCCTTGGAGAAGGAAATGGCAATCCATTCCAGGACTATTGCCTGGAAAATCCCATGGACAGAGGAGCCTGCTAGGCTACAGTCCATGGGGTCACAAAGAGTCAGACATGACTGAGTGACTTCACTTCACTTCTATAATGAGGTAAATTAATTTGGTTGGTAGGTCTTCATAAATAATCACCTATTTTATCATTATAAAAGTGGTCCTTGATATCTGTTCTTGAATCTCTTGCTTCAATGTCTACTTTCTCTCTGGTTCAGTGGTGAAGAATCTGCCTGCCATGCAGGAGATGTGGGTTGGAACCCTGATCCAGGAAGATACCATGGGGAAAGAAATGCCAACCCACTCAAGTATTCCAACCTGGGAAATCCCATGGATTGAAGAGCCTGATAGGCTATAGTCCATGGGGCGGCAGCAGAGCTGGACGTGACTTAGTGACTAAATAGCAGCAGCATAAAAATGGCCATGTTTTAATATGGCCATTCAGGTTTTGCTATGATTAGAATTTGAGTGGTATATCTTTTTCCATTCTGTTACTGTTGAAATATTTTTTTAATCTTACAGAGCAGCTCTTATAATCAACAGATTTATCCTTCCTCTTTTATATAGTCTGATAAAACACTCCTAATTGTGTTATCATTCCATTTAACATGATTAGTTTATATAGTTTGAATTAGATCTGCTATCTTACTCTTTCTTTTCTGTTTGAAACTGTTTTCTGTTTTTTTTTTAATTCCTTTTATTCCTTTTACTTCTTCCATATTGTAGATTAATCTAGTATTTCTAGCATTATGTTTCATATCTTTTATTGTTTTTTCAGTCAAAGATATGTGTGTGTGTGTGTATGTATGTGCATGTATTTACCTTAGGGTTTAAATATGCATCTTTAATTTAATACCATCTTTCATGAAAAAAAGTATATTGCTTCATGTAGAATAGTAAGATCATCATAGCATACACAGTTGGCCCTTGACGAACCTGGAGTTTAGGGGTGCCCTTCAACAGTCGAATATCCACTTATAACTTCACAGTTGGCCCTTCCTATCAGCAGTCTACACCCACAGATTCAACTAGATACAGATCATTCAGTGCTGTGGTATTTATTGAAAAAAGTCTATGTGAAAGTGGACCTGCACAGTTCAAATCCATGTTGTTCGATGATCAACTATATTTTCATTTACTACTTTTTAGTCTTGGTAAATCCATCTGATACTATGAATTTCTTTACTCATAGAACAGTTTGACAGGTGTAATTATTCTCTAAATGTTGATAGATAGAATTCACTGTTGGGACCATCTGGTCCTGGACTTTTCTTTGAGGAGAGATTTTGATTACTGATCCAGTCTCCTCACTTGTTTTGATCTGTTCATATTTTCTATTTTCTTACATTATACTCTTGGCAGCTAATATATTTCTAGGATTTATCCATTCCTTTTAGGTTAATAATTTTTGGGTGTAAAATTTGTTAATAATAGTTTCTTATGATCCTTGTATTTCTGTAGTATCAGTTAATATGCCTTTTGTTTCTGATCTTAGTTATTTGGATCCTCTATTTCTTTAATCTAGCTAAAAGTTTGCCAACTTTGTCAATCTTTTCAAAAGACTAGTTCAAGACTTTATTAATCTTTTGTTTTTTCTCACCTTTATTTCATTTATTTCTGCTCTGATCTTTGGAATTGACTTTGTCCTGCTAAATTTGGGTGTAGTACATGTTTTTCTTTTTCTAGTTCCTTGATAGGTAAAGCTGGGCTGTATATTTGATATCTTTACTTTTCTTAATACGGGTATTTATTCCTCTAAACTTTCCTCTTAAAATTGTGTTTGTAGCATATTGTGCTTCCATTTTCATTGTTTTTTCAGTAAATTTTTGATTTCCCCTTTGACTTCTTTTTTGACCCATTGGTTGTTCAGAGGTGTGTTGCTTAATTTCCACAGATTCACAGATTTTGACTACTTAAGGAAAGGAAAGACTTTTAAATTGGCTATGTAATTCAGGAAAATGGAAGACTTTCACCCTCAGTATTATTTTTAATTTAGATTGGTTCACTGTAATGTTAAAAACCAACAATAATTTTTATTTGTTTCTAAATTTTCATATTGTACCTATTTTAACATTTAATATTCAATGATATACATTTCATATTATTTTCAGAATATTAAATTGAGAATTTAATATTCTAAATTATTATATTTAGAATTCTATTATATTTAAATATAATATCTGTTTTAAAGCTTACTGAAAAACTTGACTTTTAAATTGGCTATGTAATTCAGGAAAATGGAAGACTTTCACCCTCAGTATTATTTTTAATTTAGATTGGTTCACTGTAATGTTAAAAACCAACAATAATTTTTATTTGTTTCTAAATTTTCATATTGTACCTATTTTAACATTTAATATTCAATGATATACATTTCATATTATTTTCAGAATATTAAATTGAGAATTTAATATTCTAAATTATTATATTTAGAATTCTATTATATTTAAATATAATATCTGTTTTAAAGCTTACTGAAAAACTGTCTCCTTTCTACATATGTATAAAATTATTATTGTAATACAATAATTGACATAATTTAGTAGGTGTTTAATATGTGATTGCTTTTATTTTTCACCCCTAGGTGATACTCCGATGTATATATATTATATCTCTAAAATTAGTATGTATATAATTTTATCATTGTTGGTAATTTATTATCTTGTTGCAAGTAGCCATTAATTTAAGATTCTCTTGATTTCAGGGCAATGAGAAAGAAATGAAATCCACTTTTCATAAATACGCATAAAAATTATTTTTGAAAAAGGAATGAGTTCATTAGTAGATATTCAGTTGTGAAAGATGAATTATATAACAGTGACTAACAGAAAGCTCCTTGAAAGTGTTAGAATACTGGTTAGAAAAGAAGGGTTGCAATGATGACTGAAGTTTACTTATCTTTGTCTTGGATTTTCATTGTCTTGGAATTTCATTTTCTAGTTGTTTGTGGTGTGCAAGTTTCTCATTGTAGTGGCTTCTCTTGTTGCAGGGAACAGGGCTATAGGTGCACAGGCTTCAGTAGTTGTGACACACAGGCTTACTTGCTCCGCAGCATGTGGGGTTTTCCTGGACCAGGCATCAAACCCATGTCCCCTGCATTAGCAGGCAGATTCTTAACCACTAGACCACCAGGGAAGCCCTATCTAGTTTAAATTGCACATATGATATAGGTAAGGTCAAAAGATTTTAATACTTTTAATCTTATTTATAGATAGTATATTTTAAAAATAAAATTAGATGCTTTATGATACTTCTCTAATAGTGGACATGTATATATTTTTAGATAAAAACCAGAAGCTGATATATCAGATTTTTATTATTCTTCACAATGTGAACTTGGCATATTAAAGATTCTTTCATGTGCTAGATGTACTTTTTTCCCTAAACTTCTGTTCCTCACATATGTTTTGTGGCTGTTACTAGAGCTCACTTACACTGGCCTACTGGATCATCTGATGATGCTGTCATCACATTAGTTCAAAATCACACATTTCTCTCTTGACCCTGCTTACATTTAAGAAACTTCTTTGAGTTCCAGATGTCCTGTAATATTGTGATGTGGTCATTGAACTGTGTTGTAGCACAACAAAGTTCTCTGAGGGGGGAAAAATAAATCTATATTGAATTTTAATTCTAAAAAATGTTTAAAAATATGTTTTCCTGTATAATTTCACTGTAATTTTCCTTTTTTTAAAATAGAAACTTAAAGTGAGGAAAGGTCAATTATATAATACATGTAATGAGGAAATTAGACAATGCAGAAAGTGATTTCCCAGGGAGAATCAGTTTATGTGTTTTCTGCTGTTTAATTTTTAACGTGTGACTCCTGAAGATTCTTGATTCAGATGCTTTGCTTAAACGCAGCCACACTCCTGAGGCAAACACCACTGAAAGGGCTGATGATCTCTGCATAAAAATTGATGCATACTTCCTCTGGCCCAGTCTGGGGACTCATTCCTGTCCCTGCCTCTTCTGAGTCTTATCCCAGGGTGAATTCCCTCTTTTTCCCAAGAAACATTTCAGTTTTCACCTCCAATTCCTAAAGGTCTGTGTGTCTGAGGTTTGGTGGCCAGGGCAAGTGTGGGCTATGCCTGAATAACAGTCAAAGGTATAAGCAAAATAATGAGGCTAAGAGTTCATTGAAAGAAAAGGGAGGGAGATCTTGAGAAAAAGGAAGTACAGAGACTAAGGAAAAAATAAAGCAGAAATACTTTTTTCCACCTGAATATTTGAAGGTTCAATTCACAGATCACATTTCTTTTTCCATTTCTCCAAGCCATAATGAAAATTTCCTTTCTCTAGGCTTACATAGCAATTTCTTCATATTTTTTCTGTAGCATTTACAAAAATCTCCATAAAGTTACCTATTTTTGAGTGTATGTACTATCTCCCTCCCTCAGTTAAAACTGCTTGTTAACATGGATATGTTTCTATGCTGTTTAACTCTCATATGATCTAAGGCACAATTTATTCATTGATTTAACCTGACCTATGATTGAGGAGGATACAATGCATATACTTTCTGCATCTTCCTCCCAACGTGCTATCAGTAAGAAGGCAAGTTAAGGTAAAAAGCTTGTAATCATTGATGCATAAAGCAAAATACAAACCAAGGAACAGAAAGAAGAATTGAATGCAAGAATGAAAAATTAAGCAACTTTATAAGGAATAAAGTGGTTTATGGGAAAACATCCTGTCAAGTGCTATGAACTGATTTATATCTTCCGCCCCTATTCATATGTTGAGGCCCTAATCGTACCATGTGATAGTAGTAAAAGATGAAGCCTTTGGAAAATAACTAAATTTAAGTGAAGTCCTGAGTGTAGAGCCCTCATGATGAAATTAGTGCTCTTATGCTAAGAAACGGGGCTTCTGTGGTGCCTCAGTGGTAGAGAATCCACCTGCCAATGTAGGAGATGTGGGTTTGATCCCTGACTGAGGAAGATTCCCTGCAGAAGGAAATGGCAATCCACTCCAGTATCCTTGCCTGGGATATCCCATGGACAGAGAAGTCTGGTGGGCTATGGTCCATGGAGTCACAAAGAGTCAGACATGACTTACTGACTAAACAACAATAACAACTGAGAAGCATGGAGAGCTTGGATTTATCTTCTCCACCCCCAACTACCCAATGTGAGGACACAGTGAGTAGGCAGCCTTTGCAAGCCAGGAAAGGGATCTCATCAGAACCCAACCTCCTCATACTCTGATTTCAGACTTCCAGCCTCAAAACTATGAGACAGTAAGTCTCTGTGTTTAAGCCACCCAGTCTATGGTATTTGCTATGCAGCTGAAGAACACTCTGGATGAGGAAATGGCAACCCACTCCAGTACTCTTGCCTGGAAAATCCCGTGGACAGAGGAGCCTGGTGGGCTACTTTCCATGGGGTCACAAAGAATCAGAAAAACTGAGTGACTAAACTTTCACTTTCTAAGAACACTAAGACAGATTTTGGCACAAGAGCAGAGTGCTGTCATAATAAATACCTAAACGTGTGGAAGTGGCTTTGGGATTGATAATGGGTCGCTGCTGAGAATGTTGTGAGGTTCATGCTTGGAATATAGATGTTAAAGATGATTCTAAAAAGGTTTCAGACAAAGAAAAGGAACATGTTGAAAACCAAAGGAAAGACAATCCTTATTTTCAGTGGCAAAGAACTTGACTGATCTATGTTGTAGTGTTTTGTGGAGGAAAAAAAAATGTGAATGATAAAATTTGGTACTTAGTTAATGACGTTTCTAAAGCAAAATTTTGAAGGAGTGGCAGCGTGCTTCCTCTTGACTACTTATAGTTCTTTATTGAGCATTTTATTATTTTTAATCACTGCATAAAAATGTACTACAAATTTGTGCTGTGTGCTCAGTTGCTTGCTCATGTCCAACTCTTTGTGACCCCATGAACTGTATAGCCTGCCAGGCTCCACTGTCCAAGGAATTTTCCAGGCAAGAATACTGGAGTGGGTTGACATTCATTCTATGAGGATTACAAATTTAAGACATTGAAACAGTGTTTATTTATAATATCACAGTTTTATAGGTTAGAAATCTAGGCTAACCTACCTCTTGAGAAACCTATATGAAGATCAGGAAACAACAGTTAGAACTGGGCATGGAACGACAGACTGGTTCCAAATAGGAAAAGGAGTACGTCAAGGCTGTATATTGTCACCCTGCTTATTTAACTTATATGCGAGTACATCATGAGAAATGCTGCGCTGGAAGAAACACAAGCTGGAATCAAGATTGCCAGAAGAAATATCAACAACCTCAGATATGCAGATGACACCACCCTTATGGCAGAAAGTGAAGAGGAACTAAAAAGCCTCTTGATGAAAGTAAAAAAGGAGAGTGAAAAAGTTGGCTTAAAACTCAACATTCAGAAAACTAAGATCATGGC
>SJXQ01003153.1:293130-303167 GCA_006408695.1 Aepyceros melampus
TGCAGCCATGAAATTAAAAGACGCTTACTCCTTGGAAGGAAAGTTATGACCAACCTAGATAGCATATTCAAAAGCAGAGACACTACTTTGCCAACGAAGTTCCTTCTAGTCAAGGCTATGGCTTTTCCAGTGGTCATGTATGGATGTGAAAGTTGGACTGGGAAGAGAGCTGAGTGGCAAAGAATTGATGTTTTTGAACTGTGGTGTTAGAGAAGACTCTTGAGAGTCCCTTGGACTGCAAGGAGATTCAACCAGTCCATTCTAAAGGAGATCAATCCTGGGTCTTCTTTGGTAGGAATGATGCTAAAGCTGAAACTCCAATACTTTGGCCACCTCATGTGAAGAGTTGATTCAATGGAAAAGACTCTGATGCTGGGAGAGATTGGGGGCAGAAGGAGAAGGGGACGACAGAGGATGAGATGGCTGGATGGCATCACTGACTCGATGGATGTGAGTCTGAGTGAACTCTGGGAGATGGTGATGGACAGGGAGGCCTGGTGTGCTGCAATTCATGGGGTCACAAAGAGTCGGACATGACTGAGGGACTGAACTGAACTGAATCTAGGCTGGCTTGACTGGGTTCTCTACTTAGTCTCACAAGACCACTGTCAAGATGTCAGCCATTCTGGACTCTAAGCTGGAGGCTTTGGGAAGCAATCCTCTTTTCAAGGTCTTATGAGTCCTTATAGTTGTAGGACTGACATACTCATTTCTTTTCTGTCTACCACCCTGGAGTTACTCTCAGCTTCTAGAAACTGCCCACACTCCTCTTCCTAGGCTTATCCATTTCAAAATTAGAATCAGCATCTTTAAACCAGAATTATTCTTGTTCTTCCAATCTCTTACTTGCACATCTGTGACCAGCTATGGAAACCAAATTGCTATTTGATGGGCTGTTATTAGATTAGGAACTCCTGGATAATCTCTCTTGTGATTAATTTGAATTTAAGTGAATAAACCTTAATTGCATCTGCGAAAGTCCTAATCATTCTATTTATTATATAATATTCACCTTTCTAGGGATTAGGCTAAAGAACTTGGAAAGCCATCTTAAGATTCTGATCATTCCTGACTCCCAGTCAGTCATGTATACTGCAAACATCTTTTCTTAATTTTCATATTATTTCTAATTTCTTTCCCCATTTTATGCTTAAACAATGAAATTCTCAAAGGTATAAATGATAACTAGTCAAGCAGAACCCATCAGATTTGCTTAATGATCTCTTCTTTATGAATGGGATTCACTTAGGCTATATTGTAAGATATGGTTATAGACACTATGTTTTCTTCAAAATGATGATTAACTGTTTAGAATAATACTGCCTATAAACGTTATTCTACTTACTACAGATTCAAAATCCCCCTTTATCCAAAATGTTAGAAACCTTGTGATCAAATTTGGCATTTAGAGGAAAGTTTTCTTCCCATCCTGGACCATCACTTTGGTTTGGTTTATGTTATTTTAAATCTTCAGTTAAATTTTTCTACAGAGTATTATATCATCTCTATAGGCTAAAATACAGATATTTTGTCATTCTCCAATGACTTGAGGCACAAGAGAGTTTAACCTAGAAAGGTAGTTTAAAAAAAAATAAACAGTAAGATACAGTGCAAGTTTTGCTTTTGGAGTTTATTTTCAGACAGTTATAATGAATGTGTTAGAATTAACTTTGTGTTTAGACCATTCTAAACTATTCACTTTATTTTTTTTCTTTCTTTTTTTTAATTGATTTTTATTTTTTAGTTTGTTTTGCTTTACAATACTGTATTCGTTTTGCTATACATTGACATGAATCAGCCACGAGTGTACATGAACTCCCAATCCCAACCCCCACCTCCCCGCTCCCGCCCCACACCCTCTCTCTGGATTATCCCTGTGCCATCAGTCCCAAGCATCCTGCATCCTGCATCAAATCTAGACTGGCGATTCATTTCACTTATGATATCATACATGTTACACTGCCACTCTCCCAAATCATCCCACCCTCTCCCTCTCCCACAGAGTCCAAAAAGACAGAAATATAGATCAATGGAACAAAATAGAAAGCCCAGAGATAAATCCACACACCTATGGACATCTTATCTTCGACAAAGGAGGCAAGAATATACAGTAGATTAAAGACAATCTTTTTAACAAGTGGTGCTGGGAAAACTGGTCAACCACTTGTAAAAGAATGAAATTAGATCACTTTCTAACACCATACACAAACATAAACTCAAAATGGATTAAAGATCTAAACGTAAGACAAACTATAAAACTCTTAGAGGAGAACGTAGGAAAAACACTCTCTGACATAAATCACAGCAGGATCCTCTATGATCCACCTCCCAGAATACTGGAAATAAAAGCAAAAATAAATAAATGGGATCTAATTAAAATTAAAAGCTTCTACATAACAAAGGAAACTATAAGCTAGGTGAAAAGACAGCCTTCTGAATGGGAGAAAATAATAGCAAATGAAACAACAGATAAACTATCCACTTTAAAACTAATAAAATTAGTATTATGAAATATAAGAGCAGTACCCCAAAAGAAATCATTGTATGTACATTAGCAATGAACAATCTAAAAATAAAATTGAGAAAACAGTTCTATCAATATCTTTCAAATAATAAATTGATCCTTGAACAATATGACAGTTAGAGGTGCCAACCCCCTACACAGTTGAAAATGCTCATATAAATTTTGACTCCTTTAGAACTTAATTACTGATAGCCTTCTATGGACAGGAAGCCTTACTGATAGCATAGTGAATTAACATATATTTTGTATGTTATATGTATTATAAACTGTATTATTATAGTAAAGCAAGCTAGAGAAAAGAAAATGTTATTAAGAAAATTATAAGAAAGAAAAATACATTTACTGTACTATATTTATCAGTATCATAGCTTCACACTATTTACAAAATGAAGTATCAGTACCTACATCAATAATTTATTTCATAATACAAACCACTGTAGAGTTTATACATATTATTAACACTAGTATCAAATGAAAAGATAATATGAAAAAAATGTGATTACAGGTATAACAATTCAAACATTGATATTAAAGAAGCATCTGTGTAAGTGCATTTTGGTAGCTTCTTATAATAAATATATTACTTCACAGTAGCTTAACCTACACACTAATGAATGAGTTGTTTAAAAAACTTAATATCATACAGTATCATAGTCGTGTTTCATAATACAGTATTGAAAATGTTAATTAAAAAAAAACTTGCTTGTAACAATAGGCTGATATGTAGTTTCTCCAGTTTCAAGAGAGAGGCATACCGTATGGTGTTATTCTTTCAAAGCAGAGTTAGTTATAAAAAGTAGGAAAGTGAATTAATTGTGAATTTTATACTCAATATCATTCATCTTATGCCTATTTAGGAATAGGTTATCCACTTCAGAACCAATCTTGTGCAAGATAAATGCCTAGGTGATGCAATTAGAAACTTCTCCAGTTCTAGCTGTACTGTTATTAGCTTTTCACAGGCAGATACTCACACACATACACAACACATAAGTTTATTAACTGTGCAGCATGATTATTTACTGTTCATTAAATGGGGTCATCATAAACGTCTTCATCAAAATTGTTTTCTGAGAGGAGAAATCAGAGAAGTTAGTCTTGCTGTCTCAAGGGTGGCTGTAGCAGAAGTGGCAGAGGTGAAAGGGGAGATGGGAGAGGCAGGCACACTCAGTGTGGCTTTAAAGAAATACATTGTTGTTTCCATCTGACATTTTTGTTTCTTCACTTCTCTAAAAATGTTCCTATATGGTTCCTTCTTCCATTATTTGCTTTAGTTTCACTGCTCACATTATTGAAGGGTCTATGTAATAAAAGAAGTCAAAAGCAAGCTTGAATAATGGAAAACCTTCTGCCAAATTGTCCAATGTCAATTTGTTTTCTAGCACTGCTTATTTTACATGTTTTTTCTTTATCATCTGGCATTGGTTCTGAAGCACTTATCTCTATCAAGTCATCTTTTGTTATTCCTCTGGTATAGTGTCAGTTAGTCTTGAGTTTCTCCAAGATCTCTATCTTGAGACCCTTCATGACTCACCTTTCTTTTTTTTTTTTTCTTTTTTTAAAACCATATCCACAATCTCTTTCAAGATTTCTCTTATTGGCTCTGTTGTAAATCTCCTGAAGCCATGCTGCTGCTGCTGCTGCTGCTGCTGTTGTTGCTGCTGCTGCTGCTGCTGCCAAGTCACTTCAGCCGTGTCTGACTCTGTGTGACACCATAAATGGCAGCCCACTAGGCTCCTCCGTCCCTGGGATTCTTCAGCAAGAACACTGGAATGGGTTGCCATTTCCTTCTCCAATGCATGAAAATGAAAAGTGAAAGTGAAGCCACTCAGTTGTATCCAACTCTTCGCGACCCCATGGACTGCAGTCTACCAGGCTCCTCCATCCATGGGATTTTCCAGGCAAGAGTACTGGAGTGGGGTGCCATTGCCTTCTCCCCTGAAGCCATGTACAGACAGCATTTGGACATGATTTTCTCCAGCAAGAATTTACTGTTTGGGACTTGATTTTTTTTTTTTTTTTTTCTATAACTGTGATGACATCTTCAGTGCTGTAACTCTTCCAGACTTTCATGATGTTCTTTCTGTGTGGATTCTCTTCCAAACTGTTGACAATCTTTTCCATAAAGTACTGAGTATGATAAGCATTTCAGGTCCTCATTGCCCCTGATCTAGAAGTGGATCTAAAGACATTGTGTTTGGGGGAAAGTAGACCACTTCAATGTCTGGTATCCAACCCATGGGGTTCTGGTGGCTAGGGTCATTGTCTAGTATCAGATCTTTAAAAATCAGTGTCTTACTGACTTTAGTGACAAAGTATCAGTGCTGCTGCTGCTAAGTCACTTCAGTTGTGTCCGACTCTGTGCAATCTCATAGACGGCCTCCTACCAGGCTCCTCTGTCCCTGGGATTCTCCAGACAAGAACACTGAAGTAGGTTGCCATTTCCTTCTCTACTGCATGAAAGTGAAAAGTCAAAGTGAAGTCACTCAGTCGTGTCCGACTCTTAGCACCTCATGGACTGCAGCCTACCAGGCTCCTCCGTCCATGGGATTTTCCAGGCAAGAGTACTGGAGTAGGGTGCCATTGCCTTCTCCAAGTATCAGTGGAATCAGTTTAAAAGAAGCGTTATCATTTTCCAGGCCTTTCTGTTGTTGTACAAGCAAAAGACTGGCAGCTCGGGGTTAGGATCTTTATAGATAAAAGCATTTCTGATCATAAATGCAGTTGCTTTTGCACAAACCAATAGAGTCAGTTTATCCTTTCCTATCTTAATTTTTGGTACTCGCTGCTGCTGCTGCTGCTGCTTTTTCTTTCTTTCTTTCTTTCTTTTTTTTTTTTTTTACTAGTAAATGTCTTTTTTGCCATTTTTTTTTTCCAGAATAGGGCACTTTTTTCTTCATTTAAAACCTGTTTGGGCAGGTATCCTTTCTCTCAATGATTTTCTTACTGGCATCTGGAGAACTCATCTGCTTCCTCTTGATTGACAAAAGCTGCTTCGCCTGTTATTTTGACATTTTTTAAACCCAATCTCTTTCTAAAACTACCAAGCCATTCTTTGCTGGTGTTAAACTCTCCAGCTTTAGATCCCTTACCTTTCTTTTGCTTTAAGTTGTCATATAATGACTTCGCTTTTTCTCAAGTCATATTAGAGTCCATGGATATGCCTCTCTTACAGCAATCCTACACCCTCATAAAAGCTGCATTTCAATTGGAAATGAGGTATATATTTCACAAAAAATGCAGGGCTTTCATGCCTGTTGGCATAGGTGCAGCAATGGCTTCACAAATTTCCTTTTCCTTTTTTTTACAATTGTCCTTATGCTGGATCATTAATCGTAAGATGGTGGGTAACTATAGCTGCAGACTTCAGCCTTTGGTACATATCAAGTAATTCAGCTTTTCCTTGTAATGTCATCACTTTTTTCTGCCTTTGGGGAGCACTTCCAGCATCATTAGTGGCACTTGTATAGGTCCCATGGTATTATTCAAAGTTTATATCATTGCACTAAGCTCAGTGAAAAGTATGCAAGACTTGGAGAGATCACCTTTCACTGTGATATGAAGTTTCTGGAGAGATGAATGTCTTATGTGGAGATGGTGAGTGTCATATGGAGTTTTAAGTAGATACTCATAACAATTGAGTGAACCCTAATAGCATAATTTATGGTAAAAATTCACCTGCCAATGCAGGAGACATGGTTTTGATTCTTGGATATGGAAAATCCATGGAAGGAGGGCATAGCAACCCACACCAGCATTATTGCCTGGGAGATCCCATGGACAGAGGAGCCTGGCAGGCTGCACTCAATGGGGTCACAAAAGAGATGGACACAAATTAGTGACTAAACAACAACTACCACCAAGCTATAGTAATCATGATATTCTGGTCCTGGCACAAGGATAGATATATAATTCAATGGGATGGGTTTTGGAATCCAGAAGTAAACCCTAACTTTTATTATGGGCAAGATTTTCTTGCAAGAATTATGTTTAACTATTTTTCAGTATTTTTTCTAAATCATATTAAATTATATAAGTATTAAAAGGTAGCAGTATGATTTTTATTGATCATATTAATGAAGCTTAATATTTCATTTCTATTGTTATAAAACCATTTGTTCTTTTACTGATAATTGCTCCTTTCTCTTGATGAAAGTGAAAGAGGAGAGTGAAAAAGTTGGCTTAAAGCTCAACATTCAGAAAATGAAGATCATGGCATCTGGTCCCATCACTTCATGGGAAATAGATGGGGAAACAGTGGAAACAGTGTCAGACTTGATTGTTTTGGGCTCCAAAATCACTGCAGATGGTGATTGCGGCCATGAAATTAAAAGACGCTTACTCCTTGGAAGGAAAGTTATGAGCAACCTAGATAGCATATTCAGAAGCAGAGATATTACTTTGCCAACAAAGGTCCATCTAGTCAAGGCTATGGTTTTTCCAGTGGTCATATATGGATGTGAGAGTTGGACTGTGAAGAAAGTTGATTGCCGAAGAACTGATGCTTTTGAACTGTGGTGTTGGAGAAGACTCTTGAGAGTCCCTTGGACTGCAGGAGATCCAACCAGTCCATCCTAAAGGAGATCAGCCCTGGGTGTTCTTGGAAGGACTGGTGCTGAAGCTGAAACTCCAATACTTTGGCCACCTCATGTGAAGAGTTGACTCATTGGAAAAGACTCTGATGCTGGGAGGGATTGGGGGCAGGAGGAGAAGGGGATGACAGAGGATGAGATGGCTGGATGGCATCACCGACTCGATGGACGTAAGTCTGAGTGAACTCCAGGAGTTGGTGATGGACAGGGAGGCCTGGTGTGCTGCAATTCATGGGGTGGCAAAGTGTCAGACACGACTGAGCAACTGAACTGGGCTGATTCCTTTCTTGACAACTACGATAGAATAAGCTACAGCTTTAAACTTTAGGTTTTGGTTGGTTTTGTGTTTTTAGTTGTCACTATTTTCCTTTCGAATCAGCAGTAAAGCTCCATTATCTCAGTAAGGAATGTAACTTTAAAGCTCTTTCTTTCTTAAGTAGGAACTGATCAATAAAGCAACAAGATTTTAAGTTGCCTGAGTTTTAGTAAATAATATCAAATGGTAATTACATTTTATATCAGAAAGCAGAGAGAGAAATTCAAAATAAATTCACATTTTAATGATTTTTTTCTGAAAACATAAAATATTGTCTTTTCTTTAATAGGATTTTCACAACAGAAAAGAAGCTGGAAAGGGACCTCAAGTCTGAAACAAAGGACAATGTATTCCATAATACTTATCTGATTATAAGCTGATTATATCTCTTCCATGCCAGCATAGAGCTCCAAATGGAAGGAAAGAAAGTGCCCTGAGTATCAATTTACCTATTATCTCTAATGAAATTAAATAATACATGAGGTACTACAGATTGTAATAATAAATATGCATTGAAATACTTAACAACACAAAGAATCAGGTGATCATTTTAATTCATCTACAGATAAATAACTTGAAGGTTTTTAAAAGTTAGATTACCCAGATGATTGTATGGTTAGCATACATATCAAAAATGGTGTTTTTTTTTTTTTTTCAGGAAAAGTAACACTCTCATGTTAAACTACAACTGATTTCTTACCAAATGTTTCAAAAATGGAGTTTCACAAAATATTAGGTCAAAACAAACTAAAAACATAAAACTTAAAGGAAATAAGGGCTGACAGCTAAAAATACAATGCTTCTGAAGGCACATTAATTGTATGAGTTTAGGAAACATGATTTTTTTTTTTATATTATGCTTATGTTGTGTTTAACCCTTGAGCTTTGCAGTATTAGATCAATGTTTTTATCTTCTATAGGTACCATTAGAATAGTCTAAACACTTAGAAAAGATGTTGGTGCTCTCCAATATTTCCGACCTATTTTAACATTGTGCATTCCAAATATGATAAATAGAAGTGGGTTTAGCCACCTCATGTGAAGAGTTGACTCACTGGAAAAGACTCTGAGGCTGGGAGGAGTTGGGGACAGGAGGTGAAGGGGACGACAGAGGATGAGATGGCTGGATGGCATCACCGAATCTATGGATGTGTGTTTGAGTGAACTCTGGGAGATGGTGATGGACAAGGAGGCCTGGTGTGCTGCGATTCATGGGGTTGCAAAGAGTCCGACATGACTGAGCAACTGAACTGAACTGAAGAGTGATTATATCACAACCTTCCTTTAATGTTAAGCTGCTTATGATACTATTTTAGCATATATGTCTAGTTATTAAATTAGATTGTGACACACAAAATGAAATTTAGAAAAGATATATAGACATTTTGAAGGTAAATCTAAAAGAATGCTAAACGGTTCAGAAAATAAAGCAACACTCAGATTTGACATCATTTGGTCAAAAGACATTTGAATTGAGCCTCAACTAAGTCCATTTTTTAAAAACTCAAAAAATCTACTTGCTGGCAATCTGGTAGCATATGCTTCACATATGGCTTAGCTGATGTAATTCTCAAGTATGATGTATATTTTAATAGCACTGACTTTGATGCCAAGTGTTAATAGGGTTTGAATAGCATCACTTGCTCTGAGTTATCTTGGGGGATAATGCTCACTTTCCTTAAGCTTCAATTCATCAGCAATTAAAGGAAAATGATCACAGTAACTGCCCCATGGCATTTTGAATAAAATCAATGACATAATGCCTGTAAATACTTTGGTAAAGAATCTGTTACCTTGTGAGTGCTCATGAAACATTAGCCATCAACTTTATTTCCATTAGTATTCTATATCTGTATTTTCTTCTAATAAAACAAGTTTCATTTTTGTTTTTTTGTTTGTTTGTTTTGTCTTAGGTGAAAGGAAATAAAATGTTCATTGGAAATTGAGACTGAGGAGATGAGATTAAGATATCAGAGAGGTGAGGAAGAAGGAAAGAAGGAGGGAAAGAGAGAGAGAATAATACCACATTATTATGAATGGGTGGGTTTCATAAATACACAATTTTATATTCAGTGGGAATCCAGATGTTCAAGAATTTAGTGGAAACTGGTAGACCATCAAGGAGAGGGCAAGTCAGTTTGATTAACAGGGGGATTAGAAAGTTATGGGAAGACATTATTCTTGAGCAAAGAGATGCAAGTATAGTTAAAGAAGATTAAATTTGATAGTAGTGTACAATGTTGTATTAAGGTGAGAGATAAGATACTCATTTAATCTAGTAATTAAGACACAGAATATTATTTTTTGACAGTGATAAAAGAGTAATAGAGTTAGGTGTTGTGGCTAAGTCTGAATCTATTAATTACCACAAAATTCATTTTTACTGGATAGTTTTGGTTTATACCCCTTATTTCAGCCTAACTTTTTAAAATGTTCATCTTTGCTCTCATAAGTGTCTTAGCTGTGTGTGTATACTGCAGTTCATGGGATCGCAAAGAGTCGGACACAACTGAGGAACTGAACAAAACAATATACAGTATGTGTCCATATGCGTCCATATGCATACACAGCAGGACTTTGTTGTTTATTCATCTATATAATAGTG
>SJXQ01003153.1:303377-321245 GCA_006408695.1 Aepyceros melampus
CTTTGACATTTGGCTGTAATTTCTAATTTATTCTCTTAGTAAGGTGGCCATGGAATCACTTAGTAGGCTGGCTGAGATCTTGTGCTGTGGCAAGTATAACTGATGGCCCTAAGGTATTGCCTTTATGAACCTACCATTACTTTTGTGCTAAAGTCATGCTTTTCACAGAGTTCTCTGGGGTAATGATTCAGAGTGCAAGTGTTCAATTTAAAGGTCCATTTCTGTGAGACACAGGAATCCTCAACTACTATGCATATATGTATGCATATGGACACATACTTATGTATATTGTTTTGTTCAGTTGCTCAGTTGTGTCCAACTCTTTGTGACCTCATGTCATCCCCTTCTCCTCCTGCCTTCTATCTTTCCTGGCCTCAAGGTCCTATGTATATACATGTAGATTGTTTGCCTATGTATAACTGATCTTCTCTTCAACTATGGAATACATATATATATATATTTTTAAAGTGACTAATATTAGACTTCAGCCTTTGGGTTAGAATATCCTAAATTTTATATTTGTCTGCATTTTAATTATTATTGTATTTATATTTTATTCAGTTGACACCACACAATTATACAGTTATTAGAGAAAAATATAAGTTTGGGGGATATGGGTTCTTTTAAAATTATCTTTCATTTACTCAGGTTAAGAGAAGAAATTTACATTTTAGATAACAATATTTTTACATACTCAATATTTTGGAGTCATTGTGTGGAACTTCTGCCAATTCTATGGCACATGTCAAGGTCATTGACAGCAGTAATTTGAGAGCACACTAAGGTAATTTGAGAGCATGTTTATTCTTTACATTCAGATACCTGGAAAGCTGGGCTTGCCTAATTGAATAGTAGGGGTAGGTTAGATCTTTATGGGGGAGGATGTGACTGAAGATAAGTTCCTATGGTAAGCTGGAGAGCTGTGATGTTTAAATTTCTCACCAGTGCCAAAGGAGGAGACTAGCAAGAGCTTGTTCAAATGTCAAGTCAAAGGGAAAAAAGGAGTGTTAGACTCACAAAGAGTCAGTGGTCAGATATTAAAAAATAAGTCAGATTTCTTAATATATACACACATTAATTTTAATAACATAGTTACTTTGAACTATGAAATGTTAACAAAGGTAGGAAACAATAATGTCATTATTTGAAGAATAGCCAAAGTATAATAAGAATTGACAAAAATACATTCAAACCACTTAAATGTTTTTGATTTACCTATATACCACTATACATGTATTAAGTAAATTTTAATTATATATATATATATATATCTTTGCTTATAACAGTTGGCCTAAAATAATTTATGGCAAAGGTAATACTCTGTTGTATACGTTTCTAAATGGTAGGCCAAATGAAGACTATAAACTTATTAAAAAGTAAACTATAAAGTCATATCTTTCATCAGTATATGTTTACTCTGAATAATAGAGAGTTATATTATTTTGATTTATATAATTATACATTTGTATTTGATATACATTAATTAAATTTTATATTATAGAATTGGAAATTTAAGGAAATGTCTGCATTTTCCTGACATCATATGGTTCTTTGAAATAGGAATATCAACTCAGTGATAATCTAGGTAGTAACCTATTAGATTCAGAAAAGACAGGCAAATAGTACACTGAAAATTCAACAGTGAAAATAATTATAGACATTTTCCTCAAGTATATGTTTTCTGCAAAGAATATTTAATTTCAAGATCAATTTATATTTAGGAAAATAACAACTTAAATCAAATGAAAGGTGATACCAAAAAGATATCCTTAGATGTGAGATAAATTTAAAAGAAAAAAAGAAAAAGAAAACATTGCACACAATAATTCTGAGGGTGAAATAATTTCCTCAAAATTAATGTTTTTTTACTCTTCAAAATTACCTGATCCAGATCACAGATTGAGAGAGAGATGAGCTAAATAATCTCAGGAAAATATTTTGGAGCCCTGAATCCTATATCAGTGTCAATATTATTTTCATGCTATAACTTGTCTAAAGCAGCTTTTTTCCCTCCACCTTTAACTATTTTTTTAAAGCAAAAATCGTATGAAGCTTCAGTAAACCAATCTCACTGGCTTCAATATTAAGTTCATCTTCATTGTGTACTCTTTCTCCCATGGGTTAGGTCAGTAATACCGAAAATGTTCCCTCTCTCTCACTGTTCAATTTTTGCTCTCAACCAAATTATCTCAATCAGTATATAAACATGTGAAATTCTTCTGATATTAAAAATAAGCAGAACCCTCCCTTGAATTCACATCTCCCTTTAGCTAATAATCTGTACACTTTCCCATGGAGAAAAAACGTCTCCTAAAGATTGTCTCTATTCACTGCATATCTCACTTTATTTCTAAAACTCTTCACAATCTGATCTTAATCATTATATTTTTAAGGTCATTAGTTACTGCCACTTTGCTGTCAGTTCAGTCAGTTCAGTCACTCAGTCGTGTCCGACTCTTTGTGATCCCATGAATCACAGCACGACAGGCCTCCCTGTCCATCACCAACTCCCGGAATTCACTCAGACTCAGATCCATCGAGTCAGTGATGCCTTCCAGCCATCTCATCCTCGGTCGTCCCCTTCTCCTCCTGCCCCCAATCCCTACCAGCATCGGAATCTTTTACAGTGAGTCAATTCTTCCCATGAGGTAGCCAAAGTATTGGAGTTTCAGCTTTAACATCAGTCCTTCCAAAGAACACCCAGGACTGATCTGCCTTAGAACAGACTGGTTGGATCTCCTTGCAGTCCAAGGGACTCTCAAGAGTCTTCTCCAACACCACAGTTCAAAAGCATCAATTTGGCTGTCCTAAGATGGTGGAGGAATAGGACGGGGAGACCAATTTCTCCTACACAAATTCATCAAAAGAACATTTGAACACTGAGAAAATTCCACAAAACAGTTTCTAAATGCTGGCAGAGGACATCAGGCACCCAGAAAAGCAGCCCATTGTCTTCAAAAGGAGGTAGGAAAAAATATAAAAGATAAAAAGAGAGACAAAAGAGGGAGGGATGGAGCTCTGCCCCAGGAAGGGAGTCTTAAAAAAGAGAGAAGTTTCCAAAACACCGGAAACACTCTCACTGCTGAGTCTATGGTGAGCCTTGGAACCACAGAGGGCAACATAACGAGGAGGAAAAATAAACAAATAATTAAAACCCACAGATTACGTGCCCAACGGTAACTCCCTCAGCAGAGAAGCAGCAAAGACGCCTGCATTCGCTATTAGCAAGTGGGGGCTGGGCAGGGAGGCGTGGGATGCATTGCTTAGAGTAAGGACCAGGCCTGAATGCCCCGAGGGCAATCTGAGGAAACTAACTTGGGGTAGCATACCAGATGTGGGATAACTACCAAGCAAAAAGCCATAACCTATGACACCACCAGGCTCGCTCACAGGGCAAAGGACTGACTAGAGCTACACAAAAAGCCCTAACCCAAGACACCATCAGTCCTGCTCACAGAACAAAGGACTGAGCAGAGCTAGCTGGCTGCAAGCCGGTCCATCCTACTTCAGAGACAGGCAGGCGAGGGCAGCCAGAGCTGGAAGGGGGCAATCATGGCCCCAGAGAGGCATTATCTACCAAACTGCAAGCAGCCTTCATTGCTAACTAAGACTTCTTGGGATTCTGGATGGTCAACATCCACCTGAGAAGGAGCACCGGTTGTACACCCAGAAAACGTAGCCCTGAGCTTCAATATACAGGCTGCCCAAAGTCATTCCAAACGCACTGACATCTTATAATCCATTACTGGATACTTCATTACACTCCAGAGAGAAGAAGTCCAGCTCCACCCACCAGAACACTTACACAAGCTTCTCTAACTAGGAAAACTTGATAAGCCACCCTTACAACCTCTCACACAGTGAGGAAACCCCACAATAAAGAGAACTCCACAAACTGCCAGAATATAAAAAGGCCACCCCAAACACAGCAATATAAACAAGATGAAGAGACAGAGGAATACCCAACAGGTAAAGGAACAGGAAAAATCCCCACCAAACCAAACAAAAGAGAAAGAAAAAGGGAATCTACTTGGCAAAGAATTGCGAATAATGATAGTGAGAATGATCAAAAATCTTGAAAACAAAATGAGTTACAGATAAATAGCCTAGAGACAAGGATTGAGAAGATGCAAGAAAGGTTTACCAAGGACCTAGAAGAAATAAAAAAGAGTCAATATATAATGAATAATGCAATAAATGATATTAAAAACACTCTGGATGGAACAAATAGTAGAATAATGGATACAGAAGATAGGATTAATGAGGTAGAAGATAGAAATAAATGAATCAGAGAGGAAAAAAGAAAAAAATGAATTAAAAGAAATGAGGAAAACCTCAGAGACCTCTGGGACAATGTTAACACCCAATATTTGAATCATAGGAGTCCCAGAAGAAGAAGACAGAAAGACCATGAGAAAATACTTGAGATAATAGTCAAAACTTCCCTAAAATGTGGAAGGAAGTTATCACCCAAGTCCAAGAAACCCAGAGAGTCCCAAACAGGATAAACCCAAGGTGAAACACCCCAAGACACATGTTAATCAAATTAACAAAGATCAAACACAAAGAGCAAATATTAAAAGCAGCAAGGGAAAAACACCAAATAACACACAAGGGGATTCGCATAAAAATAACAGCTGATCTTTCAATAGAAACTCTTCAGGCCAGGAGGGAATGGCAGGACATACTTAAAGTGATGAAAGAAAATAACCTACAGCCCAGACTACTGTACCCAGCAAGGATCTCATACAAATATGAAAGAGAAATCAAAAGCTTTACAGACAAGCAAAAGCTGAGAGAATTCAGCACCACCAAACCAGCTCTCCAACAAATGCTAAAGGATCTTCTCTAGACAGGAAACACAAAAAACGTATATAAACTCAAACCCAAAACAATAAAGTACATGACAATGGGATCATACTTATCAATAATTACCTTAAACATAAATGGGTTGAATGCCCCAACCAAAAGACAAAAACTGGCTGAATGGTTACAAAAACAAGACCCTTATATATATTGTCTACAAGAGACCCACCTCAAAACAAGGGACACATACAAAGGACCATAACAGACTATTATCAGTAATTATATGCCAATACAATGGACAACAGGAAGAAATGAACAAATTCTTAGAAAAGTACAAATTTCCTAAACTGAACCAGGAAGAAATAGAAAATCTTAACAGACCCATCACAAGAATGGAAAGTGAAATTGTAATCAGAAATATTCCAGCAAACAAAAGCTGAAGTCCAGATGGCTTCACAGCTTAATTCTACCAAAAATTTCGAGAAGAGCTAACACCTATCCTACTCAAACACTTCCAGAAAATTGAAGAGGAAGGTAAATTTCCAAACTCATTCTATGAGGCCACCATCACCCTAATACCAAAACCTGACAAAGATGCCACAAAAAAAGAAAACTACAGGCCAGTATCACTGATGAACATAAATACAAAAATCCTAAACAAAATTCTAGCAATCAGAATCCAACAACGTATTAAAAAAAATCATACGCCATGAACAAGTGGGCTTTATCCCAGGGATGCAAGGATACTTCAATATCTGCAAATCAATCAATGTAATTCACCACATTAATAATTTGAAAAATAAAAGCCATATCATTATCTCAATAGATGCAGAGAAGGCCTTCAAAAAAATTCAACATCCATTTATGATAAAAAGCCCTCCAGAAAGCAGGAATAGAAGGAACATTCCTCAACATAATAAGAGCTATATATGACAAACCCACAGCAAACATTATCCTCAATGGTGAGAAACTGAAAGCATTTCCCCTAAAGTCAGGAACAAGAAAAGGGTGCCCACTCTCACCCACTACTAGTCAACATAGTTTTGGAAATTTTGGCTGCAGCAATCAGAGCAGAAAAAGAAATAAAAGAATCCAGATTGGAAAAGAAGTAAAACTCTCACTGTTGGCAGATGACATGATCCTCTACATAGAAAACCCTAAAGACTCCACCAGAAAATTACTACAGCTAATCAATGAATATAGTAAAGTTGTAGGATATAAAATCAACACACAGAAATCCCTTGCATTCCCATACACTAATAATAAGAAAACAGAGAAATTAAAGAAACAATCCCATTCACCAGTTCAATGAAACGAATAAAATACTAGGAATAAAGCTACCTAATGAAATAAAAGACCTATATATAGAAAACTATAAAACACCGACGAAAGAAATCAAAGAGGACACTAATAGATAGAGAAATATACTGTGTTCATGGATTGGAAGAATCACGATACTGAAAATGAGTACACTACCCAAAGCTGTCTATAGATTCAATGCAATCCCTATCAAGCTATCAACAGTATTTTTCACAGAGCTAGAACAAATAATTTCACAATTTGTATGGAGATACAAGAAACCTAGAATAGCCAAAGCAATCTTGAGAAAGAAGAATGGAACTGGAGGAATCAACATGCCTGACTTAGGCTCTACTACAAAGCCAGTTATCAAGACAGTATGGTACTGGCACAAAGACAGAAAAATAGATCAATGGAACAAAATAGAAAGCCCAGAGATGAATCCACACATCTGTGGACACCTTATCTTTAACAAACAAGGCAAGAATTATACAATGGAGAAAAGACAATCTCTTTAACAAGTGGTACTGGGAAAACTAGTCAACCACTTATAAAAGAATGAAACTAGAACACTTTCTAACACCATACAGAAAAATAAACTCAAAATGGATTAAAGATCTAAATGTAAGACCAGAAACTTCATATACACTCTTGGCTGATTCATGTCAATGTATAGCAAAACAAATATAGTATTGCAAAGCAAAACAAACTAAAAAATAAAAATTAATTTAAAAAAAAACATAGGAAATATTTTGCCAAGTTAAAAAAAAAACAAACTCCTAGAGGAGAACATAGGCTAAACACTCTCGACATAAATCATAGCAGGATGCTCTATAACCCACCTCCCAGAACATTGGAAATAAAAGCAAAAACAGACAAATGGGAACAATTAATTAAACTTAAAAATTCTGCACAACAAAGGAAACTATAAGCAAGGTGAAAAGACAGCCTTTAGAATGGCAGAGAATAATAGCAAATGAAACAACTGACAAAGAATTAATCTCAAAAATATACAAGCAACTCCTGCAGCTCAATTCCAGAAAAATTAAGACCCAATCAAAAAATGGGCCAAAGAACTGAACAGATATTTCTCCAAAGAAGACATACAGATAGCTAACAAACACATGAAAAGATGCTCAACATCACTCATTATCAGAGAAATGCAGATCAAAACCACAATGAGGTACCATTTCACGCCAGTCAGAATGGCTGCTATCCAAAAGTCTACAAGCAATAAATGCTGGAGAGGGTGTGGAGAAAAGAGAACCCTCTTACACTGTTGGTGGGAATGCAAACTAGTTCAGCCACTATGTAGAACAGTGTGGAGATTCCTTAAAAATCTAGAAACAGAACTGCCATACGACCCAGCAATCCCACTGTTGGGCATAAACACTGAGGAAACCAGAATTGAAAGAGACATGTGTACCCCAATGTTCATTGCAGCAGTTTACAATAACCAGGACATGGAAGCAACCTAGATGTCCATTAGCAGATGAATGGATAAGAAAGCTGTGGTACATATACACAATGGAGTATTACTCAGCCATTAAAAAGAATACATTTGAACCAGTTTTAATGAGGTGGATGAAACTGGAGCCTATTATACAGAGTGAAGTAAGCCAGAAAGAAAAACACTAATACAGACTACTAATGCAAATATATGGAATTTAGAAAGATGGTAACGATAACACTGTATGCAAGACAGCAAAAGAGATACAGGTTATACAACAGTCTTTTGGACTCTGTGGGAGAGGATGAGGGTGAGATGATTTAGGAGAATGGCATTGAAACATGTACAATATCATATGTGAAACAAATCACCAGTCCAGGTTCGATGCATGATACAAGATGCTCGGGGCTGTTGCACTGGGATGACCCAGAGGGATGAAATGCGGAGGGAGGAGGGAGGGGGATTCAGGATAGGGAACACGTGTACACCCATGGCAGATTCATGTTGATATATGGCAAACCAATACAGTATTGTAAAGTAATTAACTTCCAATTAAAATAAATTTATATTAAAAAAAAAAAAAACCAGGATCTATTCTTTGGCACTCAGCTTTCTTCACAGCCAACTTTCACATCCATACATGACCAGTGGAAAAACCATAGCCTTGACTAGATGGACTTTTGTTGGCAAAGTAATATCTCTGCTTTTGAATATGCTATCTGCTACTGCTAAGTCACTTCAGTCGTGTCCGACTCTGTGTGACCCCATAGACAGCAGCCCATCAGGCTCCCCTGTCCCTGGGATTCTACAGGTAAGGGCGCTGGAGTGGGTTGCCATTTCCTTCTTCAATGCGTGAAAGTGAAAGTGAGGTCATTCAGTCGTGTCCAACCCTCAGCGACCCCATGGACTGCAGCCTTCCAGGCCCCTCTGTCCATGGGATTTTCCAGGCAAGGGTACTGGAGTGGAGTGGCAGTTGGTCATAACTTTCCATCCAAGGAGTAGGTGTCTTTTCATTTCATGGCTGCAATCACCATCTACAGTGATTTTGGAGCCCAAAAAAAGTAAGTCTGATATTGTTTCCACTGTTTCCCCATCTATTTCCCATGAAGTGATGGGACCAGTTGCCATGATCTTCGTTTTCTGAATGTAGAAGTTTTAAGCCAACTTTTGCACTCTGCTCTTTCACTTTCATCAAGAGGCTTTTTAGTTCCCCTCCACTTTCTGCCATAAGGCTGGTGTTATCTGCATATCTGAGGTGACTGATATTTCTCCCAGCAATCTTGATTCCAGCTTGTGCTTCGTCCAGCCCAGCATTTCTCATGATGTATTCTGCATATAAGTTAAATAAGCAGGGTGACAATATACAGCCTTGACATACTCCTTTTCCAATTTGGAACCAGTCTGTTGTTCCATGTCCAGTTCTAATGTTGCTTCCTGACCTGCATGTAGGTTTCTCAAGAGGCAGTTCAGGTAGTCGGGTATTCTCATTTCTTTCAGAATTTTCCACAGTTTATTGTGATCTACGCAGTCAAAGACTTTGGCATAGTCAATAAAGCAGAAGTAGATGTTTTCCTGGAACTCTCTTGCTTTTTCCATGATCCAGCGGATGTTGGCAGTTTGATCTCTGGTTCCTCTGCCTTTTCAAAACCACTTTGAACAACTGTATCTTTATTTAATTCTCAGTTGTCGTCACTTTACTTGACAAATCATTGAATGAGTCTGCCAAAATATGTAAGTATAAATTACAAATGTATAAGTACATGTTTTAAAGAACATTTTACATACCTCTGTGTCCTTCTAAACTGTACTATATTTGTGGAAAACATGTAAATATCGAATTTCATCGTGAAATCAGATGTTACATTTTATAATGATGTGATCAGGTTTATAGGTTTATGTGGATGAAATATAGTCAAGTAGAAGGAATGTAAAGATTTCGGGGAGGAATAAAATAATTATAGAAAGATATATGATTTCTACAAAGAAGAAAGTAATCTTCTTAGATGCTTGATTGGCCAGAATTTATATATAGTATATCACCTAAGACTTCATATATCAAATGAAAGATCATACCTATATAACATATCACCTAAAAGGTCACTCTCAGTAGGCCACATTTAGGGGGATCAGGGACTATAACTAAAATGTTTGTATCAAGTACTTATGATACAGTCCCACATCTGAGAGGAGATGCTCCTGGATATGACAATGGGAGTAAGAATAATTTAGAGGAAATGGCAGCCCACTCCAGTATTCTTGCCTGGAAAATCCAATGGACAGAAAAGCCTGGCAGACAACAGTTCATGGGGGTTGCGTATAATTGGATGTGACTGAGCACACAACAAGCAGAGATTAGCAATCCTACAGAGAAAATGTGGAATTTTTTGCTTTCAAAAATTTTCAGATTTGATGTTTATATTAAAATGTGGAATTACTTGTTATTAAAATGATGATGTGGTATTAATAAGAACTGCTTTAAAAGATAACATACACAATATCATACTGTTTATTGAACTATTGCCAAATTTTTATATTTGCTAAGAAAACTTTGAAATTTCATGCATGGCATCTTTAACAGCCTTTAATGATATAGCTATATTATCAAATTAGCACCATATGAAAGAAATTTGAACTATAAATGATCAATTTTTAAAAGAGAGGTTTTGTTTTGGGGAAGAAAATAGTAAAAGGGAATTTTTTCATGTTTCTAAAACTTTTAGGGAAAGATATTACTATGAGAGCATTTTTTTTTTATATTTCCTTCATTTATACCAAGAAAATAAAGGTATCAGTGACTTTGAAAATAAATTTCAAAAATAATCCCTTTGTTCTGATTAATATATATTTACTATAAAATTCAATTTTTTTTCTGAAATTCTTAAATATTTATGTATTTCAATTTCTTATTTTTAGTTTCTGACATTTTACTGGTCAGAAACTAAGGGAGTCAGATAGAGGGTAGATATATTAAGTATAAGAACTTGTTCTATAGAGATTACAAGACAGATTTTCTTATCTTAGAGTATCATTTAAATTTTATGCAAGAATCATAATTATACACATTTGTCAACCCTTCTTAAACCCTTTCAAATTTAAATAGAAAAGTTGATCTTTTAATGATGCTTTATTCTATTGGATATATATAGTGAAAATGAAGTCAACTCTTTGCGACTCCATGCTCCTCTGTGCATGGAATTTTCCAGGCAGGAATACTGGAGTGGGTTGCCATTTCCTTCTCCAGGAGATCTTCCCAACCCAGGGATTGAACCCCGGTCTCCCCCATTGTATGCAGACACTTTACCGTCTAAGCCACCAGGGAAGTCATTGGTTACATATATATTTTTTTTTTCAGACCTATTTCTTTTTTAGTTTTAAATATGAAACTTGAAATAATATATATTATATATATAAATACATGAATATATAAATAAATATATAAATATAAATAATATATTATTGTTAGTAATATGTATTATTTCATGTTTCATATTTAAAACTGAAAAAGAAATAGGTCTGAAAAACCATATTTGAGTTTTAGCATATTTTTCAAATTTTATTATTCTAATGACTGTTTTTTCTTATATTCCTTCTCCATTTGTGAATAACACTTTTAAAAATTCCTAACCAAGGCTAAATTCCTTCAAGAAGCCAAGCCATATTAATATTCTTCCTGTAAACGTTTCCACATTGAATAACAGTATCTTAATTTTACCATTGTAGTGTAATTAAAGTGTTAAAATGTTAAGGAAAAGGGATCTTGTAACAGAGGGCCTATGTTCAGGTCCTCATTCTCATTTACTGACTTGGGAAAAATTGTAGTAAAGATATAAAACCTGTTTCCAACATCATTTACAGTGAATGACTGTCCCTTTGGGTTGTGTTGAAGTTTAAATAATCTAGGTGAAGACAATTTGTTAATTATAACAAAATATAGAAATGTTAAAGCATATTACTGTGTTGCTTTGGCATTTGTGTGTCTGGTTATTTCATAATTAAATTTATTCCTCTTTTAAATTTATGGGTTCCTTTATTGATGTCAGAGACAAAACTAAGTCTGCTACAACATATACAAAAGCTGTTTATTCATAAGCTTGCCACAAGGGAATCCATCAGCATTGCTTAAATTTCCACAGGAATTTAAGGGAATTAGAAAGAAGCATACATCTTTGATTGGCAAGCTTTCAATTAAGATGGGATTTTTGAAAGCAGGAAGACACTCTGATTGGTCTTCTGGAATGTTTGGCAGCCCTTGGTTGGCTACAAGGGGGCAAGTTAACAGTCTGGGCTCATTTCAAAGGAGAAAAAAGTACTCAATTTTAGAGACAGAGTTTTCCCTGGCCAATTTTTCCTGGAACAAGTGGGAAGTCAAGAGAAAGCTTTTCTGCTGTCAAAATGTCTTAGTCATGATGGTCCTTATGTAGAGCGGCCAGCCTTTTCTCACAAAAAACACCAAAATGTGTAAAATACTCTCTTCAGCTTTATAATTTTCTTTGACAGCTTCTAACCATATGCTCAGCATCCATCACTCCCTCCTCCACATTTTCAGTTTTGGTTTACAGAGCATCATAGTGTTCTTGCTACCCCACTACAACATCTTCTCTGCCTCAGAGGTTTATTTTTTTATCTTTCTCTTGGTTGAAAAAATATTTCAAAAGCTCAGGCTGTTGTTGTCTATTCTTAATAGTTCGTCTTTCTTTATCAATTCTTCTTCAGTATACTGAGAGAATTTTTTAAGTCTGACTATTTATATGATTGCATTAAGATAGATTCTAGTTGTGCTCACTCAAAAAATCTACACTTATGTGTATGATAAAGTGTTTTCCACCTCACAACTCAACACCTAGGGGTGGCTCTTCTGGCCAAAGATTCTCTCTCTAACTCTTAGTTTAGACTCTGTGTCACACTGAATCTGTGTGCCTTGTTGAAAAATACTGCTAACTATATGAGATAATGGATGTCCTCTAAACTTATGGTGGTAATTTTATATGAGGTAACACAAATTATTCTGCCATAAACCTTAAACTTAGACAATACTGTATGTCAGTTATCTCTCAATACAACTGGAAGGAAAAAATCCTATCATTTCTGATAAACTACGTTTACCCTATAGGATTCAGCTTCTTTAAGAAGTATTTATAACTCAAATCATAGTGTGGAGAATTTCCTACATAAACATATCTCATGGTTAGCAATTATAATATTAAAAAGATAAAAAAATGTACTACAGTCTGCAAAATACTATACTGTCTTCTCTTACCCTGTCTTTCCTTAGCTTTGCACTTCATATGTATGGACTTTACAATATAGAATGTACCCTATACCTCTCCTCAATCCCCACCCTTTCTACTGTTCTCTGAAAGATATGATCTTTCATGTCATAAAAACAGTTATGATAGGAAATTTACTTGTGATGATAGAATAAGCCCTGAGTGTTATAAGATATAGAATAAAGGTCACACAACCAGTAATATGGGAAAACAAGGGATTTCCACATACCTGACTTGGGTTTGAGCATAGATAGTCAGCCAACAGATGTTGCTTTCATGGTCAGAGCTAAACTGCAGTTAGTAAAAGATTCTTGTGTTATTTTTACAATTTATTAGTTTGCAGATATATTGTCATCGTTACTGTTTAATATTTTCCTGTAAATTTTAGATATTTTAGTGTGGTAAAGACTAAATTGTATTTGTATAGCGAGGACCAAATGAGAAATTACAAATTGTAGTTGTGTTGTAGCATATTGTAAAGGTGAAATAGATGCTGCTTCATTCGGTTATGCCTTCATTTATGAAGGCAGCCAATCACTGACACTTCCTTCATGAATTCAGCCAATCACTGACTCTCCCAGAAGCAACCCTGCACTCTGTCACAGCCACAAGTCAGAATTGTGGTCTAAAATGATCTAAAATGCCTCAGTCTGCAGGGAAAACCATATGACTCCCATAGCTTATGACTGAATGTGGCATCTTCCCAGCACCTACCTCTTTGAAGAGAGAAATATACTGCCACATGCTTGCCAAATGAATCATTGCTATTTTTGTTTCATTCTAGATGTTGGTGAAATTTCTAAATAGTTTATGGTGACATACCTTGATATATTTTAATAGTAATCTATTTTAATAGTAATCTTCTAGAATGTGTATTTAGTTTCTGCAATTATCACTTAAAAGGGGAACAAGAATCCATCTCCTTTTAACATGTTACCTTTAAAAAACAAATGTGGGTTAGAGATTGGAAAGACAATAAATGCTATAATTGAAATCCTTAGAGAAATCAGGTAATTTAATTGTGAAAAAATAAGTCTTTGAAAAGTAACATTTATAAATCAATAATAATCTTCTGCAAACAGAACATATCAACATCAAAAAAATAATATGCAGATTGGAAGATAATATTGAGGGAGGTGTACTTAAATTTAAAACTGATGAAAAAAAGATAATGAACAAAATAAGTGAAGAAAAATAGGATATTTAAAGAATGGTCTAGAAGTTCCAATATTCCACTAATATGAATTACATGCCCCAAATTAATAAAAATAGAGAAGAAGTGACTACCAAAAGAATGTTTAAAAAAATACCAGAACTCGTCCTGTCATCCAGATAAAAGAGACCTATCTAATGCCCAGAGAAATAAGTGAATAATGACCCATAGAGAAGCCATTAAAAAAAGAAGCTTAGAGTTTTGTTGATGTTGAAAAGGAATAACAATCATTAAAATATATACAATAATAACTATACTACATATATATACACATATATATACATATATCATATGATAAATATGCATAAGTAATCAGAAACTAAATCTATTACTTGGTTTACCAATGAGTGATATTAATATAGTCAAAGAGTATTAAGTTTATATGATTATAGTTTCTGTTATGACAACCTTTTGAAGATGGACATAGTACTTCAGTACTTAAATTCTTGACTAACATAATGACTGCAGCCATGAAACTGAAAGACGCTTACTCCTTGGAAGGAAAGTTATGAGCAACCTAGATAGCATATTCAAAAGCAGAGACATTACTTTGCCAACAAAGGTCCGTCTAGTCAAGGCTATGGTTTTTCCAGTGGTCATGTATGGGTGTGAGAGTTGGACTGTGAAGAAAGCTGCGTGCTGAAGAATTGCAGCTTTTGAACTGTGGTGTTGGAGAAGACTCTTGAGAGTCCCTTGGACTGCAAGGAGATACAACCAGTCCATTCTGAAGGAGATCAGCCCTGGGATTTCTTTGGAAGCAATGATGCTGAAGCTGAAGCTCCAGTACTTTGGCCACCTCATGTGAAGAGTTGACTCATTGGAAAAGACTCTGATGCTGGGAGGGATTGGGGGCAGGAGGAGAAGGTGACGACAGAGGATGAGATGGCTGGATGGCATTACTGACTCGATGGACATCAGTCTGAGTGGACTCCGGGAATTCATGATGGACAGAGAGGCCTGGTGTGCTGCAATTCATGAGGTCGCAAAGAGTCGGACACGACTGAGCGACTGAACTGAACGTAGTAGAGGACTGTTAAGAAAGTTGCTAAATCAACTTTAAATATAAACATATAAGGATATAAATAACTGGAATAACAGTCAAAGGATAAAAAATTGTTACATACTTATATACTTAAACTCCCATGCTTACCCAACCACAATCAAAAGAAAAATTATTGACTGATTTCATGGAAATTATATAGCTTTCTATGTCTCCTTCTTTTTCATTTAAGGGAAACTTCAAAATAACTTTAGTTTTCTTATCATAAAGATCAGGAAGAGAAATCTTCCTGAGATATCAAATAAATGTGAATGTATAATATGATTCTTAGAGACTAGCTCTATTTTGGAGAAGGCACTGACACCCCACTCCAGTACTCTTGCCTGGAAACTCCCATGGATGGAGGGGCCTGGTAGGCTGCAGTCCATGGGGTCGCTGAAAGTTGGACATGACTCAGTGACTTCACTTTCACTTCTCACTTTCATGCATTGGAGAAGGAAATGGCAACCCACTCCAGTGTTCTTGCCTGGAGAATCCCAGGGACGGCGGAGCCTGGTGCACTGCCATCTATGGGGTCACACAGAGTCGGACACGACTGAAGCGACTTAGCAGCAGCAGCAGCAGCAGCAGCTCTATTTTATCACAAAATATCTTTTCCATTTGACTGTATATTCACAATAATTCCCATTGTTTCATAAAGTGAAGATTTGCCTTTGACTGTTGAGTTGTCATCATATTACTGAAGTGATTTTAACTGGAATGTTCCTTGGATATTGTCCACTAATAGTATTAACTGCTTATATCAAATGAGTAAGTGAAATTTTCATTAAAAGCTGATACAAACTCTGATGCCAGTAACCATTTTATGGTTAGGGTATGGTTCTAATTCAGTATAAAAGTTAATGCTGCCTTTAGGTTTTTTGTGTATCTTCAGGTTTATCATGTCTTGAACAAGAAAGAAAATCTGAACAGGTGTGCTATGGCATAACGTATAACCTAATATTTTCTATATTTTGAGAAAATGTGAGAATAGAAATAGGAAAAGATGACAGTATGAATAACTGCATGAGGTGGGCAGTGTATGAACAGTGGAATATAATTAGTTTGAATTTTGAAGTGAGTCAGATATTCATGTGGGAATGATAAAGTCTTATAAAAATTTAAAAAGTCATAACTGACAAGTGAAATATTTATAATGCAGTATTGTAATATGTAAAATTAAATACATGAATAGAATATGATTCCTGGGTAGAGATGTTGATCTTTATTAAAATAAACACAATGGAAGTGTTTAGATTATGTAATTTCCCTATTTATTTATACTAAAGTAAATATTGTTCTAACAAATCAGTGAATTAAAAAAAAATAAGTAAGGCAGAAACAGGTCAATAATCATATATTTAGAAATAAAACTTAAGTGTATTATGTTTTCTTGAGATCTTAGAAAATTTCTAAACTATTTCAGAAGGAACTGAAAGTGGACTATGTAGTTTTCTAACATGAGGTGAAGTGATGAGGTGAAAGCCAACACTTTCTCTAGGCTTCTAGGAGTCACCATTGCAATTAGCTTGTCCCAGTCCCATGGAATCTTTCTCAAGATGCTAATACCGTGTCCAAATATGTGCACTCAAGGGGAAAAAAGTCTTGTTTATCCAGACTTACTTTTAACTTTGTTGATAAATCATTTTCAGAACCCATACCCAGTATACCCCTTTGACTACCAGCAGTGTGTGCCAGTACAAAGGAGGTTCTAGCTCTTAATAGGAAGGTAGGGACATCTCTGCAATGCCTGAGAATTCACAGGGCTCTGCAGAGCCAACACTTTTAGGAACATTCTTCTCTATGACCTGAGTGCGTATTTTAATCAAAAATTTTCTCAACCAGCTCTCCCATCATAGCATAAAAGACGTGCCTTGACAGAATGTGAACATCTCTGGTGCTCTATAAGTGTCAGATCTTTGGTCTGCTCTTTAGCTGTTTCTGCTCTTCCACTATAGGCAATATGAGATTTTTTTGTTAGCTATGAAACAGACCCTCTGGGTCTTACACTTACCCCTTATTTGCCTTAAGTTTTTAATCATCTCTCCCTGGATTATCAGTGTAATTTAGCATTAAACAGTTAACACTGACACTTTGATAAAAGCCTTTGGTGCCCCCATATCTTTCAAAGGTCCAGATGATTTCAGCTGCAAAGATAAATTACTATGATTTTTCCTAGGTAAGCACTGGTGAAATCAACAAGAATTGGATCACCCGGTGCTATCTGTATTCCGCATACCACTTAAATAGCATTCTCTTCACTTTTTAGGCAGAATGAGCCATTCCCAAACTACATCTTAATCCTGTTTTCCTGTACCATTTTTGTTAGTTTAGAGAAGCAGACGGTGACTTAGGAGATAGGAATAGACAGGGAAATGCCTACAAAGAAAAGGGGTTACTAACAAGAGAAGGTAGGGAGAATCTTCAGATCCAAAGAAGATAGGATCCCTGTGAAGCTATTGAGTTGAGGGGGATAGAGAGTCTCAACCTGAAGCATGATTCCAAGAACATTACATTTAAGCTAATGGAGGACTTGAGCCAAAGTCATAGTAGTTGAGGATTCCTGTATCTCATAGAAATGGACCTATAATTGAACACTTGCATTCTGAATCGTTACCCCAGAGGACTCTGTGAAAAGCATGACTTTAGCACAAAAGTAATGGTAGATTCATAAAGGCAATACCTTATACCATCAGTTATACTCTCCACAGCACAAGCTCTCAGCCACCCTACTAAGTGATTCCATGGCCACCTTACTAAGAGAATAAATTAGAAATTACAGCCAAATGTCAAA
>SJXQ01003153.1:321418-349183 GCA_006408695.1 Aepyceros melampus
GCAAGCGGTGGGGGTGGGGGGGCTGGAGGTGGGAGGGGGAGAGTAGACAGGAGAGGGGGAGTTTAAGGTTAGTAGATGCACACTGTCATATAGATGGATAAACAACAAAGTCCTGCTGTGTAGTATTGGGAACTATATTCAAGATCCTGTGATTAAACCCTAGTGGAAAAGAATGTGCAAAAGACTGTATATATGTATTAGTATAACTGAGTCACTTTGCTGTATAGTAGGAATTAACACACTATAAATCAACTATACTTCAGTTAAAAAAAAGAAATTACACTTGATAATTGGTTCATCCATGTAACATGTATATTGATACACATAATCATCAATATATTTGGATATTAGAATAAGACAATTTTATTCACTTATTCTTTATTATTTTCGTTATTATTTCTGATGACTGAGCTGTTAAATTAAAAATATCAAATTTCTTCCAAAAAATGTTGACCACAGTATAGAAGCATAAGCTAACACTCTAACTTCCTAAGCACCTCAGTATGAAACCAAGTTTGGAATTTTATATCTGGGTGAGCTGGGACAACATTTTTGTGCTCCTAAAGATCTAAATCATTATTTTCAAACTGAAAAGAAAAATTATTTTGTTGAACATTTTAAGTGGGTTATAAAATTTTTTTAAATGTATCACGGTAAAATTTCTGGCAGTTTCTATTTTCGCTACTCCTGTGAATGATTAAGTGACTGAAAAGTTAACTAGAATTGGAACTGTGTATTTCTGGGTGTACATGTATATGTGTATATTATTTATTTTATATTTATTTACATATTTTTATGAAACAAGCCAATATATAAGATATAAGCATTTAATAGTGCCAGTGGGACAAACTTTCTAGATTTAACAGTTATCCTATGCTACAGTAAGGGCTCTTACAAAGAAAGGACTCAGAATCCTTAGCTGGGGGACTCCACTGAGCTGGATCTTTCACAAGATGATGCTTCTACTCCTCAAGATTTACCTGTGCCTCTGCTTTAGAACAATAACTGTGATAAAGTCTCAAGTGGGCCTAACAGGAAATATAGTTTCTGCTTTGAGAGGAAGAAGCTTACTCACTTAAAGAATTTCAGAACCAAGTTAAAATATGGCTGAAACAGGAGGCAGTTGCGAATATGAATCTTGAGCATGTTGAAACAGAACAGGTGATATTTAAGGCAGGATAAGCTGAGCTTATTGTCATGGGAGCACACCCCCATTACTCGGGATTCATCAGTCTTAATATACTTCAGTGGCGGCTCCATCCTTGAAATATAGACACTATAATAGTCTACAATAAATAAGACTGAGATCCCAGAAATATTTTTAAAGAGTACCGATGGAAGTGTCAACAGAGTTAAAGAGATAAAAATGTTCAAATTAATTTATTATTTTCAGTGAGGAAAGATGTTACCTGAGTATATTCTCCAAGAGGGCTGGGTGGACATATTTTTTCAGGAAGATAATAAGAAGAGAAGTAGTGAATGTACACCAGCAGACTGTGAAAAGTTAGCAGAGGCCAAGATTGATGGTCTGAGAAGCTTCATAGAACTAGATGAGGCACCTAGCATCAATGGTAATGACAAGATTCTAGATTAGTAGAGATCAGATGGCCGAATTAAAGCAACAGAGACAAGTAGATTGTCCTGGGCAATGAGCACGCCCTGATCCTCCATCATCTCTAGCAATGATTGAGAAATCTTGGACATGAGAACAAAGAGCTCTAATTGGATACTATTTGACTATTCACAGATCTTGTGACAGAGAGAACTTTACAAATGACATGAATGAATCTCAGAAGTGGCAAAAGACAGTTTTAGGCAGAATGTTTCATATCTTGCTTAAATTTCTAGTTTCAGCATGGCTAAAATAGTCAGTATTTTATTGATTTTGTAAGCTCAGACTCACGCTAACAGTACTTCCCTCCAATGATTTGTGCCATGTATCTTTTTGTGCTTTTACCCAAGACCTGCTCTGGAAATGTGGAACTCACTTGGCCTCCAAAAATGTCTCCCAGAAGTGTGGGAGACAGCTCTCCTTGCAGGCAGCCTTTAGCTAGTGGAGATGAAATATCTGTGCATGCCCCAGCCACCCATCCTTTGAGGATTATTTGAGTGTCATTCTGTGTGCTTCATATAGGTGCACATGAGCATCTATTGTACAGAAATATAACCTTGTTAAATTACTCTGCCTGTCCACTTTTAAAATCCCATTTTCCTGTCTCCTTCATTTTTGCTTATTGACATTACCTTACCAAACAATGTACTAGCATTCGTGTCTCTGCTTTTAGGGTAACCCAAATGGAATCAGGATATAAAGAGCATGATACAATTTGCATCAATGGTTCCAAAATCAACATTTGTATGTACTTAAGAGTATTTTTTAAAAATTCTACATGATTCCATTGCAAACCCAGAGATTCTATTTTAGTATGTATTGGGAAAGACCTAAAAATCTTTAGGTAAATTTGTGCAAAAGACCTGAAGCATAGTTTTGAGAAACAGATTTAGCTCTTTAAGGCTATTCTTTAAATTTACCTGACATTTCACAGTATAATTTCAACACAGACATAGGCATCAAAATTACACTCCAGTATGCAATGTTCACATTAGAGTTTAATGCCATATTTTTGGAAAACATACAGCAAAATTCACAACAGTGGCTTTTTCCAGTGAAGTGAATAATTCAATATCAACTTTTGAAAGTTTTTAAAAAAATTCTAACAAGTCTTAAATCTTCACAGATCCAAGTTTGCAAAGGCCTCAGAAGGCAATGATATTTTTGGGTTTTTTTTTTTTTTTCTTTCTGTGATCTCCAACACAAACAGATGAAGTCCTAATACATGACTGAAAAACTAATGTCTTGAGCCACATACTCTCTTAATAGCACTAGCAGTCAATGTATCACGGAATGCTAACTGCCTGCTTCCAAAATATGTTAAAGAAATTCACTAAGAAGTATGAAAAATTCATGTATGAATACAGATGTTACTATCAGTTGACACATTGACCCACATTATAGATGATAATCAATCCAGCTCAATGATATAATACTCAAAAGAATAGTTCACTGAAAACAACTAGAGTTGTGCCACTTCTTTAGATTTTCTATTAATTAATCTTGATCTTATGTGAAAATAGAGTTTATGAACATTTTTTTTACTGTTTAGAGAAGTATGTCTGACATATTTTCAGTCTTTTCAGTTTAAATCAACTAGTATTATTCCTCTTTCAGACAGTATATGACAATAACTCTAATATGTGAAGAAAAACTTTATTTTTCATGTAATATTTAAAACTGAAACAATTATTTTAATCATATCCCAGGGAAAATTAAGTTCATTGCAATGAAATTGAGGATGCACCTTTGTAAGCTAGTCACCAAAGTTACATGTGTTTAACTGTGAAATATACTTTTGAAAGGCTTCCCTGATAGCTCAGTGGGTAAAGAATTTGCCTATGATGCGGAAGCTCCTGGTTTGATTCCTGGGTTGGGAAGATTCACTGGAGAAGGTATAGACTACCCACTCCAGTATTCTTGGGCTTCCCTTTTGGCTTAGTTGGTAAAGAATCTGCTTGCCATGTGGGAGACCTGGGTTCGATCCCTGGGTTGGGAAGATCCCCTGGAGAAGGGAAAGTCTACCCACTCCAGTATTCTGGCCTGGAGAATTACATGGACTGTAGAGTCCATGGGGTTGCAAAGGGTTGGACACAACTGAGTGACTTTCACCTATTTTGAAAGCATTCAAAAGAGAATAATAAGTAAGGAAAATTAATCTCAATAAAAATATCATTTAAAGTCTACTAAATTTCCAGTCAAATTATAAACTTAATGAGATGGTTTGAATGATGACCTTCCTATTCTCTTCAAATACTTTCCCAGCTCTTAAGAACACACCTGCATGAAACAATGTTAAATACATGCTTCATTCATAGAAATAAAACTATTGTTGAAGTAGTCTAGGATATTTATTTTCTGATACTAATTAAAATTTTAGTATAACCAAATAATAACTTACTTTAACATAGACAATTCTCCCAGTTAGTATCTTCATTTATTAATATGAATAAATTTTTGAACTGCTTGTATCAAGACAAATAAATGTGTATATATGATTAAATTCAATATTTTCATATTTCATATTCACTTATAATGGTCTGTAAATCAATATAGTGTATGTCTCAATTTTCAAAGTGTTTCTGATTTATTAACTCTAGATAATATTCATAGAAGGCATTTCTTTATAATAAATATATATAACAATGTATATGTATGTATATATAGTCACACTATTTTAGTTAAAAGTTTGAGACAGTCTCAGGTTTCTTATTTCTCATATTCTGATCGTATTCTCTTCTTGCACTGACTTCCTGTTGAATATATGCATGACTAGGAAAAAAGTCATTTAACCTTTTCAACCTCAATTTTCCCTTTGTAAAATGAGGAACTTGGTCCAAATTGGTAGTCTCCAACCTATCTTTACAAGGAGCAACCTCTAATTTATCCAGTTGAAGAGACAACTGATAGTGAAGCACACTCAGGAGGTCAGATGTTAGAAATGGAAGTTACTCAGTGTTGCACGTGGATATGTCATACTTCCAGTGGCCTCCTTCATCCATCAGGAGACAGAAAATAATAGAAGGAATTGTGGCATACATCAGTAGATAAATCTACTCATTGGAAAACTTGCATCTCTTTCTCAACAGTGCTTTAAAAATATTTGTTTTTCCGTAACTGTCCCTTTCCTTGTAACATTTTATGTTCCATCCTCCTATAGCTTAGCACTTATCAGAAAGTTTCGTTTTTTTTTTTTTTTTTTTTACATTTCTCTGTTTGCTTCTTTCCAGTAGAGAGGCAACAGATAGTATATACACAGTCCACACAAATCTAATTAAAAGAATATGTCTGTACTGTCTTCCATGTGTATATGGCATTGTGCTAGGATTTGTATATAATCTAAAGAAGCATAATAAATAGAATTGTTGTTTGGAGGCACAGATTATTTTTAGCTTATTAACCCTGGGCAAATATTTCTTTCATGATTTTCATGTCAAATAAGAGTTAAGAGATTGTTGGAAAGTATAAATGAAAGACATTCTCCCCTCCAAACATTTTTTTCCTTAAGGTTTAAGAAACAGATATGAAGTACAGTATTTTTGTACTTATTAATTCTTATGGCAGTAATGAGTTGATTTAATGTTATGGTATTAAGTAATTCTTCTAAATAAGCTTTAGAAGAGTTAATGTGGTAAAAATTTAGGAATTTCGTTACTGTGATCAGTTACTGTGGCTTTATTTGATTTAAGGAAATACAACATTTAAGCATATTCTATAGAAATTTATGTATATATAGTAGACCCTTGAGCAAGGTAGAGTTCAGGAACACTGCCCACACTCCATTCCCACCCTGTGCATTCAAAAATCCGTGTAAAACTTTATCGTTTGCCTTCTGTATCTGTGGTTCTTCATTCATGGGTTCAATCAACATAGACTCTGTAAGAATGTAGTATTTATTGAAAAAAGAAATGCATATAAGTGGGCCTGCATAGTTCATACTCAGGTCTTTCAAGAGTCAACTGTATAGCTAAACAATATTCATTTGATAATAGTAATGCTTCTGAGCTTTATTAAGCTTGTGTATGTATAGGAAAATGTGTGTGTGTGTGGATATATTTAAATAGCTGAGGAGAAAAAATGTTATTAAAAAGGTTTGCTATATATATTGTTAGAAGTCTGCATGAAAAACTCATTGTATTTCTTACAACTTCACATTATATTACAGTGAGTTGAGATGTGGGTGAATGCTTACTTTAAAAATTTAAGTATATTTATTAAAATGTATTTATGAATACTTGGAATTTGGATGGATAGTGACATAACATTGAAAATATTAATTATAGTATGCAGTTTTTCATTGCTTCTAAAGATACTGTTGTATGACTTATAAAATAACTTTCATTTTTAACACTCATAGGACATTTATTTTTATAGTTTGTAAGATATTCTCCAAGTTGCTAAAATTCTCAAGGAAAATTGCATCACATCTTAAATAGACTGTTTGCCTCTGGGTGTGTTTTCTCAAGTTTTCTTTCCTATTTGTCAGTAGCAAATGTTCATTTGTCAGAAACACACACACACACATATATATATGATATGTATACACACACACACACACACACACATGCATGCACTAATTGTATTTATTGGTTATTTTACAAAGACCTTGGGTAGTAGCTTGGCTTCTTTGGTAGCTCAGATGGTAAACAGTCTGCGCACAATGCGGGAGACTGGGTTCGATCCCTGGGTTGGGAAATCCCCTGGAGAAGGAAATGGCAACCCAACTCCAGTACTCTTGCCTGGAAAATCCCATGGATGGAGGAGCCTGGTAGGCTACAGTCCATGAGGTCATAAAGAGTTGGACAGGACTGAGTGACTTCTCTTTCTTCCTTTCTTTCCTATGCAAAATTAAAAACAGTTACGTAAATTACAGATACTAAAAATATATATATTCCAATATATTCTTATCTGAGCTATGTTTCAACATACTAGATACAGTAAACTTATGATAAAATGTAAATTCTTTATGTGGTGTTTCCCATCCCAAATATAGCTGGCCCTTGAACAACATGAGTTTTAACTGCAAATACACTGATACACATATTTGTATTTTTTTCAATACAAAATGCAAAACCATGTTTTGAGGTATTTAAACAGCTTTCTCAGTAGCTGATAAAACATGCCAAAAATTCAAAAAATTAAAAAGTAAGTTTTTTATAATATCAATATATGAACCACTTTATTAATAAATTTTACCTGAGCTCTACAACTTCAAATACATTCTTTGTAAGTATGCATGATAGAAGATTAACTAAACTTCCCACATACTGTGTCCCATAGAAAGCCACAAGAAATATCAAAGGCTTACTATAAACAGTATAATATCCAATTATTGTGGGATTAACATAAAAGTTAATATTAAAAAACATAATTATCAAACTTCAATTAAATTAGGAAACCAGAAGGCAGAATACTAAATACTCAACTACTGGGATGAAAAAATTGCAATACAGTTAGAAAATTTTTCAAATCAAGTGCCAGAAATTCTATTTGTGGTAAGAATAACGTTATACACCTAGTACCTATTCAAGAAAAGAGAGGTAAGGAAATGAATGTCCAACATTTCTTTCATTATAAAATTAAAGAAATAATAACATAAAAATGATCATGATAAAACTTTAATCATATAAGAAATATATTCTATAATAATAAATGTAATAAACCTGTGGTGAAACACATCAAGATATTAAAACCATAATAATTTATAAAGTATAGATTAATAGAGATTTTACCAATATGAAAGTGGTTATAAAACCATATTATAAACTCCTTTAGAAAAGTATATCTGGTAATACAAATGAAGTAGGAAAATGACCAAGAAAATATAACATATACAAATTGATATAAGACAATTTTAAATCTGAATTATTCTATATCTATTACTATTGAGCATTTATTAAAATACCTCCCACAAAACATATCCACAGGTCAATATGTCCTCATTGATATGGAGAAAATCATATGTAAATTTGCTTCAGAGACTGAATTCACCTTGCAACAAAACATGACAAAGATATTTCCATAACAGCTAGTTACTGGCAAATTTTTCCATAAATGTGGACATAAAAATCTTCAGTTCAGTTGCTTAGTTGTGTCTGACTCTTTGGGGCCCCATGGACTGCAGCAGGCTAGGCCTCTCTGCCCATTACCAACTCCCGCATTGACTCAAACTCATGTCCATTGAGTTGGTGATGCCATCCAACCATCTCATCCTCTATTGTCCCCTTCTCCTGTCTTCAATCTTTCCCAGCATCAGGGTCTTTTCAAATGAGTCAGTTATTCACATCAGGTGGCCAAATTATTAGAGTTTCAGCTTCAACATCAGTCCTTCCAATGAACATTCAGGACTGATTTCTTTTAAGATGGAGTGGTTGGATCTCCATGCAGTCCAAGGGACTATCAAGAGTTTTCTCTGAAACCACAGTTCAAAAGCATCAATTCTTCAGTGCTCAGCTTTCTTTATAGAAACTCACATCCATACATAACTATTGGAAAAAAAGATAGTCTTAAATAGATGGACCTTTGTTGGCAAAGTAATGGCTCTGCTTTTCAATATGCTGTCTAGGTTGGTCATAACTTTTTTCCAAGGAGTAAGCTTCTTTTAATTTCATGGCTACAGTCACAATCTGCAGTGATTTTTGAGCCCAGAAAAAGAAATTCAGCTGCAGTTTCCACTGTTTCCCCATCTATTTGCCATGAAGTGATGGGACCAGATGCCATGATATTTGTTTTCTGAATGTTGAGCTTTAAGCCAATGTTTTCACTCTCCTCTTTCATTTTCATCAAGAGGCTCTTTAGTTGTTATTCACTTTCTGCCATAAGGGCAATGTCATCTCTATATCTGAGGTTATTGATATTTCTCCCAGTGATCTTGATTCCAGCTTGTGCTTCATCCAGTTCAGTGGTTCTCATGATGTACTCTGCATAGAAGTTAAATAAGCAGGGTGACAATATACAGCCTTGACGTACTCCTTTTCCGATTTTGAACCAGTCTGTTGTTCCATGTCCAGCTCTAACTGTTGCTTCTTGACCTGCATACAAATTTCTCAAGAGACAGGTCAGGTGGTCTGGTTTTGTCATATCTTTCAGAATTTTCCACAGTGTATGGTGATCCACACAGTCAAAGGCTTTGGCATAGTCAATAAAGAAGTAGATGTTTTTCTGGAACTCTCTTGCTTTTGCGATGATCCAGCAAATGTTGGCAATTTTATCTGGTTCCTTTGCCTTTTCTAAATCCAGCTTGAACATCTGCAAGTTCACGGTTCACATGTTGCTGAAGCCTGGCTTTGGAGAACCTTAAGCACTACTATGCTAGCGTGTGAGATGAGTGCAATTGTGCGGTAGTTTGAGCATTCTTTGGCATTGCCTTTCTTGGGACTGGAATGAAAACTGACCTTTGCCAGTCCTTTGGCCACTGCTGAGTTTTCCAAATTTGCTGGGATATTTAGTGCTACACTTTCACAGCATCATCTTTCAGGATTTGAAATAGCTCATCTGGAATTCCATTACCTCCACTAGCTGTGCTTGTAGTGATGCTTCCTAAGGTCCACTTGACTTTACATTCCAGGATGTCTGGCTCTAGGTGATCACACCATCATGATATCTGGGTCATGAAGATGTTTTTTGTATAGGTATTCTGTGTATTCTTGCCACCACTTCTTAACATCTTCTGCTTCTGTTAGATCATACCATTTCTGTCCTTTGTTGACCATTTTTGCATGAAATGTTCCCTTGGTATCTCTAATTTTCTTGAAGAGATCTCTGGTCTTTTCCCTTCTATTGTTTCCATCTATTTCTTTGCACTGATCACTGAGGAAGGCTTTCTTAACTCTCCTTGCTATTCTTTGGAACTTGGTATTCAAATGGGTATATCTTTCCTATTCTCCTTTGCTTTTGGCTGCTCTTCTTTTCACAGCTATGTTTAAGGCTTCCTCAGACAGCCAATTTGCTTCTTTGCATTTCTTTTTGTTGGGGATGGTCTTGCTCCCTGTCTTGCACAATGTCACGAACCTCAGTCCATAGTTCATCAGGCAGTCTGTCTATCAGATCTAGTCCCTTAAATCTATCTCTCACTTCCACTATATAATTGTTAGGGATTTTATTTAAGTTGTACCTGAATGGTCTAGTGGTTTTCCCTAATTGTTTCAATTTAAGTCTCAATTTGACAATAAGGACTTCATGATCTGAACTACAGTCAGCTCTGGTCTTTTTTGCTGACTGTATAGAGCTTCTCCATCTTTGGCTGCAAAGAATATAAACAATCTGATTTCAATGTTGATCATCTGGTGATGTCCATGTGTAGAGTCTTCTCTTGTGTTGTTGGAAGAGGGTATTTGCTATGACCAGTGTGTTCTCTTGGCAGAATTCTATTAGCTTTTGTCCTGCTTAATTCTGTATTCCAAAGCCAAATTTGCCTGGTATTCCAGATATTTCTTAACTTTCTACTTTTGCATTCTAGTCCCCTATAATGAAAAGGACGTCTTTGGGGGGTATTAATTCCGGAAAGTATTATTGGTCTCCATAGAACCATTTAACTTCAGCTTCTTCAGCATTAGTGGTTGGGGCATAGACTTGGATTACCATGATATTGAATGGTTTGCCTTGGAAACAAACAGATCATTCGTTGTTTTTGAGATTGCACCCAAGTACTGCATTCAGACTCTTTTGTTGACTATGATGGCTACTCCATGTCTTCTAAGGGATTCCTGCCCGCAGTAGTAGATATAATGGTCATCTGAGTTAAATTCACCCTTCCAGTCCATTTTAGTTCACTGTTTCCTTAAATGTCAGTTTTCCACTCTTGGCATCTCTTGTTTGATCACTTCCCATTTGCCTTGATTCATGGACTTAACATTCCAGCTTCCTATGCAACATTGCTCTTCACAGCATCAGACTTTGCTTCCATCACCAGTCACATCCACAGCTGTGTGTTGTTTTTGCTTTGTCTCCATCTCTTCATTCTTTATGAAGTTATTTCACCACTCATCTCCAGTAGCATATTGGGCACCTACCAACCTGGGGAGTTTGCCTTTCAGTGTTCTATCTTTTGGCCTTTCATACCATTTATGGGATTCTCAAGGCAGGAATACTGAAGTAGTTTGCCATTCCCTTCTCCAGTGGACCACATTTTGTCAGAACTCTCCACCATGACCTCTCTGTCTTGGCTGGCCCTACATGGCATGGTTCATAGTTTCATTGAGGCTGTGGTCCATATCATTAGATTGTTTAGTTTTCTGTGATTATGGTTTTCAGTCTGTCTTCCCTCTGATGGAGAAGGATATGAGGCTTATGAAAGCTTCCAGATGGGATAGACTGACTGAGGGGGATACTGGGTCTTGTTTTGATAGGCGAGGCCATGATCTGTAAATCTTTAACCCAATCTTCTGTTCATGAGTGGAGCTGTGTTCCCTCCCTGCTATTTACCTGCAGCCAAACTATGGTGGAGATAATGAAGATAATGGTGACTTCCCTCAAATGATCCCATACATGTACTGTTATGGTCTCTGCCCCCAACCAAGCAGCAGGTCACCACCAACCCACACCTTCACTGGAGACTCCCGGACACCCACAGGCAAATCTCCTGTGGGGTCACTGTTCCTTTCTCCTGGGTCCTGGTGCACAAGGTTCTGTTGTGCCCTCCAAGATTTATCTCCCAGTCCTATGTAAGTTCTGGCAGCTCTATGGTGGGGTTAATGGTGACCTCCTCCAAGAGGACTTAAGCCATACCCACAACCAGAACACCTGTCCCTGCGGCAGACCACTGTCAACCTGTACCTCCACAGGAGATGCTCAAACACAGTTCTGTCTCTGTCTCTGTGAGGTCCCTGGGCCCTGGTGCTCACAAGGTTTGTTTGAGCCCTCTGAGTGTCTCTGGCAGGAATGGGGTTTGATTCTAAATGCAAATTGGCTCCTCCTACCATCTTGCTGGGGCTTCTCCTTTGCCCTTGGATCTGGGGTATCCCCTCACAGCCAGTCTAGCGAAGCACAGCAGCTGCTCCAGACCTTGGACATGGGCTGGCTATCTATTCACGGCTGCTCCAGTGAAGCACAGGCACCTCTCCTGACCTTGGACGTGGGGTATCTCCTCATGGCTGCTGCTCCTGACCTTGGACATGATAAAAATTGATAAAATTCTTAAATGATAGTAAATAAAATTCAAATATTTAATCATAAAGAAACTATGTATTATGGCCAAATACACTCAATACTGTTCATTTAACAATTAAGAATAATTCAGTATAATTTGCCAGATTAGCAGAATAAAATAAAAGTCATACAGGGTTATCAGTACATTAAGAAAGTCATTCAATGAAATTCTTTGTAATTATAAAGCCTTAATTAGCTAACAAGACTTTAAAAAAAGTCTGAATAAAGATATTAGTCACAACAGAAATCCACAAAAAATTCACAAATTTTTCTCTGTAATCAATGATTACATAGAAATTATTGACTACAATTTTAGTATGGCAATAAAAATGAACAAAACACAAAACTGGAAAAAAATGATTTGTTAATTATATCAATATATTTGAGTAGGTAAAAATCTAGCAATGGATTGTTTGAATAAGTAAATTTGGCAAAGCCATTGAATATAAGGTGACGTAAAATCATTTGAGTGATTATGCACCACAAAAATTTTAGAAAATAAGAAAGAGCCAATATTTAACATAAGATGTGCAAGACTTCTATATAGAAAACTCTACAATATTGTTCTCCCACATTAAAATGAAACTAAACATATGGATTGTTATGTCATGTACATTTATTAGAAAACTTGATATTCTAAGGACCTAGATTTTTCACAAATTTATTAGCCAACCAGTATCTCAATGTGTTTATATGAATAAGTGCATATGGACAGGTTTATGGTGATTTATGTCTCTATGATGGTAAAGATCAAAACAAACACAACGAAACATTGACTAAGTTCTAGAGAAATTAGTACTTTCATTTGGTACCATCTATTTGCTGGACAGTGTGTAAATTGATACAAGTTTGGGGAAAAACAATTTGATAATATTTGCATAAGAATACTATATGACTCACTCTTGAATGGGAATGTGTGCACGTGTGTATATATTCATTTGTGTGTGTCTTGAATAGATTAACATCTGTAACTTCAAAAAAGGGTGCTTCTAATAATAATATTCATTTCAGTTAGTAATGTGAGACAGACACATAAGTGTTCATAAATGAATGGGGAAAAACCCTTCACTGTATTCATAAAACAGAATACTATGCAATGACAAAAATATACTCCATCTCTATTAAACAGAATGAGGAGGGTCTCAGAATTATTATGCTGCCCAAAAGCAGCCAGATCAAAATGAACACATTAATTCAGCCATAATTCCATTGTTTAAAATATAAACATGTATATATGTATATGTAGGGAGTAAATTATGTCTATATGTAAACATACAATCTGTAGCAAGTTATAGAAAATACTCTGAGAAAGAATGAGAAAGGGACTAAATTTGAATTAGTGGTGATGGGTTACAGAAGGAATATGGAGCACATGGCATTACAGGTAATACAAGAAAAAGAACGAGAACTTAGCCAAGCCAAAATATAGAAACTACCACTATGGAAAGAGAAAAAAACAGTATTTTCAATCTGTATGACACTGGAATTAGGGTAGAGGAAATGACTGAAAGTTAGAGTAGGTGAGGTCTATGCAAAGAATGTGGCAGGGAGCCTGGAAAGGAAGGCAAAGAATAGATATTCAAGGCGTAAGATTCTCAATTAAAACTGATAAACATCATTTAAAAGGCATATAATAAGCTTGGAAAATTATAAGCAGGATAATGGCATGATATACTTCTGACTTTCAATGTATCATTGATTGTTTTTCCCAAAATTATTTTATTGAATCATTTGATTTTTTTTATTTGGAAGAATCCATGAAAGAAAGTGCTCAATTATTATAGACAGAATAACTTAACTTTGAAATATCAGAGAGGTTAGAAAACATTCTGAAGTCACACAACCTCTTAACTGCAATGGTGAAATAAGACTTCAGTATTCCTACTTAAGTGTTACTTTTAGTTACATTAGAACATTTTTCTTCCACCTACACACATTAACATCTTTGATATGTCAAACTGACAACTAAAAACAGTTTAATAACAAGGTGAAAGTTTTATATAAAAATAGATTTTGCATTTCTTTTAATTCACATTTTTATATTACTTCAGTTGCTCATAAAGAATTTATTCCCTCTTTATACAGTTGTGACTTGATATATCAATGACAATTTAAACATCCTCTACATTTGCTTAAAAGTTTGATTTTGAAGTGAAAGTACATCACTACTTTAATAGATAATTAAATTCTGCATATAACTGTGACTGATCAAATGAGCACTGAAGGTATTGTTAATTCAAAGAATAAGTCATTTCTGTTTCTATAATATTTAAATCTAAGTCAAATACTCTAAATTCAATATATGGTGGACCCTGACTTTACTTCCATTACTGAATTATATTGGCAAGGTGTGATTTCAGGCTGTAATCCACTTCCTTTTACTTAATGGCTATATAAGCTGGAACTTTACTAGGTAGCAAACTCCAAAAAACCATTTTAAGCTTGCTTAGCAAAATCATAGCAAATAGAATATTAGTTGCTTGGATCTGACTACTAACAAGGTGTATTTCAGGCATAGCTGAGTGACTCAAGAATGATCACACTGATTTACTATGTCCACTTCATGCTGCTGCTAAATCGCTTCAGTCGTGTCCAACTCTGTGCAACTCAATAGACAGCAGCCCACCAGGCTCCCCCATCCCTGGGATTCTCCAGGCAAGAACACTGGAGTGTGTTGCCATTTCCTTCTCCAATTCATGAAAGTGAAAAGTGAAAGGGAAGTCGCTCAGTCGTGTACGGCTCTTAGCGACCCAATGGACTGCAGCCTACTTCAGTAAACTCTAAATTATTCCACATTGGTGAACATTCTCAGGTGGTCTCTTGACTGAGGGCTGAATCTACAGGCTAGGTTTCTCTAGGTAAAATCAGCAGAAGGAAGAGGGGTTTTTGTACTGAAACAGATCACAAGGAAAGCAAGATCTGAGCATTGCACTGCTAATCCAGGTGAATTACTTTTCTTGAAGATAATCTGTGTGGACAAGAGTAAGAGATTTACTGAGTGCTGGATTGAGGGTGACGAAAAAGTCTTCTTTAATTTGAAATCTCCCACCTGAAAAAAAGTAGGAGATGCAGGAGTTGAGGATTTGATTTCTGGATTGGTAATGCTCAAAATTCTCCAAGCCAGGCTTCAGCAATACATAAACCGTGAACTTCGAGGTGTTCAAGCTGGTTTTAGAAAAGGCAGAGGAACCAGAGATCAAATTGCCAACATCCACTGGATCATCAGAAAAGCAAGAGAGTTCCAGAAAAACATCTATTTCTGCTTTATTGACTATGCCAAAGCCTTTGACTGTGTGGATCACAATAAACTGTGGAAAATTCTGAGAGATGGGAATACCAGACCACCTAACCTGCTTCTTGAGAAACCTATATGCAGGTCAGGAAGCAACAGTTAGAACTGGACACTGAACAACAGACTGGTTCCAAATAGGAAAAGGAGGACGTCAAGGCTGTATATTGTCACCCTGCTTATTTAACTTCTCTGCAGAGTACATCATGAGAAACACTGGGCTGGAAGAAGCACAAGCTGGAATCAAGATTGCCAGGAGAAATATCAATAACCTCAGATATGCAGATGACACCACCCTGTGGCAGAAAGTGAAGAGGAACTAAAAAGACTCTTGATGAAAGTGAAAGAAGAGAGTGAAAAAGTTGGCTTAAAGCTCAACATTCAGAAAACTAAGATTATGGAATCTGGTCCCATCAGTTCAGTTCAGTTCAGTTCAGTCGTTCAGTCGTGTCTGACTCTTTGTGACCCCATGAATCGCAGCACATTAGGCCTCCCTGTCCATCACCAACTCCCAGAGTTCACTCAGACTCATGTCCATCAAGTCGGTGATGCCAACCAGCCATCTCATCCTCTGTCGTCCCCTTCTCCTCCTGCCCCCAGTCCCTCCCAGCATCAGAGTTTTTTCTAATGAGTCAAATCTTCGCATGAGGTGGCTAAAGTACTGGAGTTTCAGCTTTAGCATCAGTCCTTCCAAAAAATCCCAGGACTGATCGCCTTCAGAATGGACTGGTTGGATCTCCTTGCAGTCCAAGGGACTCTCAACAGTCTTCTCCAACAACACAGTTCAAAAGTATCAATTCTTCAGTACTAAGCCTTCCTCACAGTCCAACTCTCACATCCATACATGGCTACTGGAAAAACCATAGCCTTGACTAGATGAACCTTAGTCAGCAAAGTAATATCTCTGCTTTTGAACATGCTATCTAGGTTGGTCATAACTTTTCTTCCAAGGAGTAAGCGTCTTTTAATTTCATGGCTGCAGTCACCATCTACAGTGATTTTGGAACACCCCCCCCCCCCAAAAAAAAGCCTGACACTGTTTCCACTGTTTCCTCATCTATTCCTCATGAAGTGATGGGACCAGATGCCATGATCTTCGTTTTCTGAATGTTGAGCTTTAAGCCAACTTTTTCACTCTCCTCTTTCGCTTCATCAAGAGGCTTCTTAGTTCCTCTTCACTTTCTGCCATAAGGGTGGTGTCATCTGCATATCTGAGGTTATTGATATTTCTCCTGGCAATCTTGATTTCACCTTTGTTTCTTCCAGCCCAGCATTTCTCATGATGTATTCTTCATAGAAGTTAAATAAGCAGGGTGACAATATACAGCCTTGACGTCCTCCTTTTCCTATTTGGAACCAGTCTGTTGTTCAGTGTCCAGTTCTAACTGTTGCTTCCTGACCTGCATACAGATATCTCAAGAGGCAGGTCAGGTGGTCTGGTATTCCCATCTCTCTCAGAGTTTTCCACAATTTATTGTGATCCACACAGTCAAAGGCTTTGGCATAGTCAATCAAGCAGAAAAAAATGTTTGTCTGGAACTCTCTTGCTTTTCTGATGATCCAGTGGATGTTGGCAATTTGATCTCTGGTTCCTCTGCCTTTTCTAAAACCAGCTTGAACACCTCAAAATTCACATTTTATGTATTGCTGAAGCCTGGCTTGGAGATTTTTGAGCATTACTTTACGAACATGTGAGATGAGTGCAGTTGTGCAGTAGTTTGAACATTCTTTGGCATTGCCTTTCTTTGGGATAGGAATGAAAACTGACCTTTTCCAGTCCTGTGGCCACTGCTGAGTTTTCCAAATTTGCTGGCAAATTGAGTGCAGCACTTTCACACCATCATCTTTCAGGATTTGAATAACTCCACTGAAATTCCATCACCTCCACTAGCTTTGTTCGTAGTGATGCTATCTAAGGCCCATTTGACTTCACATTCCAAGATGTCTGGGTCTAGATGAGTGATCACACCATTGTGATTATCTGGGTCGTGAAGATCTTTTTGTACAGTTCTTCTGTGTATTCTTGCCACCTCTTCTTAATATCTTCTGCTTCTGTTAGGTCCAGACCATTTCTGTCCTTTATCAAGTTCATCTTTGCATGAAATGTTCCCTTTGTATCTCTAATTTTCTTGAAGAGATCTCTAGTCTTTCCCATTCTGTTGTTTTCCTCTATTTCTTTGCATTGGTCGCTGAAGAAGGCTTTCTTATCTCTTCTTGCTATTCTCTGGAACTCTGCACTCAGATGCTTATATCTTTCCTTTTCTCCTTTGCTTTTTGCCTGTCTTCTTTTCACAGCTATTTGTAAGGCCTCCCCAGACAGCCATTTTGCTTTTTTGCATGTCTTTGCCATGGGGATGGTCTTGATCCCTGTCTCCTGTACAGTGTCACGAACCTCATACCATAATTCATCAGGCACTCTATCTATCAGATCTAGGCCCTTAAATCTATTTCTCACTTCCACTGTATAATCATAAGGGATTTGATTTAGGTCATACCTGAATGGTCCCATCACTTCATGGGAAATAGATGTGGAAACAGTGTCAGACTTTATTTTGTTGGGCTCCCAAATCACTGCAGATGGTGATTGCAGCCATGAAATTAAAAGACGCTTACTCCTTGGAAGGAAAGTTATGACCAACCTAGATAACATATTGAAAAGCAGAGACATTACTTTGCCAACAAAGGTCCGTCTAGTCAAGGCTATGGTTTTTCCAGTGGTTATGTAAGAATGTGAAAGTTGGAAAGTGAAGAAAGCTGAGCGGTGAAGAATTGATGCTTTTGAACTGATGTTGGAAAAGTCTCTTAAGAGTCTCTTGGACTTCAAGGAGATCCAATCAGTCCATTCTAAAGGAGATCAGTCCTGGGTGTTCTTTGGAAGAAATGATGCTAAAGGTGAAACTCCAATACTTTGGCCACCTCATTTGAAGAGTTGACTCATTGGAAAAGACTCTGATGCTGGGAGGGATTGGGGGCAGGAGGAGAAGGGGACAACAGAGGATGAGATGGCTAGATGGTATCACGGACTTGATGGATGTGAGTTTGAGTGAACTCCGGTAGTTGGTGATGGACAGGGAGGCCTGGCGTGCTGCAATTCATGGGGTCACAAAGAGTTGGACACGACTGAGTGACTGAACTGAACTGAAGGTCCCCTGGATTAGGAAATGACAACCCACTCCAGTATTCTTGCCTGGAAAATTCCATGGTCCGAGGAACCTAAAGTGCTGGATACAGCTAAGCACACATGTATGCACCTGAAAAAAGCAGCCTTCAGTGCTGAAAGATAAAGATATAAAAGGCAATTATACTGTACTAGTTACACGGAGTTTGAATCAGGGTTAAATTAACATGTGCTGTGAGTGTGCAATAAAATAACCTTGTCAGAATTTTAAATAATAACAGTATCAGAGTTTGAAAGTTAATTCAGAATCCACTGTGAACTAAAGCTTTCCTGTGACTATTTTAAAACTTGATTCCTTTTTTTTTTTAACCTGAAATTTGAAGCTGGTGTATTTAGGACAAAGCAAATCATATAGTGAAAACAGAAATGTTTAAAATATCTCATTTTCACAGATAATGTTTTTGTATTAAAGAGAGATTTTTTGAATAGTTACATAATGTTTCTTTTCCAAAAACGCACTCTGATTTCACAAATTATGTTGTTTGATCTGTTTTTGATAGTTCTGTCATATTTCAAAAGTTTTTTTTCCATTTGCTCTGCTGTAAATATTAGTTAGAATGTTTAAATAGGACTCGATAGAATAGGGGCTTGGAATGAGTAGAGACTGAAAGAAATAATTTTGACTATATATGCACTTTGTTTCCTTTGTGAGACTGGAGATGGACCTTGTGTAAACAGTCTCTAAAGTGACTCCAAATGGTCCCTACCTCTTTGTCTTCCTACCTTTATGTAACCCCTCCCCTTAATATGGGCTAGATTTAGTGACTGGCTTTTAATGAACAGAATACAGTAAAAGTTGTTGGACATCACTCCCAAGATTAAGTTACAAAAAGAATATGAACTTTGTCATCCCTGACTTTCTCTTGGATGGTATCCTTCTGGTAGAAACAAACCATCTAGTGTATCTATCTGTGTGAAGTGCCCCACGTAGCAAGGGACTGAGATAGCTGACCAGCAGTCAGCAAGAACCTGAGGCTTGCTGACAGTCATGTGAATAAGCTGGAAGTGGATTTTTTTCAGGCAAATCAATAGCCGTGGAGGACCTATAGCCTCCCAAGAGCCATATAAACTGGGTGATTGGTTCCCTATAGCCAGACCTCATGATACTTGCAGCCCAGTCAATAGCTCAATTATAGCCTTTGTGACAGACCCTGAGCTAGAGGACCCAGCTAAGACAGACCCAGTTCCTGAACTACAGAAACTGTGTGTTATATGTTTTTGTTGTTTTTAGACATTTAGTTTTGAAGGAATTTGTGTGCAACAATAGATAATTAATACAGACATACAATAGATTATTGATTTTCTGTATTGACAGTTTCTTCTATAAATTCTATATCCTGGCTTCCCTGGTGGCTCAGACAGTAAAGAATCCACAAGAACTGGAGAAGAGTTCACTTAGTTTTACTGTATCTTAGTGATATATTTTGAAGGTGTATGGCACATTTACAATTCTCTTAATACATTTAATGTTTAAATATTGTATTTAAACATTCAATCATAGATATTAATTAAAAAATAGTCAACAGTAACTCTGGAATCCTCACATAATTGAATCAGATTCACAACAGTGTTAAAGAAACAGTCAAGTAGAGGAAGAAGTTGTGGCTGAGATGAGAAGGACACTTACTATAGGCTCGCTCTGTGATTTTACATTCATTTCACTCGTTAGGGCCTCATTCAGCTTCTTTATATCAAAAATAAAGATATTTAAACATATTTTCTGCTGCAAATATCACCTATCAGTAGATGAGGAAAGGAACGTTGTAGTCTTAACAAACAGAAAATGGGAGTCAAGAAACAGTTTTAATTTTCTTCCCATCATTATTCTGTCTTATGATTTGTTGCAGGTTATATAATGATCCATCACATTTTTTCACCTTTAAAATATGTCTCCTAAAATTCTTCAGTATTTAAAGGATATGATGTTATGATTACATTGTTGTTGTTGTTTGTTTGACATCATGTCACTGTTTGTATGGATGGGTCAAATTGCTACTTGTTCAGTGGCTCAGTCATGTCTGCCTCTTTGCACCCCATGAACTGCAGCACACCAGACTTCCCTGTCCTTCACTATCTTGCAAAGTTTGCTCAAACTCACATCCATTGAGTCAATGATGCCATCCAACCATCTCATCCTTATTGTCTCCTTCTCCTGCCTAAAATCTTTCCAGGCATCAGGGTCTTTTACAGTGAGTCAGCTCTTTGCACCAGATGGCCAAAGTATTCAGATTCAGCATCAGTCCTTTCAGTGAATATTCAGGGTTGATTTCCTTTAGGATTGACTGGTCTGATCTCTGGATAATTATGATCTAGGTTGATTCCAGTAAAGAAATAAATTTATTGCTGTACCCTTTTAAAGTTACATGTGTTTACACTTAGGTCAATAACTGGATAACTTTTTACTCCTCTGACCTAAGATCCAGGCAAGTTATTATGTTATTTCCTCTCAGCTCGCAAGCTGCTCTTCTGTGTTCTCCTTTGCTGGATCCTCTCTATAAGGATCTTTCAATAGGAGGCAGTAGATGGAGACTTTGAGGCTGGAGGAGACAGAAGCCAGTGGCTTGCTGTCTCTTAAAGTTTTCATGAGCTTTACTGCAGCTTCATTCAACCACCTTCCTGAAGCAGCAGCAGTTTGCACTTTTTACATTAAAAAAAAAAAAATTGCATCATTGTCTCGTCTAGAGAGACTGCTGCTACTGCTAAGTTGCTTCAGTCGTGTCTGACTCTGTGCGACCCCATGGACGGCAGCCCACCAGGCTCCCCCGTCCCTGGGATTCTCCAGGCAAGAACACTGGAGTGGGTTGCCATTTCCTTCTCCAATGCATGCAAGTGAAAAGTGAAAGTGAAGTCGCTCAGTCGTTTCCGACTCTTACCGACCCCATGGACTGCAGCCTACCAGGCTCCTCCATCCATGGGATTTTCCAGGCAAGAGTACTGGAGTGGGGTGCCATCGCCTTCTCCGCTAGAGACACTAGCACCAGCTAAGAGGGTTTCCCTCCCTTAGATAAGGTGTTGGGTCTCTCCTCTGAGAGCTACGGCACTAGCTGAGCAGCACCCTCTCTCTGAGTTTCAGCTTCTCAGGTCTTTAGTGTCAGTTTCTAAATTGTCATTTTGCCAGGCTTGTCACTTGTTTGTTTAGATTGGAGTAGTTCCTGCTACTTCAAGTCCCTATTTTTTAAAAAAATTATTCATTTATTCATTGGCCATGCCGGCTCTTCCTTGCTGTGTGGACTTTTTTCTAGTTGTGGCGAGCCGGGGCTTATTGCAGTTGTTTCTCCTGTTGCAGAGCACAGGCTTTAGGGCACATAGCTCCAGTAGCTGCGGCTTGTAGCTCAGCAGTTGAGACTCTTGGCCTCTAGAGCAAAGGATCAGAGGCTCACAGGCTCAGTTACTCTACAGCGTGTGGGATCTTCCCAGATCAAGGATTGTGCCAGTGTTTCTTGAATTGGCAGGCAGATTTTTTACTACTGAGACACCAGGGAAGCCCAAGTGCTTACTTTCATAATACCTAAGAATTCTTTTTCTACCCATTCTGTTATTAATTAATAAGTTTAAAATGAGTTAACTATTATATTGTTTTCTCTCTATAAGAATGCTAAGATGGCTTCTATCTCCTGGCTGGCCTTTGATGGATAAATTCACTTGGTTTTCCAACTTTTAATATGTGGAAATGCTGTGGATCAAAGTCACTTAACTCTATACCAATAAAGCTAGAATCTGGTGTTACAGAAGATAGAATGGCTTACTTCCTTTATAGAATAGACCATTTTAAATATTTTCACACATTAGGAAAGTGTGTTTAATGTTTGATTTCCAAACCACTTAGCTAAGAAATTCCCTTGCCTAGGTGTGTATGGATATTCTTTTAATTTGATTTCTTAGCAGCATTTCATTTTGTCATCTCTAAAATGCCAACTTAAATTTTAATTGCACTGACAGATATGTGTTCTATTTGCTTAGTATGCATTCTCTTCTATTTTAGTATGCAGTTTAAAGCAAAGTAGATTTTTCATTGTAATTTCAATATTCAGGTATATTACCCTCCCAAACAGAAAACTTCATAACCTAATCATGTTAATCAGATTCATGCCAATGAATATTACTCTTGCATGCATATCAGTTTACTTGTATACACACACATACAGACACATATGCATAGATCTCTAATACTTTACAACTGTGTTACAGAAAGATTAGCCAGTAAATCTGATTGATTTTCCTCTTAAAGGTTGCAACTTCCTAGTGTTCTAAAAAGTTCTCAGAAGTACTGTGTAATATGAACTAGTCAGCATAAAAATTTTCATCATTTTTTTCTCATCTATTTAAGTGCTGCATTGCTAAATTAAGTAAAAATATGTTATTTTTAAAATGTCTAGTTGTTACTTAAATGTATATTCTGGACCAAATATACTTTATATAGCCAGTGAAACATCTCTTTTTCATTAAGATCCTAGAATAAAAAGACTTTCTTTAAGACAAATGTATTTAAATATGTTTCCTGCCCAAGCTACACATTTATTATTTTGAGACACTTTCCACACATAACTCTTCTTTTGCATGTTTTCTTCTTTTAAAACTCATTTCTAGTGAACAAATGATCTACTATTTTACTAAAGCATATAATTGTATCCTTGATTCTAGCACTTTGATTATCTAGTAATAACTGCTAAATCATTTTCTTTTCTGGATCTCAATAGTGTTTATAATATAGTAATTTTTATCATGTAATTTATTATTTTTTGCTTAGAAATAAAGTTATAGCACATGAATTAGTGTTTCAGTGACAGAGCAACATATATTTCTACTAGTCTAATTTTGCTTACTCGATGGATATGTATTAGGTGAAGCTGACCTAATTTATTCTGGATTATTCTCCATGTGTACTGTAATTTACTTGAATCATTTGCATCTTGAATTATATTTTCTAGACTAAGTAATATTATGATTTTTAAAAATGTTGCTTTTATTCCTTAGTACTTAGGGCAGTGCTTTTAAGGTGATTGATTTCATATACATATTTATTGAATTGATTTGCTTATAAATATGCTCTCTACCGATAGAAAACTCGGTGACATCTTTCTCAACTAAGCATCACCACATGTTGACCTTCACAGCTTCTCTTGCTTGAGAGAATTAGCCTTATGTAATCATTTTATTTCCCTATCATTCACTTTTATTTATTTCGCTTTGCAAACGTTCATCAGCACCCTACTTACATTATATACTTATAGATTTCTAGTGAACTCCTTGCCATGCGAAACAAGGAGTTTGAATTAGTCATTTTACCCTCATTCTCATAGGTTTCAAAACTGTTCAGTGTAATTCCACTTTTAGCAATATCTGAAGAGATATTTTGCAGAGTAAGCTTCCTTCGAGAACAATTGATGAAAGAATGACAAAATTAGGGGATGGAAGAATTGTTTTAAGGTACAGTGGCAGCAAAACAGTCATTTTTTTTAATACAGAAAAATCATGCTTTGATTTTTATGAGTGATTTTTCTGAATCAGATTCATCATAGCAGAGTGTATCATCTATCTGTGTGTCATAATGGACTCTACATAAGACTATCTTATCTAAATTTAATTGTTTATAGCCAATTTTTAACATATTTTTCTAGCATCAGTTTTAAAATATGGATCATTTTCTTCCATAACAGACTTTATAAATAGCACAAATTTATTAATTTTATTTTTACTCTGGCATTCCCATCTTGATCACCACCTTTCTCTATAAATTGTTTCTGGACTTCTCACTTGTATGCCAACAAAGTAAGTTAACATTGCCTCTGATGTTCAGAGTTTATTACCTATGCCTCTCTTTAGAATCTATAATAATTTATTAGAAGTGTTAATTTCAGTATTCTTACTGTCTTGTTTCCAGTTGTTTATATTTGTATATCTCTGATAACAGTCACATTTTTGTGGAAGCAGAAATCGAATTTTCTTGTTTACATTTCTAGTGTCTAAAAAAGTGCACAGTGCAAAGCAAGATACATAATTATTTATTAAATGGATTGGAAAAAATATTTGAGAGATGAGATTTCATAAGTATTGGCAGATTCTGTGATTATGTATAATTACTGCTCTAATTTACCCATATTCTTGTTCACAGAGATTATGAGTACCCTTTCTAGGTTATGTGTATAAAGGTGTATGCTTGCCACTAACTGACAACTCAAATAGTTTTATGATCTAATCAGATAAACAGTATTTTTAGTATATGATCCACTAAACTATCCCCCTTTCACACAAAAATTAATAATTATAAATATAACAAAAATTAAGTTACTTTATAATTAAGGTAATGTTTATCAAAATATAATGGCAACCCACTCCAGTATTCTTGCCTGAGAAATCCCACAGATAGAGAAACCTGGTGGGCTACCGTCCATGTGTCACAGAGAATCAGACATGACTAAAGAGACTAAGCATGCATTCATTTCTTTTTTAAAAATTATTTATTTTAATTGGAGGCTAATTACTTTGTAATATTGTAGTGGATTTTGCAAAAAATTGACATGAATCAGCCATGGGTGCACATGTGTTCCCCATCCAGAACCCCCCTCCCATCTCCCTCCCCATCCCATCCCCCAGGGTCATCTCAGTACACCAGCCTTGAGCTCCCTGTCTCATGCATCAAACCTGGACCAGCGATCAGCTTCACATATGATAATATACACATTTCAGCACTACCCTCTCAAATCATCCCACTCTTGCCTTCTCCCATGAAATCCAAAAGACTGTTCTTTACATCTGGGTCTTTTTTGACATCTCACATATAGGGTCATTGATTCCATCTTTCTAAATTCCATATATATGCATTAGTATACTGTACTGGTGTTTTTCTTTCTGACTTATTTTACTCTGTATAATAGGTTTCAGTTTCATACACCTCATTATAATTGATTCAAATGTGCTCTTTTTAACAGCTGAGTAATATTCCCTTGTGCATGTATACCACAGCTTTCTTATCCATTGCTCTGCCAATGGACATCTAGATTGCTTCCATGTCCTGGCTTTTGTAAACAGTGCTGTGATGAACATTGGGGTATACATATCTCTTTCAATTCTGGTTTGCTTGGTGTGTATGCCCAGCAGTGGGATTGCTGGGTCATATGGCGGTTCAATTTCCAGTTTCTTAAGGAATCTCCACACTGTTCTCCATAGCAGCTGTACTAGTTTGCATTCCCACCAACAGTGTAAGAGGGTTCCCTTTTCTCCACACCCTCTCCAGCACTTATTGCTTGTGGACTTTTTGATAGCAGCCATTGTGACTGGCATGAGATGGCACCTCATTGTGGTTTTGATTTGCATTTCTCTGATAATGAGTGATGTTGAGCATCTTTTCATGTGTTTGTTAGCCATCTGTATGTCTTCTTAGGAGAAATATCTGTTCAATTCTTCAGCCTACTTTTTGTTGGGTTGTTTGTTTTTCTGGAATTAAGCTGTGTGAGCTTATATATTTTTGAGATTAATTCTTCGTAAGTTGCTTCATTTGCTGTTACTTTCTCCCATACCGAAGACTATCTTTTCACCTTGCTTATAGTTTCCTTCGTTGTGCAAAAGCTTTTAAGTTTAATTAGGTCCTATTTGTTTATTTTTGCTTTTATTTCCATTATTCTGGGAGGTGGGTCATATACCTGCTGTGATTTATGTAAGAGAGTGTTCTGCCTATGTTTTCCTCTAGGAGTTTTAGTTTCTGGTCTTATGTTTGGATCTTTAATCCATTTTGAGTTTATTTTTGTGTATGGTGTTAGAAAGTGTTCTAGTTTCATTCTTTTACAAGTGGTTGACCAGTTTTCCCAGCACCACTCGTTAAAGAGATTGTCTTTCCTCCGTTGAATCTTCTTGCCTCGTGCATTTCTTATATCAATGAACATCACCTGTCATCAGTCACAAACTAATCTAGCCTGAGTCTAATTTCAAAACAAAGATAAATTTTATCCTGTCTAATTAAATCCAGAACTTTAGGGACCCTGTCATGTTTTCTGTTGTTGTCATGGATCTGCTTGAAAATGTCTTTGCAGCTACTTGTTCTTATCAGGGAACACAAAAAGCATAATTTAACTTTTTTAATAACTACAAATTATCTCTGAGTACTCTACAGCACAATCTTTCTGTCTTCTTGTGTCAAACAGAACAATTTAAAAAATAAAAAGCCCTTTTCCATGTTCTCTTAATAAGAGACAAGCCAAACAAAGTACAGTTCATGGGTTAGAATGCTATGGTACTCATACATATAGTTCCTTTTTCTAGTTATATTTTTCTTCACTAAAATATTACTCTGGCAATTACTTGTTTTAATCATACTATGAAATTTTCTCATGTTTCCCTTCCCACTTTTTTTTCCCTTTTTTATATAGTATTGTTTCATTAAAACTATTTTTGCAAGGAAACAAGAATTGAAAGAGACACGTGTACCCCAATGTTCATTGCGGCCTGTTTATAATAGCCAGGACATGGAAGCAACCTAGATGTCCATCAGCAGATGAATGGATAAGAAAGCTGTGGTACATATACACAATGGAGTATTACTCAGCTATTAAAAAGAATACATTTGAATCAGTTCTAATGAGGTGGATGACGCTGGAGCCGATTATACAGAGTGAAGTAAGCCAGAAAGAAAAACACCAATACAGTATACTCACACATATATATGGAATTTAGAATGATGGTAATGATAAACCTGTACGCAAGACAGCAAAAGAGACACAGATGTATAGAACGGCCTTTTGGACTCTGTAGGAGAAGGAGAGGGTGGGATTGGTTGGCGGAGTGGCAATGTAACATCTGTGATATCATAAATGTAACGAATCGCCAGTCCAGGTTTGATGCAGGATGCAGGGTGCTTGGGACTGATGCATGGGGATAATCCAGAGAGAGGGTGTGAGGCGGGAGGGGGGAGGTGGGGGTCAGGATTGGGAGATCATGTACACTGTGGCTGATCCATGTCGATGTGTAGCAAAACAAATACAGTATTGTAAAGCAAAACAAACTAAAAAAATAAAAAATTTAATAAAAAAAATAATAAAAATAAAAATAAAAACAGATTTTATTAATATCAACCATTTACAGAAATATTTTAAATTTCTGGATAATAAAGCTGAAAGGTGAGGGAAATAAACAGGTTCAAGGGGGAATAAAGAGGTTTGAGGGGAGAAAAAAGAGTTTCAAGGATACTTACATAAGCAGCTCATTTTAAGAAAAAAAATTTGCATTTTCAGTTTACAAGTTCTTATAAGTCTCATGTCCATATTGGATTTTACATAGGAGGTCTGGGGCTTTTTGGAGAAAGATATCTGGTGTGTGGTGTGTGAAATTTTGTCTGGAAGCAAAATCAACACACTGAAGAAACAAATGGGATGGTCACATCTGTGTCTAAAGTTGGAATAACAGGAGTTCATCTCCTGTCAGTTGGATCCAATAGGGACTGACAAGCATGGAGGCAGGAAATGGTGTCACACAGAGATTGGAAGCCTAGGACCAAGCAACAGGTTCTGTTTTTCAAAAGACTATCACCAGTGATTTTTTTTTTTTTTT
>SJXQ01003153.1:349486-368212 GCA_006408695.1 Aepyceros melampus
TTGTAAAATGTAAATTCTGTAATCCATGACAAAACAGCCCACTTTCAGTGTTAGAAATCTTATTAAATACCACAGCTACCTTTTGGGCTTCCCTGGTGGCTCAGATGGTAAAGAATTCACTTGCAATATGAGGGACCTGAGTTTGATCCCTGGACTGGGAAGATCCCCTGGAGGATGGCATGGCAACACACTCCAGTATTCTTGCCTAGAGAATCTCCATAGGCACAGAAGCCTGGCAGGCTACAGTTCACAGGGTTGAAAAGAGTCAAACATGACTGAGTGACTAAGCACAGCACAGCAAGATTTTTATACACACTATTCTTTCCCACCTTAATATTTCACTAGATAAGAGTATTACAGAATTATCCTGAAAATCCGGGCTTACCAGGTGACACTGGTGGTAAAAAATACCTGCCTGCCAAGGCAAGAGACATAAGAGACATGGGGTATTTTTATGGATTGGGAAGATCCCTTGGAAAAGGGAATGGGAACCCACTCCAGTATCTGTGCCTGGAAAATTCCATAGACAGAGGAGCCAGCTGGGCTACAGTCCATAGGAACGGAAAGAGTTGGACATGACAGAAGCTACTTAGCATGCACATATCCACCTGTAGACAATTCACCTGTAGCACTTCTCCTTTTTACATCTTATTGCATTGATCTTACTCTTTTCTATTTCTTATTATTTATTCAACTGAAAATAAATGTTATTTTTTAATAAAATATAATTATTCTGCACATACCCCTCTCACATTATAATTTGTTCTCTCTTTAATCTTACAGCTGGAAACATCCATTGGCAGAAAAAAAAATTAATATTTTATCTGATCTAAATTTTTTTTTGATCATTTAGTTTTCTTAGCCATGTTTTTAATATTGAAGGATGGCCTTTATGTTTGCCATTTGAGTTTACATATGAAATTAAATCAGCTTACATACCATTCATCATGGATAAGAAACTTGGGGACAGCCTTTGAAGGGAACTACTTTTTTCATTGTGTTGTGTTTTTCTAGATCTACCTACATCAAAATTCCTATAGCTCTTGATAATTGCATGTATTTACTCAGAGTTTGAATTCAAACATTATGTGGGTAGACATCTGCATTGTTTCTATAATACTTTTAGATTATAAAATTTGAGAATTAAGTTCTTAATATTTTCCATATTTCAAATTCAAATAGTCTAGAAACATTGCCCATTTGAAAGTCTTCCTTATTATAATAAAACTGTTAAGAATATGTGAAATATAAAATTTTGAAATGAAATGAGTCAGAATAGTTAAATGTGTTTCTCTAGGAAAGGGCATTTTATTGAATGATATCATTTATGAAAATGTCATAGATTCCGAGTTTTCAGGGTTTTGTAATATTAACCTTTCAAATAATTAATAAACAGATAGCATGTCTGGCTCATATATCTGGCTTTACTCTAAGTGGTTAGCATATATCAGCTTTCTTACTCTTCTCTACTACCCTTTGAGCTTCTCACTTATCTTATTCCTGTTTGTTGATGAGGAAACAGAAGTACAGAAAGTTTAAGAAATTTACTAATTGTAACAAAAGTAAAAAGATGGCTCTCTGTGTTCTCTAATTTATTTCCTTGCCCTGATGGAATAATGTGTAATGGTCTATTGATTATTCATATAGCATTGACATCTGTAAACATTAATTTTAATGGATTACACAGCTGAAGGTATTTGAAGTTTTAAAGAATTTTTTTAAAGACAGTTTCTGGTTTAGATATTACTAATATTTACAAAGATGCCATTGCTATATAAAATTTCAGAATGTTACTCACATTGATGATCAAATTCTATTTAAGTAAAACCTTAATAAAAAGAAAAGAATTATCTGAAACAGTGCAAGTTTAATTACTCTGTGATATTTACCATAGATGCTACTTGTTATCTTTTAACTATACCTTCTTTGTAGGAACTGACACTTACAAAAATTTATTAGAAAAATATGTAATGTCTAACATGTTGTTTTCTTACCCTCCTCCATATTAACTTAAGTAATTGATTTAACAGCATTATTTAAGTATTGATGCATTTCTTTGTGTTTTGAATGTAATGCTTTAAATTTGGGTTGGAGACTGACCCTTTGGTAAAACTGATAATGGAGAAATCAAATGTGATATGGTGAAGGAAAAAAAAAAGTTTGAATTATATCTGAGGAAGGACAAGAGGGTAGAAGACATTAATGGACAAATTAGGCTTCAACTACAAAGTCCAAAGGCATGGGAGAGAGAACAATGAAAACTTTTAACTTAACATGATTGTGGAGAAAAATGGGAATAGTTACAAAAATCTGTAAAATAGCAAAACATAATAGTCATTTTTAAGATTAAATTTTATATCTTATCAAATTAAGCATAAAAAACATTTTAGAAAGAATTTCGTTTTTTTAAACAGAAATTATTTTGGTCTCATAATTTTCTCAAAGGCTAGATATTTTTTATTGATCTCCAATAAAAATTTATTGGAGCCAAAGAGGATTTTTTAAATACTTTGATACAACTGACTCTGACCAGTTGGCTTAGAAGCCTGCCTGCTCTGAGCATAAGAAATATGAAAGGAGTTGAAAGGCCTTTAAATTCAGGAGCTTAGGCCAGGTTAGCTGCAGCCCCTTTCTGACTGTAATCCTGTGGATTGTGCAGCTGTCTAAAGATTTGCTTCCAGGATCTGACACTCCTTTAGCAGCCATGATATTAAAGCTGGGGACTTCCCTAGCATTTGAAGCATAAAAAAGTACCTGCTGAATGGTCAGTGCTCGTCACCGCATTGTTGCACAGCAAGGGGATACATGTCACTTGAGTCATTGTACTTAAGATGATTTCTGTGCCCTTATAAGTATCATATGTATATTTTCTCATTTAACCATTCCAGCAAGGCTATAAGATGTTCATATAATCTTTATACTTTATAAAGATATCATCTGATTTTTCAGTTATTTCACATATTTCAGTTAACATGTCAGTGCAACATACTTGACATAGATGGATCTAGGATTCAGATCCAAAACATCTGTCTCCACAAGGTGCTTTATTTGTTCTCTATAGCAGTGAGTTTTATCCTTTTAAAACAATCCACGGTAACGAATAAATTTGTTTTACGTAATGATGCAACACGCATGCGCACACGCACCCCCGCCATATATTGCTTACCGCTTGGGCTACATTCTGATACTTAATTACCCTTTTAGAAGTACTTATTCTTGATCCACTAAGCGATCTTGATGTGAATTTTGGCAAACTCTGCAAAACTATCCCCCTGCCTCTGCATCAGACCCTGACTGAACCTGCACATCATCTGATGATTTGAAAGTAAAGATTTCATTGGAAATAAAACAGACAACATTTGATAGATAACTTGTCAGAGAAATCTGGACCAAGCCTTTTGTGATGGCGTAACACTTTAGATGATCACCGGTGTATGTGAGCTTAATGACATACGGGCCTTGGATCAAGAGCGCCTAATAATTCCCTTTCCTACCCCTCATTTTTACTCAAATGTGACCTTGATAGATTTCCAGTCTGTGTGCTTTCTTCTGATGTAAGACACTGCACCCAGCAAAGTTCTTTCTTAATATCAAGGGACAAAAAGCTGAAAATTGGAAAAACGGGGAAATTTCCAATTGAAATTGGAAAACCAGGCTCTAGATGCGTTCAGAGAAAAACACTGAACAAAATCAGACCATGTAAAACCTTAATACCCTGTTAAGGTAGCAGAACCCAATAGGAAGGAGAAAAGCAGAGTCTTTGTTCCTGGCAAGGATTCAATCCAGCCAGTGAAAAGCCGTGGGCTCGTTTACTATTGCGGTCCCAACTTCCTTCCCGCCTCTATAAAACCGTAATATGGGGAACTTGCACGTGACTTACCACGGTTATAGATCTGAAACTGCAGTTCCCTGTTGATCTTGAGCAAACTTATCTTTCCTAGAGAAATATCTGTTAGTCTATTTGTTTCTCATCAATGATCCTCATATCATTTTTTTATTGTTAATCTTGTCATTCAAGATTGTTTTTCATGGTTGAGGTCCTTTGAATTTTCATATAAATTAGAGAAGCTTGTCAGCTGTGAATTAATTGGGATTGCAATGATCTATAAGGTTATATGAGAAAAATAGATACATTAGCATTATTACGATCCTAATATGTAAACATGGTACATCTCTTTAAGGTTTCCTTAAATTCTTTCAACAATTGTTTGTAGCTTTCAGTAAAGCTCATTTGCACATCTTTTATTAAAACTTTCTTGAATATTTTATGTAATTCCAATCCAGTCTATGGTATTTTTATCTTTAATTTTACATGTGCTTTTTGCTTTCATGTTAAGACATCCCTGTTACATTGTTAAATTTAATTAGTTCTTGTACTTTTTATTGGTCTTTGTGTGTGTGTGTGTGTGTGTGTGTGTGTGTGTGGTTGTAATTCCTTTGGGTGTTCTACTTACTCAAATATGGCGCCTTAGAAACTTTCACTTATACCTTTCCATTATTTTTATTTTTTAACTTTTTTAAAAATTTGTACTGACTACTTTGTATAGAATAACACTGAATAAAAAAAGTGATAAGATCAAGTTTCCATATATTTTTCCTGATATTAGGGCAATAATGTTCACTCTTTCATTGCCAATATCATGTTGGCTGTACATTTTTCTACATATCTGTGTTATCAAATTGATAAACTTCCCTCGTATTACTAGTTTGCTATTTTTCACCCATAAGTAGGTGATAAGTTTTCTGTGTAAACTTTATGTGTCTATTAATTAAATGCTCTTTCCTTTTGGTATGTTGGCACAGTTAAGTATACTGACTGGATTCCCAATCATAGAACAACCTTGCAATCCTGAAATAAACTTTACTTTGTCATTATGTATCATCTCTTTTCAGTTCTTTGAATTCTATTGTCTGTATTTTTAAAAGATTCTTGCCTGTATGAATTCATTATGGATATGAGTCTCTATTTTTTCTCTTCTCATAATGCCCAAATCTAGTTTGGCATCATGAATTTTGGAATTTATTTCGGTTTAGTATCTTGTGAAAGAAGTTTTTCTATGACTATTACCCCATCGCTATACATTTGGTAGAATTTGAAGGTGAAGCCATCTGGGCTTAGAATTTATTTTTGTAGAGGTTTTTAATACCAGGTTAAATTTTGTTGATATAGAGCTCTTTAACTTTTCTTTTTCAGCTTGTGTCAATTTTGAATTTCAGGAAGTCTGTCCATTTCAAGTAGATTGTCAAGTTGATAGACATAAAAAAATAATTGTATAATCTTGATTTTTTGAATGCCCCTTGGACAGAGGAGCCTGGCAGGCTACAGTCAATATGGTCTCACAGATCTGGACACAACTGAAACAACTTAGCACACAGGCATACACAAGATTTCTGATATTTTTACCTCTTTATTGATCATATCTATTCATTTACTTTTTAGTTATTTTTTTTCTAAGTGATACTATAGTTATCCTTTAAGAGTTTACATTGTTGTCTTCTTCACAATAGAGTAGATTCATCCTCTTTATTCATTAAGGGATAAGCTGAGGAGGGTCAGGCATAGACTCCGTACCTCTGGTTTACCTCAGCTATTAAGCTATAACATTCAGAGATTCTAACTGTGAGTCCTTCATGTTCACTGGGGCTCCTTCCAAACCGTATTCCTTAAATCCCCAGGGCTGGAAGAGTTCAAAATTTCTGCTCTGCTTTTAAGAAGCTTTCTGTTCAATTTCATAGCTTTCACCCTTGAATGGCTCCAGACTGCAGCCAACTTCTTGAGGGGAAAATGGAGCTAGTAACTGAGAACTCACCCTGCTTTTATGACCAGGATCCTCATTCTTATAGTTTCTCACACTGTTTCATGAAACCTCTCAAATCCTTTGCTTATTTCTCTGTATCTTCATATTGTCCCTCAGCTAAGGGAGCTCTGTCCTCACCCTCTTGAACAGCACAGAGACATGACAAACATCTCAGGAAAAGCGCAGCTGCCACTGGACACAAAGTCATTTTACTTCCTTGTGCTCCACTGTTGGCACCTTCTTTGTGATCCTGTCTCGTCAAAACCTGCCTGCTTCAGCTGATGCCTCCAGACGGAGAGATAATTAAATACTTTAAAAGAACATGTCTGTATGCCCATATATGCTAAGTATGTATGTACTTTCATACACACACTTTAATTTTTTCCTATGGAAAATACTTTTAATTTCTGCCTTATGGTAGTTACTTGGTGCAGTTCGTTCTTATATTCAAAAAGTCCCAATCTAACAATATTAATGTATGTTCAAAATTTTCTTGTGATCTGATTAGTTTCAGAAGCAAAACTTGAAGTTAATGTTTTGATGAATATGCACTTAACTTTTGATTCTTTGTTGTACAGGGTCAACATATAAGTGTACTAAAGAGATCTATACATCTGTTATTGAAGATATAAAACACCAGATACTTCTCATCATATTTTAGACAAAGAAAATGCTTTCTTTCTCCTGTTGGTATTATGTGAGTCTTTTTTATTAAAGACTTGCTAGAAAGTAAGTGAAAGTGAAAGTGAAGTCGCTCAGTCGTGTCCGACTCTTTGCGACCTGTGGACTGTAGCCCACCAAGCTGGTCTGTGCATGGGATTCTCCAGGCAAGAATACTGGAATGGGTTTCCATTTCTTTCTCCAGGTGCTAGAAAGTAAGATTGCCATAATTCACTTTGATTCCATTTTCATAGACTGGTAGGAGACATTGAGTTGATACTTAGGTTTTTTTCGGTGACTAATGATTTTTAGTAAATTTAGCTATACATATTACTCTTTATTATTTGTGCTTTGTCCTTTAGTCCTTATTTTCAAAGTATTTTCTTCAACCTTGATATTATAACCAGTGTGATTGCAATTTACTTTATGAACCTGTGTAAGAGCATTTTAAAACAATCTGACATTGGTTACATAGAAAATGTGTATCTTTAGTCTCCTCAAAATTACACTAAATAAATTTAATATATTGCATTACATTTTTCAAACTTTCAACAGAAACATTCATTATAAAAACATAAATTATAATATTTCAAAGACAGACTACTTTGGAAAAAAATTTCAGGTTATCTAAATAACCAGAAAAGAAAGGAGAATGTGAAAGCCACTTAGTTGTCTCTGACTCTTGGTGACTCCATGGACTATAGGTTATGGAGTTCTCCAGGCCAGAATACTGGAGTGGGTAGCCTTTTCCTTCTCCAGGGGATCTTCCCAAACCAGGTCTGCTGCATTGCAGGTAGATTTTTTACCAACTGAGCTATCAGGGAAGCCCAAATAACCAGAGGCAAAATAATTAAAAGTTTTTATTGGCTTCTTACAAATAAATGTAAAATGCCATTCAGAAAAACTAGAAACAGAAAAATGATAAATGCAATTTATATATACTTTCCTATCTAGATTTTAAACAAATGAAGATTATCTCTATTTTTTAAGATAATCATGTAAGCAAAACCTCATATAGTATATTTGAATTGGACAATTATGTCTTTTAGAAAATTATCCTTGGCAGACTTATAGAAATGTTATCAAATTTAGGCATTAAAAATAGAATGTTTCCTTGTTCCCTGAGTAGTTCCAGCAAGTAGCTTATCATGTCCTTATTATCTTTTTATTTGTTTGTTGTTTCTTAACACCCTTAAACACTAATTAATATAGCAGTACATCTATACTTGTTTGTTCTTTTTAATGTTAGGCTTTTGTGTATCCCTGTGGGAATCTCCTACTATAAAAGGCTAAAAGTGATTATTTGTTTTCACAGAAGTTATCTGTAGTATTTTCTAGAAGATACAAGCTTCTACATAAAGTCCTGACTGAGTAGAATTTATTAGTCTTTGCTTTCTTATATTTTAGCCAGTCACCACATATGTATATTTAAATCAAACTCAATTAAGAGGAAATAAATTAAAAATTCAGTTCTGTGTTGCTAGCTACATTTCAAGTGCTCATTAACAAGATGAGGCTGACTGTTATTACATAGGATAACACATACATGGAACATTTTTTATCATCAGAGAAAGTTATATTCATGACTCTTTATATAATTTTTGTTGGAAGGTTTCTATTTAAAACTATAACTTTACATGACAGTATTATATAAAATATAATTTGCCTGCTCTTTCCCTCTATGTTTAACTGACAGTTCTTTAGATTAAGAATATATTTATAAAATGCCATAAAAGAAACAAAATCACTCTTGTGAGTTTCTGTTCTAAAAAATATTTCTATTTAAGAGTAATCATTCAGAATTGGGAGGCTGATTCCTTATATAATATTATTTATTTATTTATAGGCTGTGCTGGGTCTTTGCTCCTGCATGAGCTTTTCCCTAGTTGTTGCGAGTAGGGGCTACTCTCTAATTGTGATACATGAGCTGAGTTTCTTATTGCAGTGCTTTTCTTGTTGCAGAGCATGGGCTCTGGGGAGTATGGGCTTTAGGAGTTGAAGCACATGGACTCAGTAGTTGCAACTCCTGGGCTCTAGAGCATAGAATAATAATGGTGACATACGGGCTTAGTTGCTCCATGGCATGCGGGATTCTCCTGGAGCAGAGATTGAGCCCTAGCCTCCTCCACTGGCAGGCAGATTCTTTACCACTGAGCCACCAGGGAAGACCTAACATTTTTTTCAAGTCTCAAATTTCAAAGGAATATATTTCTTTCGCATAGGTACTTTGTATAAATTTTATACTCTTGGAAAGGTGTCAAGATTAATATTTCTCAGTTTAGAAACAAGATGCATGTCTACATGTAGAAAATAATTTTATTTATGTTAATTAAGATGTAGAGAAGCAAAAGGCAAAGGAGAAAAGGAAAGATATAACAATCTGAATGCAGAGTTCCAAGAATAGTAAGGAGAGATAAGAAACCTATCCTAAGTGATCAGTAAAAAGAAATAGAGGAAAACAATAGAATGGGAAAGATGACAGATCTCTTCAAGAAAATTAGAGATAGCAGGGGAACATTTCATGCAAAGATGGGCACAATAAGGGACAGAAATAGTATGGACCTAACAGAAGCAGAAAATATTAAGAAGTGGCAAGAATACCCAAAGAACTATATGAAAAATATCCTAATGACCAAGATAACCACTGTGGTGTGATCACTCACCTAGAGCCAGACATGCTGCAGTGAAAGATCAAGTGGGACTTAGAAAGCATCACTACAAACAAAGCTAGTGGAGGTGAAGGAATTCCACAGAGTTATTTCAAATCACAAAAGACCAGGCTGTGAAAGTGCTGCACTCAATATGCCAGCAAATTTGGAAAATTCAGCAGTGGCCACAGGACTGGAAAAGGTCAGTTTTCATTCCAATCTCAAAAAAAGCAGTGCCAAAGAATGTTCAAACTACTGCACAGTTGCACTCCTCTCACACACTACCAAAGTAATGCTCAAAATTCTCCAAGCTAGGCTTCAACAGTATGTGAGGTGAGAACTTCCAGATGTTCAAGCTGGATTTAGAAAAAGCAGAAAACCAGAGATCAAATTGCAAACATCCATTGGGTCTTAGAAGAAATCAAGAGAATTCCTGGAAATATCTACTTCTACTATATTGTGACTATGCTAAAGCTTTTTCTAACAATCTGTGGAAAATTCTTATAGAGATGGGAATACCAGACCACGATACCTGCCTCCTGAGAAATCTACATGTAGGTAAAAACTCAACGTTATAACTGAACATGGAACAACAGACTGGTTCAAAATCGGAAAAGGAGTCCGTCAAGGCTGTATGCTGTCACTCTGCTTATTTAACTTCTATGCAGAGTACATCATGTGAAATGCTGGGATGGATGAAGCACAAGCTGGAATCAAGATTGCCAGGAGAAATATCAATAACCTCAGATATGCAGATGACACCACCCTTACGACAGACAGCGAAGAAGAACTAAAGAGTCCCTTGATGAAAGTGAAAGAGGAGAGTGAAAAACACTGGCTTAAAACTCAACATTCAAAAAACTAAGATCATGGCATCTGGTCCCATCACTTCATGGCAAATAGATACAGGGAAACAATGAAACAGTGACAAGACTATTTTCTTGGGCTTCAAAATCACTGCAAATGGCAGCTACAGCCATGAAATTAAAAGAGACTTGCTCCTTGGAAGAAAAGCTATTACCAACCTAGACAGTATATTAAAAAGCAGGGCCATTACTTTGCCAGCAAAGGTCTATCTAGTCAAAGCTATTGTTTTTCCAATAGTTATGTATGCATGAGAATTGACCATAAAGAAAGCTGAGCACTAAAAAATTGGTGCTTTTAAATTGTGGTGTGGGAGAAGACTATTGAGAGTCCCTTGGACTGCAAGGAGATCAAACAAGTCCATCCTAAAGGAAATCAGTTCTGAATATTCATTGGAAGTACTGATGCTGAAGCTCTAATACTTCAGTCACTTGATGTGAAAGACTGACTCTTTGGAAAAGACCCTGATGCTGGAAAAGATTGAAGGCAGGAGAAAAATGGGACAATAGAAGATGAGATGGTTGAATGGTATCACCAACTCAATGGAGATGAGTTTGAGCAAGCTCCAGGAGTTGGTGATGGACAGGAGAGCCTGGCATGCTGCAGTCCATGGGATCACAAAGAGTCAGTACAACTGAGTCTCTAACTGAACTGAAATGAATTTTGGATAATTCATCTGAAAGTGATTTTGTAGGTGTTGTTAAAGTCTACAGAGTATCTGTGAAATCAAAATCTATTTGTATGATATTTTCTTCAATTTCTCATTAAAATATCTATTAATTAAAATAGAGTTCTTTTCTCTTCCTCTATATTTCACTGAGAGAAGATTTCATTATTTGTTCACTCAGCCATTTCGTCCACTGAAAACATTTTGAAAACCCTGAGAAATCATTGTATAACTAAGTGACATAACTATTAAGCCAGATATAGAACTATGTTTTGGAAGTCTTTTAATTCTGTATGTAGGTTAAGATGTATAAATATATACAGACACACATACATACATATGGAATTGAACGTGGGATGAACTTGGAGCCATATGAAAGAATATGTAAAAGATAAAGTTAGAAATATAGATTGATAGATATAGAGATAGACACAAACATATCTTTGGATATATATGTATATCTTAGCAGATTGTCTGACATACACCAAAAAAGTTCCAAATAATTTTAGCTCTTATTACTTATGTTACAAAATGAGAATTCACAGATGAGTTTATTTGCAGGTGTTGAATATGACAATCTTATAGATTTGAAAAGTTGATTTGAGATCAGTACCTAGAATGTGTCCAGCAGTTTTTTTTTTTTTTTTTTTAATTAAATTTTATTTTTTAGTTTGTTTTGCTTTACAATACTGTATTCGTTTTGCTATACATTGACATGAATCAGCCAAATTGAACAATGACAGTGAGACAAGAAAAAGGAATAAATCCGTGGGAGGACTGACAGCTTACAGTGAATGGTATTGGTTTGGTGATCTCTAAAGAAGATTTTGCTTCAAGACCAGGGGCCAGGCTTGATCACTCAAGAGCTTTCATGTAGCAGCGTTTTATTAAAGTGAAAAGGGGACAGAGAAGCTTCTGAAATCAACATCAGAAGTGGATGGAGAGTGCCTCCTTTGCTAGTTTTAGCAAGCTGTTTTATGTCTGTTAGAAAGCTATTAATCAGATGAGAGACACCTCAAGGCTGAAGGAGTTTCACCAGGCCCCTCTCCCACAATATGCATTTTTGAGATAGGATGGCACAAGTGTGTCATCCCCCAGTCATAAAACAATGGATATGAATACTCGTTTGTTGAGCTATTATCAGCCCAAGGTTTGAGAAAAGAAAAAAAGGCAGTCTTAGGTGGAACTATTTTAAAGAAAGGCAAATTCCAAAACAAATACATGGTTTCATTAACATAGCTTAAGAAAAACATTTCCATAGAGAGATTGTTTCCTCCTGCAGTCCATGGGGTCCCTAAGAGTTGGACATGACTGAGCGACTTCCCTTTCACTTTTCACTTTCATGCATTGGAGAAGGAAATGGCAACACACTCCAGTGTTCTTGTCTAGAGAATCCCAGGGACGGGGGAGCCTGGTAGGCTGCTGTCTATGGGGTCGCACAGAGTCGAACACGACTTGAAGTGACTTAGCAGCAGCAGCTACTTAAGGGAGAGGTTAAAAAAAAAAAAAAAAAGGCTGACACTTGCAACCTATTTCTTCGGGTTGGAGACCCCTAGCCTTCCTGGCTGTTACCCTCTCAGTACTATGTAGTCCATTTTATCCATTCAAGGTGAGGTCCCTGAGGGAAAGTCAAATATAACTGGAGCAAATACTTCTTTATATTATTAGTAAGCTAAAAAGAGGCTTGATTTATATTTAATTAAATTCTTCAAATGATACAAACACTGGTATTAATTCCAATGCACCCCTTTTTGGTATATCTTTAGAAACAGGTTAAATATATATATATATATATAAAATCACCTTCTTCCTAACCCTTGTTTTTATTTCTGTGTCTCTTACTCAGTGGTTTAAATATTCTTTCTTTTCCATATTAATATATTAATCTCTAAGTTTTATTGCATCTATCTTCTAATTCTCTCTGGAATCTGTCTTGACCCTTTCATCCTCACTGCCCTTCTGTTTTAAAAATAAAACTCTTGTTTGAGTCCAAATACTAGCAGAAAGTCCACACTTCTAAACAAGACTTCCTCCCTCTCAAGTTCCTTCATTTGAATGAGTGTATCAGATAAACATATTTTGCAATATCTACTCTGTTCTATCACAGCAGTGGACTTGGGTTTGGAATAACAAACTCCTGAGAAACAGTCAGCTTTTCCCAGCTACAAGTTTATTTTTTAATAACATGAAATAAACAGCATCATTTACAGAACAATAGCAAAATGGAGTTCCTATGTCGTCGTCGTCTTTTTTTTTTCTTTTTCCTGTGCTTAAAATTTTTTTTTTTAACATAAATTTATGTATATTCTAGACACCACTTTGATTATCTAGTCAGCCCATATTAGGACATATGAGTGAAAAAGTGACAAGATTCAGCCACTCAGTGGTAAAGAATCTGCCTGTAGTGCAAGAGACATGGGAGATGAGGGTTTGTTCCCTGGGTCTAGAAGATCCCCTGGAGGAGGGGATGGCAACCCACTCCAGTATTCTTGCCTGGAGAATCCCATGGACAGAGGAGCCTGGCAGGCTACAGTTTATGGGGTCACAGAGAGTCAGACACGACTGAGTGACTGAGCAGACACATGCATGGATAGCCACAGTCTATATAATCTCAGAGGCATCCCAAATATCTCAAATTGTACTCTAAAATAATGTCTTTTGTTTGCATTCCCAAAAGAGTGTAAAGAATGTGGAAATTGCAAGGCAGGTCTAAACTACCAGGCAAAATATTGATTTTCTTTGTTGCATTTCTAGAGGTCAGATAACATTCCAAAAATATTATCTACCTTTGTAAATACTTCTATCTGCATGTCATAGACAAATGTCAAGCACTTCTAAACTGATAACTTCAGTTGCTTTGGGGGTAGAAAGTGAGATTGAAAGGACAAGGATGGGAAGCTGCTTACTAAATATTTTAGACTAAATGAATAAATCAATAAATTAATGTTATAATTACTACTACTACTATTATACTGCTTAGAAGGGTTAAAGCCCTCTGGTTGGTTTATCAGATATTAATAATAAATAAATTCATATTTAAAAACATGAAAAAAAATTCAAGTAGAAAAGAAATAGTGGTGTATATTATTTTGGAAACATTATTTAAAATCCATTTTTCCTGTGTTAGAACTTTCAGGGAGATACACTATGTAATATCAGAGTTTGGCCATTCTTAACTAGTTGTTATACTACCTTGAGCTTATCCAATATGGTGATAGCCTGATTAAGTAAAAGTAAGTACAACCATATTCAATTGGAATGTTTTCAATTATAAAAGAGAGAACTTATCAATAGTACAAGCATGCTACTATTGAATAAAGAAATTCATGCAATTTTTCTAGTGGATAGGTGAGATTGAAAGAACAAGGATGGGAGGCTGCTTACTAAATATTTTAGACTAAATGAATAAATCAATAAATTAATGTTATAATTACTACTACTAATTCTAAGGCTGTTTTTCTCAGCCTTAGAATTCCAATTTTATAAACATTGTTTCCTCTTTCTCTCTGATACATGTATAAAGTTCATCCACATTCCAAAGTTGGAAAACTATTTTTAAATTAACAAATTATTTTCCATTTAATATCAACAAAATCTTCAGATCTCATTTTTGGTTTAATTCATAAAGTATTGTATGTTATTGTTGTTCTGTCACTAAGTTGTGTCTGACTATTTGTTACTCATGGGCTCCATGTGGCTCCAGAAGTATGCTTCTTTATCCTTCCCCATCTCCTGGAGTTTGCTCAAACTCATGTCCACTGACTCAGTGATGCTATCCAACCATCTCATACTCTCTGCTCCCTTCTCCTCCTCCTTTCAATCTTTCCCAACATCAGGATCTTTTCCAATGAGTAAGTTCTTCACATCAAGTGGCCAAAGTACTCATAATACAGTAGGATACAGTATATACACAGTCATGTCCAACTTTTGCAATCCCATGGACTGTAGCCCGCCAGGCTCCCCTGTCCATGGGGATTCTCCAGGGAAGAATACTGGAGTGGGTTGCCATGCCCTCCTCCAGGGGATTTTCCCAACCCAGGGATCAAACCCAGATCTCCCACACTGCAGGTGGATTCTTTACCATCTGAGCCACCAGAGAAGCTCATTTTATATATATATATATATATATATATATATATATAATTTCCCCCATGGACAAAACATATATTGAGTTCAGAAAATATAATGAATTCAGAAAACATTGATCATTGAACTTTTCTTCAGTGGAATCTGGAGTTGTTACACAAAATAGCTATATTATGGTATTTACTATCACAATGGTGTGTTGTAAAGATAGGGAACACTAGAAAATATCTTGACTATAAAGCTATAAAGAAGCTCATAATCCATTAACAAAGCTAGAATATGCAGTAGAGAAAATATAAAATTTGAGAAAAAAATTAGGCAAGACAGTCTCATAGGTAGCAGAATTTACTTATATTAACATACTTCAGATTAAAGACTGTTTATCTCTGATTCTGGAGATTTCAATAGATATGAAAGCAATAAAGTCTGCTCCAAATACCAGGAAAATGATTATCAGGTGTGGTTGGACTATGGAACGCTAGTGGGGGAAATTTCTAGGAGGAAATCCACTTCTTATACTTTACAGAATTTTATTGATACAGAATATTGAAATTAGATTCAACCCAGAAAAAAAAAAACAGGAAAATTTAGAGCATGTATATGTGAATAAAGTACTTCTCATATGAATATGATTTTTCTATTTTACCAGTTCAGTAGTTAGAAAACAGAATGTCTCTGACCTACAAGAACTGATTTTAAAGATGGCCAAACAATTGTGTTATGGAGAGCTCAATTCTAACTATAGGCTTGGACTTATTTAAGTCATTGATGCAATCTGCATTCAATTATATATCAATTGTAACATGTGTGATATCATAAGCGAAACGAATTGCCAGTCCAGGTTTGATGCAGGATGCAGGATGCTTGGGACTGATGCACGGGGATAATCCAGAGAGAGGGTGTGGGGCGGGAGGGTGGAGGTGGGGGTCGGGATTGGGAGTTCATGTACACTCATGGCTAATTCATGTCAATGTGTAACAAAACGAATACAGTATTGTAAAGCAAAACAAACTAAAAAATAAAAATTAATTTAAAAAAAATAAAAAGGGAAAAAAAATTATATATCAATGCTTTGTCATTTCATATAGAACTTACAAATAAAGTGTGAAGTCAAGAGTCAAGAGTTCTATAATCATACTGTATAAGCTAGATATTTAGTATTTTTCTGTCTTATTTCACCATCTGGCAATTCTATCACCCACATTTTAAATCAACTAATTATGTAAAATGTTCAGAATTATGCATCATAAGTGCTAGATAAGTGTTACTATTATTTTTATATTTTGCATTGCACAATCAATTAATTATGTAGTTATTTATAATGGATAGAAGTCAAAGTTATATGTGTTTAGTATGTAGATATTTAAAAATACATTTGTCTCATTTGTTTTTCCTCCAATCTTTCTATCAAGAAACAGAAGCAGAGGAGAATATAATAAGTAAAGCCCTGCTTGGATATTTTACCAAAAGTGGATAATGCTAGGGAAAAACAGTTTGAGAAGCATGCAATTTGAGTACATAATAGTGTTTGGAAATCATTCAATGTATATTTCCCCTTATGTTAGTCACTTTCTTCTTTCAGCCTTTTTTAAAAATTAGTTAGCAATTTGATTATCTTCTTAGCAATAACCACTCCAAATTATCTTTTTTTTTCTGTAGATTTTCTTCAGAGAGTATATTTTCTTTGATCTTTCCAGTCTGTTAGAGCTATGATGATAGCTCTAATTAATTTATCTAATAATAAATTAATCATCATTTAATACTCTCTGCTTCTCACATGTGAGCCAAAATATACATGGAGTTATGTGCACAAGATAGCAAAATTGTGCAGTAATATAGTCAAGAGCAAGCCAAGAAATTTCACCTAGAAACACATACCAGAATAAATAAATATACCTGTACAACAAAAGAAATGTAAATATACACACAGAAATGTGATATTGTTATGAGTTTACTGAAGTATAATTATACACCATAAATTTTACTTTTTTTCAATGTTTATACACTCTGGTTCTCATATATTCAGAGTTGTGTAAACATCATCCATATCTAATTTTAGAACATTTCATCATCCTAAAACAAACTCCTGTATGTTAGAATTCACTGGAAAACAAAAAGGTTATTTGCTGTCTCTATGAACTTGTCTATTAAGGACATTTCATATAAGTGGAATCATACAATAGTTCTTCTTGACTATTGTTTGTTACTTGGCATGAAATTCTTAAAGTACATCCATGACATAGCATGTATCACCACTTCATTCCTTTTACTAATGAATAATATTCAATTGTATGAATATACCACATTTTACTTACTCTTTTATCAGTTAATTGAGATTTTTGCTTTTAGAGTATAATGAATAATTATAATCTGAACATTCATGTGCAATTTTTGAGTGTTGATATATTTCCATTACTCTTGGTTACCCTTAGGAGTAGAATTTCTGAGTTTAATGGTAATTCTATATTGAACATTTTGTAGAATTATTGAACAGTTTTCCAAAAGAATAACACCATTTACTTTCCCACTAACAATGGATTTCAGTTTCTCCAAATTCTCACCAACAATGAAAACATTATATATTGTATGATTTAAACCATGTGATATTTTTAAAAAGGCAAAACTGTAGAAATGGTCAGAAGAAATGTGGTTTCCAGCAGTGAGATTGGGTGGGAGAAATGAATAGGCAGAGCATAGAAGGTTTTTATGGCAGAAAAGGGAGTCTGAATGATATTATAATGATGGATAAATGTCACTATACATTTGTCCAACCTGTAAACTGTGTCAAACAAATGTATAATGGCATATAGCCATGTTATAGTATTAGCACAAGTGTACATCAGCTGATGAATGCATATACCATCAATTTATGAAAAGGCATGGAAAAGCCTTAAATTCATGTTACTAAGGGGAAAGAATGATGCTGAAGCTGAAGCTCCAGTACTTTGGCCACCTCATGCGAAGATTTGACTCATTGGAAAAGACTCTGATGCTGGAAGGGATTGGGGCAGAAAGAGAAGGGGACGACTGAGGATGAGATGGCTGGATGGCATCACTGACTCCATAGGCGTGGGTCTGGGTGAACTCTGGGAGTTGGTGATGGACAGGGAGGCCTGGCGTGCTGCAATTCATGGGGTCGCAAAGAGTCAGACACGACTGAGCAACTGAACTGAACTGAAGGGGAAAAAAGAGCAGTCTATAAACAACAATGGCTGTTTCTACATATAGACATTCTGAAAAATCCAAAACTTGGGAGACAGTCAAAATATATTTAGTTGTGAGGAATTAGTGGAAGATGAAGGAATAGGTAGATAATGAGAAGAGAGCAACATCAATAATTAGAACTTGATTTTAAAATTATATTTATATGATTATTTTTATGGTAGTATAAAGAATAACTGAGAATGTTTCTTATACAAACTGAATTTTGCCTAGCTAAGTGTAATAAAGTGAAGCATGAATAAAGTGACATATACACATTTAAGTTATTATCAAAAAAAAATGCAGGAACAAAAGGAAGTATAAGAAATGTCACAAATCTAAATGAAATCAGAGGGAGCATTCTATTGTGCTAAGGTGTATTTTATTTTATTTTTATCTTTTAAATTAATTTTTATTTTTTAGTCTGTTTTGCTTTACAATACTGTATTCGTTTTGCTATACATTGACATGAATCAGCCACGAGTGTACATGAACTCTCAATCCCGGCCCCCACCTCCCCCCTCTCGCCCTACACCATCTCTCTGGATTATCCCCTGCATCAGTCCCAAGCATCCTGCATCCTGCATCGAACCTAGACCAGCGATTTGTTTCACTTATGATATCATACATGTTACACTGCCACTCTCCCAAATCATCCCACCCTCTCCCTCTCCCACAGAGTCCAAAAGGCTGTTCTATACATCTATGTCTCTTTTGCTGTCTCACGTACAGGTTTATCATTACCATCTGTCTAAATTCCATATATATGTGTAAGTATATTGTATTGGTATTTTTCTTTCTG
>SJXQ01003154.1:0-208905 GCA_006408695.1 Aepyceros melampus
AGATGGACGTTAGTCTGAGTGAACTCCGGGAGTTGATGATGGACAGGGAGGCCTGGCGTACTGCGATTCATGGGGTCACAAACAGTCGGACACGACTGCGTGACTGAACTGAACTGAGTATAATACCAGTTGTACTATTCTTTAAGTTGTCTGTAGTAACAATAGCTGTGACAGACGAAATATAGACCTAACTTTAATGGTCCTTCATAAATTTAAGCAAGTTATTTGCAGTAACATGATCATGATAGACTGTCATAAATGTATGTCTTTAAACAGGAAAAATACAATGAACTGCATAAAGAACAGTGTTTAAAGAAAACTGATAATCAGAGATTCTAATATTTAGAATAATATTCTGACAAGTTTGGGAAGAAATAGCCTTATGTATGTTCATGCAGCTACATGCCTGTTTGAAAATCTGGTAGTCCAGGAATATAAATATCAAACAGAATGCTGACCTCTGAGGAAATTTCTGTCCCTCTTACTGAGATTTAAAAAATATTCTTAAAGCCTGAACTTGATTCTGTTGTATTGTTGCTAAGTCATATCTGATACTTTGTGACATGCCAGGCTTCTCTGTTCATGGGATTTCTCAGGCAAGAATATTTTAGAGTGGGTTTCAATTTACTTCCTGACTCAAAGGAGAATGGGATTTTCCTGACCAAGAGATTGAACCCATGTCTCCGGCATTGGCAGGTGGGTTCTTTACCACTGAACCACCAGGGAAGCCCAAATCTGATTCTATACTTGGTTTTAAATTTAAGGCATGTAGGACTGCATTCTGGTAAAACACTAAAAGTGCTTAAAAATTAGTAAGATTATATTAAAATTAAATAATTGAAGGTGATGAAAATAAAAAATAATGGAGAGATAAATTGCATCAAATAGTTATGCTAAACAAAATCCAACTAGACTCAGAGCCACTTCTGAAAATTATGATTGGTGAATATATTATTTCAGCTGAAATATAAGATTAAGTTGTTTTGCAGCTGTATGTATTTCATTCATAGGAAGTCTTTTAATTCCTAAATACAGTTAGAATTTCTTATGTATCCTATGAGAAAAGGAAGTGCTGTTTCCTTAGCAACAAAAATTATGTTCCGAAAACAGTTTAACATATAATAGCCTTATTTCATTTGCTGTCATGCTCATCAGAACTGCATGCTTGAAAAGCTAAATTAGGAAACTTAATTAGAAGAAAGTTGAAATAAATGTTTTTATTCATACAAAATAACTAGGAAAAATGTGGCATATTTGTGTGATGAAACTACTGAGCAGCTCCTTGATAGAGGGTGCATTACTCTTTTTTAAAAACATGATGCAAGCATATAATAGTCTGTGGCTAACCCATATAATATAAAGTTAAATTTTAACTTTAGGTAGTTCTTTAAAATTTAAAAAACTAGAAGAAGACCTTTCTTATAGAAGCCTAATTTTGGTTTGTTTCATTTCATCCAAATTCATGGGTTAATTATGTCCAGAAATCTCCCAAGTATGTGGTCTTTGGCCAAATTTGCACACCTATATTTGATTCAAATTGGAGAAGGCAATGGCACCCCACTCCAGTACTCTTGCCTGGAAAATCCAATGGATGGAGGAGCCTGGTAGGCTGCAGTCCATGGGGTCGCTAAGAGTTGGACACGACTGAAGCAACTTAGCAGCAGCAGCAGCATTTGATTCAAATATACTAAATATTCAATCTAGAGAATTTAAAATTACATCTATACTTATTATGAATAGAAAACTTAGCTATTTATACTTAACTATGTATTGGTAGCTTTTTATACTGAAAGTGTTTTAAATAATAAAAATGTAAAACTCTATCAATGATTGTCAGTAATGGTTCTTATCTCTCAGGTATTTATTCATTGCTTACCTTTGGAAGGGACTATCTTAACATTTCAAGAATATTGGATTATGACATGTATTTTAGGAAAAGTAATGCTACTTTTTATCTTCCAAAATTCAGAATTTAGTGAAAAATAAGATATACACCAAACAAGTAGAGAACAAATGTCACTGTATTACTGATAAAGCTAATTAAATGATATGACTTTTTGTGAGTAGTGAAGAGGACTAACTGTTGTGTCTATAATTAGACAACTTTATTCACTTATCACTTGAACAGATGGACAAATATAAGACTTTCTTAAAGATATGGCGCTTACCATATGTCTAAGAGCAGAGAATGCATTCTATATAAAGACAGCAGGGACATCTGAAAATAAAAATGTAAAGGAACTTGAAGTGATATGGTGCGTGTCTTCTCCCAAATTCACCTATCAGGTGTATTACTCCTAAGAGAAAGTTAAATTGTTCTTACGTCACAGAATCCTTGCTTCTGGGGGATAGAGTGGAAAATCTTTCCCTTTATGCAGTCAAATGTAGGATATCTCTCTTCTAATGTTAAAAACTAATGATTTTATACATCATCCTGTACAAACTATATATCTTGGGAATAAGAGTTTTATGTTAACCAAATGAATGCATTTCAATGTTTAGGCATTATTTTCTAAATGCATCCATATGTTACTGTGATTAATGCATATAAACACCTTTAAACGTATTTCTAAATTTGTAGAAAATTACAACATTGTACATTTTTCTCAATCAACAGACACTCAAAGTATAACAGCTATCACTCCAAAGTGCACACCTCTTTGCAGCATTAAAATGGGTTTGTCATAATAAAAAACACTGGAACAAAAAATAATCTGTTTCTTTTACAATTGTTTTTAAAGCATTGACCTGAATTGTGCTATTCTAGTTAATCTGTTTGTTTGATTATTAATTTGCAGCCTCAGAACCATTTCATTGAAACCTAAAAATAAATAGCATATTATTCCATAAAATATTATATTTAATGTTTGGAGTTTTACAAGTGTACTGGCCACCAAGGTACTTTTCTGTTGGTGGCAAGGAAATCTAGGGATAACATAGTTCACATTATTTGTAAATAGAGAGATAACATAGAACTGAGGTTAAGAACATAGGATTTTGGAAAGCTAGATATTCATGATTTCAATTCAGCTCATCTATTATTTAACTTGCCCTTGGTTTTTCCATCTTCATGAAGATGTTACAAGAATTGATGTATATGAAAAATAAGTCTAGGAGGTAGCTCTTCTTCTGAAAAAGGATTCCAGTTAATCTAACAAAATATTTTAAAATACATCTTAACTTTTGACACTTTTAACATTGCCATTATAGCTGATGTAAATTCATTAAAAATGTTAAATGATATTATTTATCATAAAAGCCTCTTTCCTCTCTAATTTATACTGTAGTATACATTGTAATTAGAGAAAGCAATGGCACCCCACTCCAGTACTCTTGCCTGGAAAATCCTATGGACTGAGGAGCCTAGAAGGCTGCAGTCCATGGGGTCGTGAAGAGTTGGTCACGACTGAGCAACTTCACTTTCACTTTTCACTTTCATGCATTGGAGAAGGAAATGGCAACCCACTCGAGTGTTTTGCCTGGAGAATCCCAGGGACGGGGAAGCGTGGTGGGCTGCCCTCTATGAGGTCACACAGAGTTGGACACGACTGAAGTGATTTAGCAGCAGCAGCAGCATACATTGTAATACCTTTGACTTTCTTTTTTTCCTACTGAGGCTTTAGTTCTGGATATCTGAGAAGCCAGAAATGAGCTAACCATTAAATTGTTTATAATTTTACTTAGACTATAAGCTTCTAAACTGATTATATCTGCCTTAATTATTAATACATTGCTCAGCAAAGTTACAGTGCTGACTCATTGCTGGTGTTCAAAAATAATGTTGATGAATGAATACATTAAAAACAATCATGTTATCAATTGTGAGATTTGGTTTTTAGGATTGTAATTTAAAATTGTAAAAATTGATTCGTGACAAAGGATGAGAGGACTTCCCCAGAATAAATATGTTCAACCAGAGAATGCTATTCAAGAGAGGTTTTAATTTAATATCTCTGAGAAAATAAAGGATAACTGTATACGTTGAATTAAGTATTATTACCATCATAGTAGAGGAGGTATAACAGTGTCTAAGGAAATGGATAATAGAGGTATTTAAAAAATAAACATGCAGTCTTATCATAGGAAATAATTCACTGAGTAATAAAATTAACATGAAATTTGAACATAAGAAGTATCATCTCAAGATCTGGCATTATGAGATCACATTTAGCTACAAATTCAACAAGAATAAAAACAACATTTAAAGTAAACTCTCCAAGAGATTTTACTAAATTTTAATGGGATCTAATGTTAAAATTATGAAAATACTATATGAAAACTTTTTAAGTGAGGACGGAATTATTTTTAAATGCACAAAGGAAAAATGAATTGATCTAAACACAAAGTTAAACTTAGAGGCTACTCAGTCTGGTCAAGAACAATGACACTTTTCCTACATAAACCCTAACAGAGATGAGAAAATAATGCGGAAATGTTAAAGTGGAAAATGTTCGAGAGAAAATATCTGATGAGATGTTAACTAATTTTGTTAGTAGTTATCTCTCTGAAGATAAAAGCAACTATCGCTTCTCTAGATTTAATTATGACTCTATTTGTTCCTTTGTTTAGTCTCTCTTCCCAGCCTCAGGAGTGAATGTTGACAGGTCCGAGACAGTCTTTGTTGTTCCTTTTCTCTTGTTGGGGAATGTAAGTGTGGCTATATGGAACATTTCTGGATAATGAGATGTGAAGTGAAGTCACTACTTATGCTACTCTAAAGGTCTTTCTTTGACCTGAGGATAAAAATACTTGATAAAGAAAACTTAGACAATGAATCCTTTAGATCTTCAATCAAATGAAAACACATCTAGAAAGAATTAAAACATGAGAATGTGGTTCCTAGAGCTCTGGTCAGTTCCGTTCTGTTCAATTCAGTCACTCAGTCGTGTCCGATTCTTTGCGACCCCATGAATCACAGCATGCCAGGCCTCCCTGTCCATCACCAACTCCCGGAGTTCACTCATATTCACATCCATCGAGTCAGTGATGCCATCCAGCCATCTCATTCTTGGTCGCCCCCTTCTTCTCCTGCCCCCAATCCTTCCCAGCATCAAAGTCTTTTCCAGTGAGTCAACTCTTCTCATGAGGTGGCCAAAGTACTGGAGCTTCAGCTTTACATCATTCCCTCCAAAGAAATCCCAGGGCTGATCTCCTTCAGAATGGACTGGTTCAATCTCCTTGCAGTCCAAGGGACTCTCAAGAGTCTTATAGTCACTGTTTAAAAATAACAGCAGCTTAATTGAGGATGAGTCCAGTGACCTGAAAATGATAGTACAGAGACATATATAAAGAATTTGTGTCTTTGAAAACATTTTAAATAACCAGTTGGTAATTGCTCACTCTTGATTTGATTGTTATGAAGTAAAAATAGACGACCACATACACCACTTCTTTCAAGCTAATTGGATCACTGGCAGAGTTTTATTTTATTTGGAACACAAAGCATTTGAAAAAATTCACCAATGAAAACCAACTTTGAAGATGTAAAGGATGTAGGAGTTTACTTGAACAAAAAGTTCTTTCAGTACAAATTTCATGATATTTGACTGTTGTAAGTACTATGTGAAATGACAGATATATAAATGTTACATATATTTCATATTTATGAACATGTATAAACACATGTATATCATATGTACAAAACCTGGTATGTGTCTAGACAGATAAACACCATGTGGAAAGCATATTTATTCAGAATAAAAAATAAAATATCTAAGCCCTCTTAATAAAAATAAAAATCAAAGCAATATGTAATGTAGCTTTAGGAATGTAAATATAAACACTTGCACAAAAGGCATTTTGTTTTTATTAATTTGAACTATAAGAAATTTCTCAGATGGGTTTCTGATACAGGGATCAAATAAGAGTTGAATCTGAAGAAATATTAATATATTCCAAGAGTATCCATTTGGATTTATAGAAATAAAATATACCACTGAGATACAGACTTTTCATTTTTCATTTGTTAATAACTTGGTTGTATAAAATAAAATAAAATATATAATGTATATTTGCATACAAATAATATACAAATAAAAAATATATAATAAAAGAAAAAAGAGGACATGCCATTACATTCTACTTTAACATATATCCGTTTTAATATGTTAATATAATATTTAAATTGATAACCAGAGAAAATGATAATAACTGAATTTTGCAAAATAACTTTAACACTTGATTTGCAGAATGCTTAAAAAAATGATTTTAAAGTAGTGTATGTTTGTGTACATGTACATTTTCATCTTAGGAGTAAGTGTATTTGAAAATAATTTTTGTGTTTGTTTATAAATTATTTCCTAGCATCTTAACTTTCACTATGTTCCATGTACAAGATCATATATTTAAAATTATATAAATAAGTTTAACATATCACCATATAATTTTATTTTTGAAACTTAATTATAGTGAATTGATTGTTTAAGAAAAGTTATGAGGGTGAAAATGATGGAAATTAGATATTTAAAACATAATGAAAAGCCCCACACTGATGAGTTTCATAGCAGTATAAATGAAATCAAAGGAAAAAGCAACATGTTTTGATAATAATCACAATTAGGTCAAGCTTACTATTGAATTTAATAACTTTCATGAAAAAATCAGATGGGATCTCGAAGTTCTCTTAACTCAGAAGTACTTGAATTTACCTGAACTTAATTTAAGGCATAATTTGAATTATTAATCCAGTATGGTTGGCATTAGCTTCATGTGGCTATTAAACACTTAAAATGTGACTAGTATAAATTGAGACAGCCTGTAAGTGAAAATATGAACTTGATTTAAAAATTTTGTGTGAAGAACAAATAATATATAAAATATATGTTTAGTATTTCTGTTTATATTTTATATATTCATCAAACACATATATAAATATATTTCTTCTATATGTGCATTTTACATACATGTTGAGGTAGTTAAAAATTGGGTTATGTTGACTATTATTAAAATGAATATCAATGGCTTTTTAAATGTTTCATATATAAATATGATTTTGATAAATTAAAAATATATAAAATTTACATGTGTGGCTCAGTTTGTGTATCACATTATATTTTTGTTGAATAGCAGTATTCTAAATAGTCTCTTGGGCTTCCCAGGTGGCTCAGTGGTAAAGAGTCTGCCTGCAATGCAGGAGACCTGGAGAAGCAGATTCCATCCCTGGGTTGGGAAGATCCTCTGGAAGAGGAAATGGGAACCTACTCAAGTAGGCTTGTCTGGAAAATCCCATGGACAGAGGGTCCTGGTAGGCTACAGTCCACAGGGTCACGAAAGACTCAGACATGACTGAGTGACTAAACAAGAGCAGCAGGTAGTCTTTAATCTAAAATGATTTTTAGAGCAAAGATACATAGGCAAAATAATGACTTCTTCAAAGCTGTCCACATTCTAAACCCTATAACCAGTGACTATGGCAAAGGGATTTTGAAGATGTTAGTAATGTTAAGGATCTTGATAACTCTTGATAATCAGGGTGATCCCAATATAATGATATGAGTCCATAGAAGGAAGAAAACAGAAGTATTAGTAGACTGGTTGGTGTGTGGTAATTAGTTACAGTAGTTAAGAAATCTAATATAAGAGAAAAAGTTGGCCCTTTTTTTGCTTTCCTAATATTTAGATATTCATTGGCAGCCTCTTATAATACTTGACTTTTAGTTACATATTATTCAACAACTTTTAATATAAAAACCTCAAATTTATACTGATGGTTATTCAACAAAGAGAACAAAGAGTAATAAGAGAAGAAAGAAAAGGTAAAGGGGTAGGAGAGGAAAAGTAAGGAGAGGGAGAACAGGAAGGGGAAGAAGGAAATGTGAAGTAAGGAAAGAAAGAAGATAAGGAAAAAAGGAGGAAGGAGAGGAAGGATGGAAGAAGAGATTAAGTAGAAAATAAATCTTACACTAGAACAAGAATACAGTTCAATTCAGTCACTCAGTCGTGTCCAACTCTTTGCGACCCCATGAATCACAGCACGACAAGCCTTCCGGTCCGTCACCAACTCCTGGAGTTCACTCAGATTCATGCCCATTGAATCAGTGAGGCCATCCAGCCATCTCATCCTCTGTCGCCCCCTTTTCCTCCTGCCCCCAATCCCTCCCATCATCAGAGTCTTTCCCAAAGGGTCAATTGTTTGCATGAGGTAGCCAAAGTACTGGAGTTTCAGCTTCAGCATCATTCCTTCCAAAGAAATCCCAGGGCCGATCTCCTTCAGAATGGACTGTTTGGATCTCCTTGCAGTGCAAGGGACTCACAAGAGTCTTCTCCAAGACTAGAGTTCAAAAGCATCAATTCTTCAGTGCTCAGCTTTCTTCACAGTCCAACTCTCACATCCATACATGACCACAGGAAAAACCATAGCCTTGACTAGATGGAACTTTGTTGGCAAAGTAATATCTCTGCTTTTGAATATACTATCTAAGTTGGTCATAACTTCTCTTCCAAAGAGTAAGCATCTTTTACTTTCATGGCTGCAGTCACCATCTGCAGTGATTTTGGAGCCCCCCCCAAATAAAATATGACACTGTTTCCCCATCTATTTCCCATGAAGTGACAGGACCAGATGCCATGATCTTTGTTGTCTGAATGTTGAGCTTTAAGCCAACTTTTTCACTCTCCTCTTTCACTTTCATCAAGAGGCTTTTTAGCTCCTCTTCACTTTCTGCCATAAGGGTGGTGTCATCTGCATATCTGAGGTTATTGATATTTCTCCACGCAATCTTGATCCCAGCTTGTGCTTCTTCCAGTCCAGCATTTCTCATGATGTACTCTGCATAGAAGTTAAATAAGCAGGGTGACAATATACAGCCTTGACGGACTCCTTTTCCTGTTTGGAACCAGTCTGTTGTTCCATGTGCAGTTCTAACTGTTGCTTCCTGACCCGCATATAGGTTTCTCAAGAGGCAGGTCAGGTTTTCTGGTATTCCCATCTCTTTCAGAATTTTCCACAGTTTATTGTGATCCACACAGTCAAAGGCTTTGGCATAGTCAGTAAAGCAGAAATAGATGTTTTTCTGGAATTCTCTTGCTTTTCCCATGATCCAGCGGATGTTGGCAATTTGATCTCTGCTTCCTCTGCCTTTTCTAAAACCAGCTTGAACATTTGGAAGTTCATGGTTCACGTATTGCTGAAGCCTGGCTTGGAGAATTTTGAGCATGACTTTACTAGTGTGTAAGACGCGTGCAATTGTGCGATAGTTTGAGCTTTCTTTGGCATTGCTTTTCTTTGGGATTGGAATGAAAACTGATCTTTTCCAGTCCTGTGGCCACTGCTGAGTTTTCCAAATTTGCTGGCATATTTAATGCAGCACTTTCACAACAGCATCTTCCAGGATTTGAAATAGCTCAACTGGAATTACATCACCTCCACTAGCTTTGTTCGTAGTGATGCTTTTTAAGACCCACTTGACTTCACATTCCAGGATGTCTGTCTCTAGGTGAGTGATCACACCATCGTGATTATCTTGGTTTTGAAGATCTTTTTTGTATAGTTCTTCTGTGTATTCTTGCCACGTCTTCTTAATATCTTCTGCTTCTGTTAGGTCTCTACCATTTCTGTCCTTTATCGAGCCCATCTTTGCATGAAATGTTCCCTTGATATCTCTAAATTTCTTGAAGAGATCTCTAGTCTTTCTAATTCTGTTGTTTTCCCCTATTTCTTTGTAGTGATTGCCGAGGAAGGCTTTCTTATCTCTTCTTGCTATTCTCTGGAACTCTGTATTCAGATGCTTGCATCTTTCCTTTTCTCCTCTGCTTTTCACTTCTCTTCTTTTCACAGCTATTTGTAAGGCCTCCTCAAACAGCCATTTTGCTTTTTTGCATTTCTTTGCCATGGGGATGGTCTTGCTCCCTGTCTCCTGTACAATGTCACTAACCTCATTCCATAGTTCATCAGGCACTCTATCTATCAGATCTAGACCCTTAAATCCAGTCCTCACTTCCACTGTATAGTCATAAGGGATTTGATTTAGGTCATACCCGAATGGTCTAGCGGTTTTCCCTACTTTCTTCAATTTAAGTCTGAATTTGGCAATAAGGAGTTCATGATCTGAGCCACAGTCAGTTCTCGGTCTTGTTTTTGTTGACTGTATAGAGTTTCTCCATCTTTGGCTGCAAAGATATAATCAATCTGATTTCGGTGTTGACCATCTGGTGATGTCCATGTGTAGAGTCTTCTCTTGTGTTGTTGGAAGAGGGTGTTTGCTATGACCAGTGCATTTTCTCGGAAAAACTCTGTTAGTCTTGGCCTTGTTTCATTCCTCATTCCACGGCCAAATTTGCCTCTTACTCCACGTGTTTTTTGACTTCCTACTTTTGCATGCCAGTCCCCTATAGTGAAAAGGACATCTTTTTTGGATGTGAGTTCTAAAAGGTCTTGTAGATCTTCATAGAACCATTCAACTTCAGTTTTTTCAGCATTACTGGTTGGGGCATAGACTTGGATTACCGTGATATTGAATGGTTTGCCTTGGAAACCAACAGAGATCATTCTGTCATTTTTGAGACTGCATCCAAGTACTGCATTTCAGACTCTTTTGTTGACCATGATGGCTACTCCATTTCTTCTAAGGGATTCCTGCCTGCAGTAGTAGATATAATGGTCATCTGAGTAAATTCACCCATTCCAGTCCATTTTAGTTCACTGATTCCTAGAATGTCGACATTCATTCTTGCCATCTCCTGTCTGACCACTTCCAATTTGCCTTGATTCATGTACCTGACATTCCAGGTTCCTATGCTATATTGCTCTTTATAGCATCGGACCTTGGTTCTATCACCAGTCCCATCCACAGCTGGGTATTGTTTTTGCTTTGGCTCCATCCCTTCATTCTTTCTGGAGTTATTTTCCACTGATCTCCAGTAGCATATTGGGCACCTACTGACCTGGGGAGTTCCTCTTTCAGTATCCTATCATTTTGCCTTTTCATACTGTTCATCGGGTTCTCAAGGCAAGAATAGTGGAGTGGTTTGCCATTCCCTTCTCCAGTGGTCTCCTGTAGGCAATGCTGAGCTCAGTGCCCCTGACTCTTTTAGAGGTCACTGCCAACCCATGCCTCTGCCAGAAACTCCTGGACACTCCTGGGCAAGTCTGGGTCAGTCTCTTGTGGGGTCACCGCTCCTTTCTCCTGGGTCTTGGCATGACAAAAATTTGTTTGTGTCCTCTAAGAGTATGTTTCCCCAGTTCTATGTAAGTTCTGGCAGCTCCATGTTCGTGTTAATGGTGACTTCTTCCAAGAGGGCTTATGCCATAGCCAGGTCTACTTCACCCAGAGCCCTGATTAGAGACTTTAGTCATTTTACCTGACTAGAGACTTTTAAAACTTCTATGCTTAACACATGATTTATATTCATTTTTTAAAACTATTGCTCTATCTCTTTAATTAGATTGTTTTCATCTGATAGGGAAGACCTATATTTAGGTCCTCTTTGGAGTCTCCCCAGTACTCATGGAGCTCATTGGTAAAAAAGAAAAAGAAAAAGAAAACCTGTAACCAACTCTAAATGCATATATAGTTATATTTAATTGGACTGTGAAAAGCATATTATACCTAAAATCATATGTGCAACTACCTCCTTAAAAGACAATATACCACACTGACTAATCAATAGTAAATTTTCCTTCAAGTGTAAGAATCCAGAGTAGCTAAGGATCCATTGGCCAGCAAATTAGACATCATTTAAAATAATTATGTGACTTACATTTTTAATTATTTTTGATAATACCTCCACAAAATCAGTGCTAGAAAACATGTACACAAAATTCAAACTGGTAAGCTTTTAAAACAGAAAATTGAGTGTATTGGAAGCAAGTCTGATTCATGGCAGTGATAACATTCTTCAAGATTCCTACTGCTAAATTTTTTTAAAAAGGGGGGATGAGTAGAGGTACGGTAAGAAGAAAATATAATGGCAGAGGCAAAGAGGAGATAGATTATTACTAAAGAAAGAAGGCTTTTTGTTTTTTTTTTGTTTGAAATAGAAGTTTGGCGCAGAGTGTGATAATATTTGAAATTTTATTTTTCAATTTTAATTATTCGTGAAATTTCACAGTTAGATGTATATGTGACTAATTTGTATTGTTTCACCCAGAATTTTCCTGGTTTTAGCACTATAATTTACTCATCCCAGGAATCTGCTCAATCTCACGCCTACTGGAATCTTGTTCTCACATATAAACATACATATCTATTTTCAGAAGCACACATGTATATATTCCTACTCAGATAACTCAGGACCACCATGACAGTTCACATTGTTTGTATTGATATTGGCTTATGGTTTAAATATGACAGTCCTACCAGTATGTGCATTAGGATATAATAGGCAATCTCTCCCCATCACCTTCCTCAGACCTTTCTGATTACTGTGTATCTTCTTGATACACTGATAAAATGTGCAACTGATGATTAGCAAGACAGACTTGTTGGATCCCAGGATGAGTGTCCTTTGGTGAAAGTATCACTTGACTTCTTGAACTTAGGTGAGATGATTCTATGCTTGATTGCCTTGAAATAGGCACAGAGTATATATCAGTTGCTTTAATCATTCTATCTTCTTTTTGTCTTTCATTGGATAATTATCAAAGGGGCAAGACTGTGACTCATTCAAAGACAATATAGTTTTTCTTCCTGAAATTTGATTATTATGCTTGAGAGAAATAGATACAGAAAATAGAGTTGATACATTCTAGAGTAGGTGCCTGGAGTAGGTGCCTGGGTACTTTTCTGTTCATTACTATTACCTGGACACACAGAAGTGTACCAGGTATTTTTCTTACTGATGTCTAGCAATCAAACATTTATTTCCCTTTCAACTACTGGAATTTTTTAGGAAAAAAAAAAGTATTATCCTGTGTGGACACTAAATGAGAGAGTCTGGAATTGGCAAGACAATGCACTTCTGGTTCTATTTAAGTAAATCACAGTTTTCTTATACTTTGCAAAGTGATTAACCAGTCACTTAACTTCAAATTGTCTTAAGGTAAACAAATACAAAATGAAGTTTATAAGCAATCTTTGCAAATCCTTCCTTTCTCCTGATTGCTTACTTAGTGATGTTACCTTAATTATAGTTTCATTTTGCATAATCTATCGATTATTCAGTCATCAATATTTGATATTGTACTTTATTGATAATATTGAGAACCTTGATTTTCTCAGTCCAGGATTTTTAAAATTAATTTTATTTACTTTTACATCAGTGTAAAATTTCAATTTTACTTTTACATCATTACAGGTGGCTCACTGTGATTATCAATGTTCTAACCTTTACATTCTTATCTAATATCATTTGACTTTTGTATTGAATTAGATTTATATCTCCAGTCTGAGCTTCCTCCTTGAACACCATACATCTATATCATACTGTCTACTCTTTGGGCTCCCCAGGTAACTCTATGGGCTCACCAATGCAGGAGATTCAGATGTGGGTTTGATCCCTGAGTCAGGAAGATTCCCTGGAGGAGGAAATGGTAACCTGCTTCGATATTCTTGTCTGGAAAATTCCATGGACAGAAGAGTGTGGTGAACTGCAGCCCATGGGGTCACAAAAATTGGACATGACTGAGCACGCATGCAGGCATGCCTACTCTATATCTCTGCTTTAATTCCTAACAGGTCTTTCAAAATTAGTGTCCCAAACTGAACTCTTGATCTTGATGTTCAATCTGATTTCTCTTACATCACTCTTCATTGCAATAAAAGAAAATTCAGTTTTTCTAGGTGCTTATGAAAAAGGAAAACCATGTAGGAATAATTATTGACTCATGTATTTTTTCCCATTTAAGCCAACATCAAACTCAGTGGCCTTTAACTACAAACCATGTTAAGAATTTGACCATTTCTCAAGACATTTATCACTACCATCTTGGTAAATATGGTCTTATCTGATGGGGCTTCCCTGGTGGCTCAGATGGTAAAGCATCTGTCTGCAATGCAGGAGACCCAGGTTTGATCCCTGCATTGGGAAGATCCCCTGGAGAAGGAAATGGCAGCCCACTCCAGTATTCTTGCCTGGAAAATCCCATGGACGGTGAAACCTGGTAGGCTACTTGAAAAATCTTCTTACATATCTCTCCACCTCTGTCCTTGCCCATTATAAACTAGTCTATTTACTGCAAAACAGATCATTATCATTGGATTTTTAAAACCTAAGTTATTGCATGTTACATCTATTAAATGTCTTACACTATTTCCATCTTACTCAGATAAAACCTAAATTTCTTACAAGTTAAGTATCATTAATGACCTTCCATTTCACAAATATAGAATTCATTTCATGCCACTGCTCTGTATTTTGTTTCCAAAGTCATCATGGTTCCTTGCTGGCCATTTAAATTCCAATCCTACTTCTGCCTCAGAAACTTTCACACTGTGTTCATTCTGCCTTGATTGCTCCTCCACAAACTCCCCATGATTTGAATTCTTACTTCCTCCAAGAGTATTTTCCACTCACTTTTCAATAGGCTGCTTTCTTTAAAACCTTAGCACTTTCTATATCACTTAGCCTGCTTTTTGTTCCATTTTGCAGGTAGCATCTTATTTCAATATCTCATAGCATCTAAATGCAGTAAATTAGCAATTTATTATAATTTTGTTCACTACCAAAAAGGAAAGAAAAGTAATCTATTAGAAATGTAAGGGTCACTGACTATAATATTTTTTTAATTAAAAAATTTTTTTTTGCTTTTTATTCTTTGTCTCTTCCATAAGCAGGCATGCTTCATGAAGGGAAGGGACTTTGTTTTGTTTTGCTATAGTATCTCTAGTGTCTATAAATAGGGACTGTTTTTGAATGGGTGATTCAAATTTCTGCCAAAATAATTTGCTCCCTCTTTTAGATACCTATTGAGTAAAGGATTCTTAAGGGAATAAAAGAGCATGTTTTGCAGCAAACATTAATTTATCAGCAGATAAGATTTTTTAAAATGGTTTTTGAAGCCCTTGGTTTTAATAAATATTCAGAGAAAAACCCAAGGTATGTGCATAGGCTCAGGGTTTCATCAAGCAATGAAAACTAGAACCTGAGTAAGCCATTGCGTTTACACATTTTGCAATCCTTCACAGATTGCTTTGGCTTTATTTTACTTTCACCCTCTTGGTGGACGAAAAGAGCACCGACAGCATCTACTGGTGAGTATTTGAGCATCTACTCATGTCCATCCTTGACTGTCATAGACAATGTGGTACTGTGTCACGGCTTTATAAAATTAAAAGAAAATCATAACAGAAGACTGATCAGATAAGCTATAGTTCCTATTGTTGCTGCAGGCTCAAGGCCCTAATAGTCATCTACTTCCTTAGCACTCATTCTAAACTTCTTTCTAGATTATCACTTAAGTTGGTGTTGGTACTTGCCCAAAAGGGAACCAAGGCCTTCATTCCTGAGGAATTTTAACTCTCCGTTTCTGTGAAAATATTCTTTGTTTAAGAGATTTGGTAAATTTCTTGCTACATTGCCATTGCTGAAATTACATATTCATAATCTATACACAATAGTGAAGCATTAAAAGGTGCCTCAGTCAATCCTCTTGTACTCTGGACTTAATATTCTAATTATATCACAATGATCAGATCTACTTAGGATGACACAAGCAGTTATTTTTCAAGAATAGTAGCTCTTTAATTTGCCTAGCATGGTACTCCTAAATTATTCAGGCAGCACCTGTAGATTTACAGATAGTTAAGCTATTCAAGCAGAGAAGGCAATGGCACGCCACTCCAGTACTCTTGCCTGGAAAATCCCATGGACGGAGGAGCCTGGTAGGTTGCAGTCCATGGGCTCGCCAAGAGTCGGACACGACTGAGAGACTTCACTTTCACTTTTCACTTTCATACATTGGAGAAGGTGATGGCACCCCACTCCAGTATTCTTGCCTGGAGAATCCCAGGGATGGGGGAGCCTGGTGGGCTGCCGTCTATGGAGTCGCACAGAGTCGGACACGACTGAAGTGACTTAGCAGCAAGCCATTCAAGGCAGATTTCCACCCCTCAGGAAACATTTGGCTTCTAATTCTTCCATCTAAAGTTGTAGAGATGAGAAGCACATGCCTCTAAAAGAGTCTTCATAGTGATGGAGAAAGAGGCCATTCCTACTTCTAACCTCTGTTTCCTGAATCCGTGCAGTCTGCCCATTGGGGACACATCATTTGATGGCTATCAACACAACATATGGGCTTCTCACATGAGAAAGAATCTTCCTGCCAGTGCAGTAGATGCAGGTTTGATCCCTGAGCCAGGAAGATACCCTGGAAAGGAAATGGCAACCCACTCCAGTATTCTTGCCTGGGAAATCACATGGACAGAGGATCTTGGTGGGCTACAGTCCACAGGTCACAAAAAGAGTCAGACATTACTTAGTGCCTAAACAAGACAGCAACAAAAAGTATATACTATCTATAGAACCATAGACTGGCTGGGGTTCATCCCTAAGCTGAAATGTAAGCTACATCAAAGGAATAATTCTAACACTTTTTTAGGATAGCAGTTTCCAGGTGATTTGTTCTATGATTTGACCAAAAGATATTTTAGTTATAAATCTGATGTCACAAATCCTGTGATGAAAAGTGAGTCCCTTGATCTAAAGTGACGTTGTAAGTGATAACATATCAATAAATCAGATGTTGTGTGAGCATATAGTAGTGGTTCTGGCTAAGGACTTGTTGCTGGTTAATATCAATATCTGGCATATGTATTATCTCTCCATAAGGGTATTATGCTTCCTTTCTTGAGTAGAAGTTATCCAGTTTAATCAACTTGTTCAAAGTGGCAGCATAGTCTCCTCAAGCTTGGGCCACATGCCAAGAGCTTAGTTTCAGTATCTGTATTTGACTGCTCATTAAGCAACAGCAGTAGATAGATGAGTCCTAGCACTGGGCCTGTCAGAACCTACATCTTGCCATCAGATTACTATAGCCATTGGTCCTTTATGTTCCCACTGGTGATAGAAAAAAAGAGAACAGAATAGTTTTCACTGGGAAAGTCATTCTGTATTTTTGATTGTTTAGTATTTTATATGTGGAGGATGTAAGAGATGATGATTCACATATTTTGCATCTGTTTTTATGAATTCCTTTTCACCATGTACCCAATATTCCAATTCCAACCAAAATTTCCAGGATTCTGTGTATATTCCTATGTAAGACCTTGCCTATTTTCACATAAAACTTATAACTTGGAATACTGCTGAAGTATCCATTCACTGGAATAATTCTCTTTAACCACTGTCTTTAAGGCCAAGCTGTGTTATGATAGCTTTCAGTTACTGTTTCATTACATATTGATCTGAATCATCTCTGAACAATCCTTCACATTTTCCTCTTCTGTCAGCTGGTCATAGCAATCATCTCCACTCTCAACAAAATTATAGATGTGAACTTAGGGAGAGGTGTCAGGTCAGTAAATATAAGTACTGAATGACAAGTGACAAAGAGATCTAGATCTCCTCTTGTGTTCTTTATACTTCATTAGACCTGAATTCAGATATATCAATTGTATTTTATGATATGGTGGGTCATATCATAGGACACTACCTACTTCGTGATATGTATGTCTGGTGATACAGACACTTGATATACCATTGTTTCTTCTTCAGCACTTCCTTGTGTAAGTAGATAAGAAGATACAAGTGGGCTTCCTTGTGTCTTGTATTGAGATTCTCCTACAAGGGATTTCCAGAGGCTCAGCATACTAGATTTGATTTCTGCTACAGTAGATGAAGATTGCCCTCATATTTACTGTCTCTTATCTACCCTGCAACCACATAAATGTTACTTTTTAAAATTCATGTAACAGGTAAATCTATATTTGCTAACATTATTCCCATAGCCAGTATCACTTTACTCTTCATTTTCCTGTTTTTTTGCTTTCCAACTTCTATCAAATTTATGTTTATAATTTCTTGTCAAAGTCACTGATTATTCTGTATATTAATGTGTAAAGAGGGTTCAGTGCAGTCAATTTCTGTATTTTATATTTTATTCTCTGAGTTCAGAATTGCTCACCCTTTTGTATCATTAAAAATATATTATTTTTAGTGCAAAAGTAAAATGGATTTTCCAATATTCATTGGCTGTATTTTACTATATTATCTGCTGGTATGAACCTGGATGGTCTCCCTAGGGGCATTAGTGGTAAAGAACCTGCTTGCCAATACAGGAGACACAAGAGAGGTGGGTTTGATCCCTGCATCAGGAAGAACCCCTGAAGAAGGGGATGGTAAACCATTCCTCAGTATTCTTGCCTGGAGAATCCCACGGACAGAGGAGCCTGATGGGCTATGGTCCATGGCCTCACAAGAGTTGGACATGACTGAAGTGGCTTCACACACACACACACACACACACACAGTAGAAGAAAGAACATTTACATTTTGGGGAGAAGTAAACCAGAATTGTTACTCTGCAAATATATTATTTTGTATAAATTATAATATTTTTATTTTTCACACTTCTAAAATGAAAAATTTAGTTAAGAAGATTTCTAATTGTTTCCAGTTCTAAAATTATATGACTTTAAACCCACTGCAGTATTCTTGCCTGGTGAATCCCATGGACAGAGAAGCCTGTTGGGCTACTGTTCATGGGATTACAAAAAGTCAGACACAACTGAGCAACTAACCACACACAAATCAAATTAGGCTGTTAAATCTAATTTTATATTATACTAGTTAGCTTCTAGCTAATAAGCAGCATTAAGTTTTCAATCATTTTGAATTCCAAATAATTCCCCCAAATAAATTATATATTGAATATGCTTCTCTATTTTAACCATTTTTATTGAGCTATCAATTACCTAGGTTATCCTTATCTTTACAGATAACTCTAGAACTATGGATCTTTTGTTATATATAGTCTTAGTAGCAGGATATCTTATACTAAATTTGGCTCAGAGACCTATCTTGCTATTTTAAGGATTTTGAGACACCTGATATACAACCTAAGCAGTACTCCTGAGTTGTATGCTAGATCTAAAATATGTAGAGGCCTTCAAAGCTCTGTGCTGCTTTTTGAGAAGAGAAAGTGTAGGATGTTCATGATTTCTTCTTTTTCTTGAATGAAATAGTCCTGTATGCCCCCAGACATTAGACAACTGGAAAAGATCCTGATGCTGGGAAAGATTGAAGCCAAGAGGAGAAGGGATGACAGAGGATAACATAGTTGGATTGTATCACCTACTCAATGGACATGAATTTTAGCAAACTCTGGGAGATAGTGAAGGACAGGGAAACCTGTGTGCTGCAGTTCATGAGGTCACAAAGAGTTGGACATGACTGTGACTGAACAACAAAATCAGAGGCCTCTGGATAGTTAGAGGCTTATCTCCCACCTCAGACATGCATTTATCTTATCAGAAAGCCCAGACAGTTGCCACTTCTTGCTTATCAGTTATGACTTATCACCAATAAACAATTGGCTTAACAGGAAAAATAGCAATCCTAATCTTAAATTTTTATCCTGTTAAAAAATAATGTTTATTTTAAGTGAAAGGTTTTTCCAGTTTATTTTAAATTTTGCTTTCTTTAGTGGAAACATTCTTTCCATCTCAGAGCAATGGTTTCTTATTTGGTCATGAATTACTTTTTCTTTTACCCCTTGGAATGCTTTATAGGAATTAAGTTTATGGATTTGCCTTCAATTTAACCCTTGTACCTAAAGATATTTTGCTGTGGAAATGAGTTTGCAGATGCTTGATGAGAAACTCTTATCTATACAAAATACAAATCTAATCTTGGTACAAATGGCCTCTGAGGCCGTTATCTTGACAAAATTTCTCATTAAAGCACAGTTTCTTTGTTGTATGAAGTTTCTGTTATACAATATTTGGTTGGAGGTACTATTCTCATCCATCTTCATATATGCAATTCACTGAAGCGAGAAGCATAGGATATTGACTTTTCTCATTATTTGTAAAATATACTCACTTTATCTGTGATGAATAACTCATCCCCCCAACTGTATATTAAGTATAGCTGTATTTTATTACTATAGATACATACTATCCCACCAATAAAATACAAATTTGGATCTTTACAAATGCTAACTTGTACCATGCCAGTTAGAGGTAAAATGATAGGAAATAAAACAAAGAGGACAGATGGTTTTGTGATGGTATAACTAGAGAAGATTTGAAAGTCACAGTTAGGTTTAGTTGCATGCAGTAGAGACTTCAGGTATTAGTGGGTTAACCAAGATCAACGATTGCTTTTTTTTATTATAAAAATATGAAGGTGATATTCCTGTGTTTAGGGTGACAGAGCTGTTACACATAATTCTCAGTGTTTCAGATTCTAGGATTCTAGCCCTACACAACAAGGCTATGGCCCTCATTTTCAAATGATGTCAAGATATATATTGATCTATAACATTTAAATTCTTAAGCGAATGGAGGAGAGGTCAGGATGGGCAAAAGATTCATACAAGCTGTCCAATAAATAAATTTCCCAACAGCTTTCACATAGACATCTAAACTTATATCTCTGCTTACCAGAACTTCACCACACTTGGTCACTGGGGAGTCAGGAAATTTTAGTTTTATTCATGTGGCTAATTATTCAGTTAAAAATTGTATTTCCACAGGGGAAAATAAAGTCTGTAATTTGGGAATAGAAGCTAAAATTTGTAATTACAGTGTGACCTCAGATACTCTAATCTTTATCATGTTTGAAGCACATAAAAATTCTCAAATAAGTAAATTATATTTAACTCTGAATAGACAGATGTGTTCTTTTCTGATCAGCTATTTATATAGAGGTATAGAGTGAAAAGAAATGTGATGAAGAAATTAAGTATTTCATAACAATAATTCACTCCTTTAATTTTTTTGTTATAGAAGTAGATATAATCTATAAAGAATGAAATAATAAGAGAGTTTCTTTTAAATATGATTCCTCCTCATGTTGACCTGACAGTTGACAGTCTTTATTTTGAAATAAATTCTTTTTAATGTTGAAATCCATATCTAGCAAATAATCTGCCAAGTAATAAAGATATTTTCAGATATTTTAGTTATAGTAATTTAATTTCCTCAAGAGAATGCATCAATCATAGAAAACACCCTCTTTCAACAACACAGAAGATTCTACACATGGACATCACCAGACAGCCAACACCAATAACAGATTGATTATGTTCTTTGCAACCAAAGATGGAGAAACTTTATACAGCAAAAACAAGACCGGGAGCTGACTGTGGCTCAGATCATGAACTCTTTATTGCCAAATTCAGATTGAAATTGAAGAAAGTAGGGAAAACCACTACACCATTCAGGTATGACCTAAATCAAATCCCTTATGATTATACAGTGGAAGTGAGAAATAGATTTAAGGGACTAGATATGATAGACAGAGTGTCTGATGAACTACGACAGAGGTTTGTGACATTGTACAGGAAACAGGAATCAAGACCATCCCGAAGAAAAACAAATGCAAAAAAGCAAAATAGTTGTCTGAGGAGTCCTTACAAATAGCTGTGAAAAGAAGAGAAGCAAAAAGCAAACGAGAAAAGGAAAGATATAAGCATCTGAATGCAGAGTTTCAAAGAATAGCAAGGAGAGATAAGAAAGCTTTCCTCAGTAATCAGTGCAAAGAAATAGAGGAAAACAATACAATGGGAAAGTCTAGAGATCTCCCCTGGAGAAGGCAATGGCACCCCACTCCAGTACTCTTGCCTGGAAAATCCCATGGATGGAGGAGCCTGGTGGACTGCAGTCTATGGGGTTGCTAAGAGTCGGACACGACTGAGCGACTTCACTTTCACTTTCATGCATTGGAGAAGGAAATGGCAACCCACTCCAGTGCTCTTGCCTGGAGAATCCCAGCGACAGGGGAGCCTGGTGGGCTGCTGTCTATGGGGTCGCGCAGAGTCGGACACGACTGAAGCGACTTAGCAGCAGCAGCAGCAGCAGAGATCTCCCCATAAAATTAGAGACAACAAGGGAACATTCATGACAAGATGGGCTCAATAAAGGACAGAAATGGTATGAATCTAACAGAAGCAGAAGATATTAAGAAGAGGTGAGAAGAATACACCAAAGAACTGTATAAAAAAGATCTTTAAGACCCAGATAATCATGATGGTGTGTGATCACTCACCTAGAGCCTGACATCCTGGAATGTGAAGTTAAGTAGGCCTTAGGAAGCATCACTACAAGCAAAGCTAGTGGAGGTGATGGAATTCAAGTTGAGCTATTTCAAATCCTAAAAGATGATGCTGTGAAAGTATTGCACTTAACATGACAGCCAATTTGGAAAACTCAGCAATGACCACAGGCCTGGAAAAAGTCAGTTTTCATTCCAATCCCTAAGAAAGGCAATGCTTTGAAATGAATTGCCAGTCCAGGTTCAATGCATGATACTGGATGCTTGGGGCTGGTGCACAGAGATGACCAGAGGGATGGTACAGGGAGGGAGGGGGGTTCAGGATGGGGAACACGTGTATACCTGTGGCAGATTAATGCTGATGTATGGCAAAACCAATACAATATTGTAAAGTAATTAACCTACAATTAAAATAAATAAATTTATATTAAAAATTAAAAAAAATAATAAATAAATGTCCAAAAAAATGTTCAAACTACCACACAATTACACTAACCTCACACACTAGTAAAGTGATACTCAAAATTCTCCAATACATGAACAATATATGAACTGTGAACTTCCAGATGTCCAATCTGGTTTTAGAAAAAGCAGACGAATCAGAGATCAAATTGCCAACATCCATTGGATCATTGAAAAAGCAAGACAGTTCCAGAAAGACATCTATATCTGCTTTATTGACTATGCCAAAGTCTTTGACTCTATGGGCCACAATAAACTGGAAAATTCTGAAAGAAATGGGAAGACCAGACCATCTGACCTGCCTGTCAGGAAGCAACAGTTAGAACTGGACATGGAACAACAGACTGGTTCCAAATAGGAAAAGGAGTACGTCAAGGCTGTATATTGTCACCCTGCTTATTTAATTTCTATGCAGAGTACATCATTAGAAATGCTGGGCTGGAGGAAGCACAAGCTGGAATCAAGATCGCCAGGAGAAATATCAATAACCTCAGATATGCAGATGACACCATCCATATGGCAGAAAGTGAAGAAGAACTGAAGAGCCTGTTGATGAAAGTGAAAGAGGAGAGTGAAAAAGCTGGCTTAAAGCTCAACATTCAGAATAGATCAATGGAACAAAATAGAAAGCCCAGAGATAAATCCACACACCTATGGACAGCTTATCTTCGACAAAGGAGGCAAGAATATACAGTGGATTAAAGACAATCTTTTTAACAAGTGGTGCTGGGAAAACTGGTCAACCATTTGTAAAAGAATGAAATTAGATCACTTTCTAACACCATACACAAAAATAAACTCAAAATGGATTAAAGATCTAAACATAAGACAAGAAACTATAAAACTCTAGAGGAGAACATAGGCAAAACACTCTCTGACATAAATCACAGCAGGATCCTCTATGATCCACCTCCCAGAATACTGGAAATAAAAGCAAAAATAAACAAATGGGATCTAATTAAAATTAAAAGCTTCTGCACAACAAAGGAAACTATAAGCAAGGTGAAAAGACAGCCTTCTGAATGGGAGAAAATAATAGCAAATGAAGCAACTGACAAACAACTAATCTCAAAAATATACAAGCAGCTTATGCAGCTCAACTCCAGAAAAATAAATGACCCAATCAAAAAATGGGCCAAAGAACTAAATAGACATTTCTCCAAAGAAGACATACGAATGGCTAACAAACACATGAAAAGATGCTCAACATCACTCATTATCAGAGAAATGCAAATCAAAACCACAATGAGGTACCATTTCACACGAGTCAGAATGGCTGCGATCCAAAAGTCAACAAGCAATAAATGCTGGAGAGGGTGTGGAGAAAAGGGAATCCTCTTACACTGTTGGTGGGAATGCAAATTAGTACAGCCACTATGGAGAACAGTGTGGAGATTCCTTAAAAAATTGCAAATAGAAATGCCTTATGATCCAGCAATCCCACTGCTGGGCATACACACCAAGGAAATCAGAATTGAAAGAGACATGTGTACCCCAATGTTCATTGCGGCACTGTTTATAATATCCAGGATATGGAAGCAACCTGATGATAGACAGGGAGGCCTGGCATGCTGTGATTGTTGGGGTTGCAAAGACTTGGACATGACTAAGTGACTGAACTGAGCTGAACTGAAGTGCTAGGATCTTTATGATTTCTTTCCTTCTTCTAATTTTTTAAAATTCATCTTCCAGTTATTTTAGGTATAAAGCTAGGTCGTCTGTTCCATGTTTTTCTTATTTCTTGATGTAGGATTGTGTTGCTCTTAACTTCCCTCTTAGAATTTCTCTTTCTGCATCCCGTAGGTTCTCAGTTGTTCTGTTTTCATTGTCATTTATTTGTAGATTTTTTTTTTAAATTTCTTCAGTAACCGTTGGTTATTTAGAAACGTTTTATCTTCATGTGTTTGTGTTTCTTGAAATTTTTTCCTTATAATTGATATTGAGGCTCATAGCATTGTGGTTGGAGAAGATGCTTGATATGATTTTAATTTTCTTAAAATTACTGAGATTTGATTTGTGACCTAGGATGTGGTCTCTCCTGGAGAATGTTCCATGTTCACTTAAGAAGTAGGTGTATTCTGCATTTGGATGAAATGCCCTGAAGATATCAATGAGATCCATCTCATCTAATGTGTCATTTAAGACTTGTGTTTCCTTATTAATTTTCTGTTTTGATGATCTGTCCATTGGTGTGAGTGGGGTGTTAAAGTCTCCTATTATTAATATGTTACTGTCCACTTCTCCTTTTATGTCTGTTAGTATTTGTCTTATTATAGAGGTGCTCTTATGTTTCGTGCATTGATATTTACAATTGTTATGTTCTTCCTCTTGGGTTGACCTCTTGATTATTTTATAGTGTCCTTCCTTATTTCTTATATTGTTTTTTCTGATATGAGGATTCCTATTCCAGCATTCTTTTGCTTCCCATTTGCATGGAACATATTTTTCCATCCTCTCACTTTCAGTCCATATGTGTCATTAGATCTGAAGTGGGTTTCTTGTAGACAGGATATATATGGGTCTTGCTTTTGAATCATTCAGCCAGCCTGTGTCTTTTGGTTGGAGAATTTATTCAATTTACATTTAAAGCAATTATTGATCTATCTGTTCCTATTACCACTTTCTTAATTATTTGGTGTTGATTTTGTAGATCTTTTTCTTTCTTTTGTATTTCTTGACCATGTACATTCCTTTAAGATTTATTGTAAAGCTGGTTTATGGTACTGAATCTTCTTAACTACTGCTTGTCTGAAAAGTTTTTTATTTCTTTATCAGTTTTGAATGAGATCCTTGCTGGGTACAATAATCTTGGTTGTAGATTTTTCCTTTTCAGTACTTTAAATATATTGTGCCATTCCCTTCTTGCCTAAAGAGTTTCTGCTGAAAAATCAGTGTTAAATGTATGGGGTAGAGAAGGCAATGGCACCCCACTCCAATACTCTTGCCTGGAAAATCCCATGAACAGAGGAGCCTGGTAGGCTGCAGTTCATGGGGTCGCAAAGAGTCAGACATGACTGAGCGACTTCACTTTGACTTTTCACTTTCATGCATTGGAAAGGAAATGGCAACCCACTCCAGTATTCTTGCCTAGAGAATCCCAGGGATGGGGGAGCCTGGTGGGCTGCTGTCTATGGGGTCTCACAGAGTCAGACATGACTGAAGTGACTTCTCAGCAGCAGCAGCACACGTATGGGGCTTCCCTTGTATGCTACTTGTTGCTTTTCCCTTGCTGCTTTTAATATTCTTTTTTTTGTGTGTTCAGTCTTTGTTAGTTTGATTAGTATGTGTCTTGATGTGTTTCTCCTTGAGTTTATCCTGTATGGTATTTTTTGCACCTCTTGGACTTGATTGGCACTTCTCCATGCTGAGGAAATTTTCAACTATAATTCCTTCAAAAAATTTCTCATACACTTTTTTTTTTCTCTTCTTCTGGGACCACTATAATTCAAAGGTTGGTGTGTTAGATATTGTCCCAGAGGTCTCTGAGACTATCCTAATTTTTTTTTTAATTCTTTTTACTTTATTCTGCTCTTCAGAATTTATTTCCACCATTTTATCTTCCAGCTCACTGATTTGTTCTTCTACTTTAGATATTCTGCTGTTGATTCCTTCTAGAGTATTTTTGATTTCAGTATTTGTGTTGTTTGTCTTTGTGTATTTATTCTTGAGTTCTTCTAGGTCTTTGTTAATTGATTCTTGCATTTTTTTTTTCCATTTTGTTTTCAAGGTTTTTGATCATATCATTATTCTGAATTCTTTTTCAGGTATTTTGCATATTTCCTCTTCATTTATTTGAATGTCTGTATTTCTAAATTGTTCCCTCATTTGTGTAGTATTTCTCTGCCTTTTCATTAATTTTTTAAAGCTTATTGTGTTTCAGTTCCCCTTTTCTCAGTCTTCAAGGTTAAATTCTTCTTCCTTTTGATTTCTGCCCTCCTAAGTTTGGTCCAATGGTTTGTGTAACCTTCATACAGAGTGAAATTTGTGCTAAGTTTTTTGTTTGTTTGTTTTTTGTGTTTCCTCTGATGGGCACTTGCTGAGTGAGGTTGTAATCCAGCCTGCTGATGATTGGGTTTGTATTTTAGTTTTGCTTGTTGTTGAGATTAGGCATCCTGCATGGCGTGCTGCTGCTGATTGGATAATGCTGGGTCTTTTATTCAAGTGGTTTCATTTCTATGAGTTCTCACTATTTGATACTCCCTAGGGTTAGTTCTCTGGTAGTCTAGGGTTTTGGAGTCAATGTTCCCACTCCGAATGTTCAGAGTTTGATCCTGTCAGGAATGAAGATTCCACAAGTGGTTTGTTAAGGCATTAAGAGAGATTAAAACAAATACCCCAAAACGAGAAACCAAAGACGAACCTCAGACAAATGGCAGTTACAAAATTAGGCAAATAACAATTAAAATAATGAAATACACACATATGCATATATACCCATAAGCAAAGCCAAAACAATCCAACAAAAATAAAGTACATTAGATTGACCTGGAAAACAAAGGAAACCAAAAATTATATCTACCAGTTAAGAAAAAGTCTAACTAAGGCACAAACTGGAAAACAAAACTAAAGCAAGATGCCAATTGGGAAAAAAAGCAATGAAAACAAAACTAACAAATATGTTAAGAGAAGAGGAGAGAAAGTAAAGCAAAAAGAATAGATATGCAAATTCAGTTCAGTCACTCAGTTGCTTCCAACTCTCTGCAACCTCATGGACTGCAGCAGCCAAGGCTTTCTTATCCATCACCAACTCCCCCAGCCTACTCAAACTCATGTCTATTGCCTTGGTGATGCCATCCAACCATCTCATCCTCTGTCGAGAGATAAATAAAGATTTATATACATTAAAGTTTAGCTGCAAGGGAAAAAGAACAGTAGAAAAGGCAAACAAAGGAATAAATATAGAAAAATAATAGTTTTAAAAAATTAAATATTAAAATAAAAGAAAAAATAGAAAAACAAAAAGTAAAACTCCACAGAACTGCAAAAGCCCAAAGTAGAGGCAGAGGTTTATGACAACAATAAAAAATGTGACTGAGAAAAAAAATGCTCATAAGTTTGATTAGATTTCATAGTACCAGTAAAATCAACAACTACAACAAACGGTGGGGGGAAGGAAAAAAAAAAATCTACAGAACAAGTGAAAGCATAAGAATAAGAAATTTCACTGTTGTCAGAGTCCTTTCCTTCACTGGGAGTCTCAGTCCATCTCACCTCCCTAGGATGCCCTCCAACACTGTGCTGATTTCTGGAACTGTTGTGGAGGCAGCTCAGATTCTAATCTGATCCTGCCCCTATGTGTTCTTGCCTCCATAGCTATCAGAACTAATGCATTTTCTTTTCTGGGAGCTCTCAATGACCTTTTATATATTCCATAGACACATAGTCTGCCTAGTTGTTTCTGTGGATTTAATCTACAGCTTGTACAGGTGGTGGAAAGGTTTTGGATCTTCTTCCTTAGCCACGCTGCCCCTGGGTTTCAACTGTGGTTTTATTTCCATCTCTGCATGTGGGTCGTCCACTGGGGTTTGCTCCTGAGGCTTCCCTGAATGACTTGGGTTTGCCCCTGTGAGGACCAGGTGTCGAGATGGTGTCAGCAGCTTGGGTCACAGGGGTTCTGGCAGCAACGGATATTCAGGGGAGTTGGTGACCAGGGCAGCAGGAAATATAGTGCATAGTAGGGGTATGACAACCACTACTGGCCAATACGCTCCAGTATTCTTCCCTGGAGAACCCCCTTCTCTAACAGAAAACCCTGGCAGGCCAGTCTACAAGGTCGCAAGTGGTTGGGCATGACTGAAGCAGCTCTGAATGTATAGATGCATTTTTTTTTTCCTCTGTGGCAGCTCTGCCCTAGTTAGAGTTGAGTGTGAAGTTGGCACAGCTGCTTGGCTTCTGAGGACCCTGGTGGCATAGGGGGCAAGGACACGGACTGCCTGCATTCCAGGAGTTATGGCCCTACTGAATCTTTTTTGCGTCTCTTTTAGCTGGTCATCTTTCTCTGTAGCTCCACCTCTTCAAGTACTTAGAGGGCTCCCTTTCCAGAGTCCTTCTCTTTTGTTCACTGTTTGGGCACATACAGGGAACCCCCTGGCTGGAGTCCTACGTTGTAGATCAGCACGTCAGGCCCTTAAAGGAGCAGGAAAGCTATGACAGACCTGGAGAAGGTAATGGCACCCCACTCCAGTACTCTTGCCTGGAAAAATCCCATGAACAGAGGAGCCTGGAAGGCTGCAGTCCATGGGGTCGCTGAGGGTCAGACACGACTGAATGACTTCACTTTCACTACTGTGTTAAAAAGCAAAGATATCATTTTGCCAACAAAGTTCCATATAGTCAAGGTGATGGTCTTTCCAGTAGTCACATACAGTTGTGAGAGCTGGACCATGAAGAAATCAGAGTGTTAAAGAAGTGATGCTTTCAAACTGTGGTGTTAGAGAAGACTCTTGAGAGTCCGTCGGAAAACAAGGAGACCAAACCAGTCAATCTTAAAGGAAATAAACCCTGAATATTCATTGGAAGGACTGATGCTGAAGCTGAAGCTCCAATAATTTGGTCACCAACCAAAGAAGCTGGTGAACAGTGGACTCATTGGAAAAGACCCTGATGCTGGGAAAGATTGAAGGCAGAAGGGGAAGAGGGCAACAGAGGATGAGATGGCTGGACGGCATTACCGATACCTTGGACATGAACTTGGGCAAACTCTAGAAGGTGGTGAAGGACAGAAAGGCTTGGCATGTTGTAGTGGGACACAATTGGGCAACTGAATAACAATAACACTACCCAAGACAATCTATAAAGTGAATGCAATCTATAAAAATTCTGATGGCCTCTTTTTTTTTTTTCCTGGAAGTGGAATAACTAATCCCTAAATTAGTATGGAATTGCAAGGGGCTCCATATAGCCAAAATAATATTGAAAATGAAGATCACACTTGGAAAATGCAACTTCTCAATTTCCAAAGTTTCTACAAAACATATAATATCAAAGCAATGCTGTAAGTTTGGACATACAGATAGTTAGATTAGAATTGAGAATTCAGAAATGAACACATTTATCAATGGAAACTTTATTTAGGCAGTATAATGCAATAGGGAAAATATAATCTGTTCAACAATTAGTTGAAATAAATAATGCTGGATTCTTACCTTGAAAGTGAAGTCACTCAGTCGTGCCCAACTCTTTGCGACCCCATGGACTGTAGCCTACCAAGCTCCTCCATCCATAGGATTCTCCAGGCAAGAATATTGGAGTTGGTTGCCATTTCTTACCTTACACCAAATATAAAAACTAATGCAAATGGAATTAAAAATATAAATATACTTTCTAAAATTATAGGGTTTCCTTCATAGCTCAGTCAGTAAAAAGTCTGCCTGCAATGCAGGAGACCAGGTTCAATTCCTGGGTCAGGAAGATCCCCTGGAGAACGTAAAGACCCATAGAAGAAAACATAATGGGAATTGTCATAACATTGGATTTCACAATGGTATCTTGGATATGACACCAAAAGGAAATATATTGGACCTCATTATTTTAAAGAGTTTTTATATCAAAGCAAGTATCAAAAAAAATTATCCCTACATGGATGAGAGATAATATACAACCTACATATCTGAGAAGGGTCCAGGACGTAGAATATATGAAAAAATTCTTACGAGTCATATAAAAAGACAAACAATTCAGTTTTAAAGATGGGTATGAAGTTCATGAATAGACCTATCTCTAAAGAAGATATACATTTGCCTACAAGCACATGGTGACTGCAGCCATGAAATTAAGACACTTACTCCTTGGAAGAAAAGTTATGACCAACCTAGATAGTATATTCAAAAGCAGAGACATTACTTTGCCGACTAAGGTCCGTCTAGTCAAGGCTATGGTTTTTCCTGTGGTCATGTATGGATGTGAGAGTTGGACTGTGAAGAAGGCTGACGCCCAAGAATTGATGCTTTTGAACTGTGGTGTTGGAGAAGACTCTTTGAGAGTCCCTTGGACTGCAAGGAGACCCAACCAGTCCATTCTGAAGCAGATCAGCCCTGGGATTTCTTTGGAAGGAATGATGCTGAAGGTGAAACTCCAGTACTTTGGCCACCTCATGTGAAGAGTTGACTCATTGGAAAACACTCTGATGCTGGGAGGGATTGGGGGCAGGATGAGAAGGGAATGACAGAATATGAGATGGCTGGATGGCATCACTGACTCGATGGACGTGACTCTGAGTGAACTCCGGGAGATGATGATGGAGAGAGAGGCCTGGCGTGCTGCGATTCATGGGGTCGCAAAGAGTCGGACACGACTGAGCACCTGAACTGAACTAAACATGAAAAAGGGATTTATTATTAGTAGTCATTCAGTTGAGTTCAGTTCAGTTCAGGTGCTCAGTCGTGTCCGACTCTTTGCGACCCCATGAATTGCAGCACACCAGGCCTCCCTGTCCATCACCATCTCCCGGAGTGGACAGGGAGGCCTGGTGTACTGCGATTCATGGGGTCGCAAAGAGTCAGACACGACTGCGCGACTGAACTGAACTGAACAGTATAAAACATGAAACATTTCGATTTCTGCTGCACTTAATCGAACAGTTTCTTTTACCTTCAGTGTCATTTAAAAAGAATTCCATTCAAACAAGAATTTAAAATATATTAACCAATATTTAATCATTGATTCCATAGTTGTTTTTTTTTTTTTCCTGTCAGATTCTTATTTCTCTTTTAGGTCATGCAGTATTTATGTCACTTTTACTTAGGAAAAAAGATCAGAATTTATTTGTGACATATGTTTTTTTTATAATTATGTGTAATTTTCATATGCAAACTTGCAAGTAAATTTTAAATGTTTATTGATATATATCAGCCCTGGGATTTCTTTGGGAGGAATGATGCTAAAGCTGAAGCTCCAGTACTTTGGCCACCTCCTGCGAAGAGTTGACTCACTGGAAAAGACTCTGATGCTGGGAGGGATTGGGAGCAGGAGGAGAAGGGGACGACAGAGGATGAGATGGCTGGATGGCATCACTGACTTGATGGGCATGAGTCTGAGTGAACTCCGGGAGTTCGTGATGGACAGGGAGGCCTGGCGTGCTGCCATTCATGGGGTTGCAGAGTCGGACATGACTGAACAACTGAACTGAGCTGAACTGATATCTTATATGGATATAGTATAATGTTACTTTTTCCCTATTTTCAGACTTTTTGCAATTATCCTTTATTATAAGTAACATGGCAAAAAAATTTCAGTGTTCTGGGTTGCAAGAAACGGAGGCAAATTTTGGTTAAAAAAAGGAGAAAATGAAGTTTTTGGGAGAGGTGGGTAGCTCAAAGGCACAGTGGAAAGTTTGAAGGACCAAGTTTGTAAGTCAGGCAGAAATCAAGAAAATGGCCAGAAAAAATAGCCAGGAAATGGCCCTAGACACTCCTCAGAGGCAGGCTGGTTCAGGGTTGCACTGCAGCCGCCAGACGCCAGACACTAGCGATCACTCCGCTGCCTTGCCTGCTCCAACACTGGCTCCTCACTGCCGTTGCTGTCACCATTAACCTCTTCCCCACCTTCCTGGCATCTTTGAATCTCTCTCTCCATCAAGAGTCTAAGTCCAGGCAGGGTGTTTACTTCCAGTTGACTGAATCTAGTTCATTTGCTGGTCTGCTTGATGCCAGTGGGTAGGGAGAAGGAGTGTCTGGTGGGGACCTGTTCCCTAGAGAGGCTTATGCAGTATTCGTGTCACTGAAGCAGGAGGGGAGATAGGACGCTGGGGCCTGGGAGAGACACATGTTAAGTCTTTCTGCATAAGTTTTAGCATGTGCTTTTTCTGGTTACCACTTAGGGATTGATCCCTGGTTTTAGAGTCATGAAACCGAAGGACATGAAATTATTAGGCTTCCTTGCCCTCTGTCTGCCCCCTTATTCTTAGTGTTCTTCATGGTTCTTCTGCCTTCATGCTTCTCTTTGTGACCTCACCCATTCCCATGCTCTGACGGTTTGAACCACTATAGAATTATGGGTGAGTCCAAAATACTTATTTCCAAGTCTCTGTCTTGGACTTCAGACAAACATATTTATCTACCTGACATGATCTGTGGATATCCTAGGGGTATCTGTGAATATTGAAAGGCCCCAAACAGAATTCATTATCATTTGCCTCCTCAAACCTACAGTGTGTCTGGGTATTTCTTATTTTGATCCATATGACCACTATCCCCCTAGTTGATAAACATCAGAAATTTGGTTTTTTGCTTAATTCATACTCCTCCCTCATTCTTCCATCAAATTATCTCCAGATTCTGTACATTCTGCCTCCTAAGTATCTCTGGAATTGGTTCTGTGTTCTGCATTCCCAGGAAACATTCCAAGTTCAGACACTCATCACTTTTCTTTTAGATTGTGGCTTTTACTTCTTAACTGGATTTTCTGCCTCCCATCTCACCCTCACCAGCTCCACTTTTAAAGTGAACAGCTAATTGTGTGGTTTCTCTAAGATGTTACTGCTGCTAAGTCGCTTCAGTGTGTCTGACTCTGTGCGACCCCATAGACGGCAGCCCACCAGGCTCCCCCATCCCTGGGATTCTCCAGGCAAGAACACTGGAGTGGGTTGCCATTTCCTTCTCCAATGCACGAAAGTGAAAAATGAAAGTTAAGTCGCTTAGTCGTGTCTGACCCTCAGCGACCCCATGGACTGCAGCCTTCCAGGCTCCTCCGTCCATGGGATTTTCCAGGCAGGAGTACTAAGATTGATTATTTCCTTTAGGAAGCCTTCTCCAAAAACTTTTTCTCCTTGCTCTTTCCTGTTCAGAGAGGCTAGTTGACCCTCCCTGATCCCCCTGGAGCCCTGGATTTACTAATACTTTTCACACCTTGTTAAAATCTTTGCTGTCAAGGGACTGAGAACTCCTAAAGGCAGCAATGTGTGAGATTCATATTGAATCACTACTGCCCAGTATAAGGCCTCCCCACAGTAGGGGATTTAAAAAAATTTTTTAATCTGTTTTTTAGTTGAAGGATAATTGCTTTACAGAATTTTGTTATTTTCTGCCAAACATCAACATGAATCAGCCACAGGTGTACATATGTCCGGTAGGGGATTTTTGAATGAAATATTATGAGTGGCTTTTAATCTGTGAAGAAACTAAAATTGAGATTGACACATATACATTGTTGCTACTATGTATAAAATAGATAACTAATGAGAACATACCATATAGCACAAAGAATGCTACTTAATGCTCGGTTGTGACCTGAATGGGAAGGAAATCCAAAGGAGGGGATATAGGTATACATATACATATATATTCATTTTCCTGCACATTAGAAACCAAAACAACATTGTAAAGCAACTATACTCTGATAAAATTAATTTACAAAACTAAAAATAAAAAAGAGAAGCTAATGTTGGTTGAATGACCAGTTGTGATCTTGAAACCCAAACAACCGAGTTTATAGACTCAATTACTTTTCAGGGACAAAATTTGAAAATAACATGTCCACCATAGTATAAACATGATTTCTTCCTATTCAACAAACCACTTTTCACAGTGGAGAAATATGGATGTTATGAGACTCAGACTTTGAGGCTAAGAGATTTATTCCATAGTGGGAAAACCCTGCAAAATATAAGAATATACTTTATGCAGAGTTGGCAGATAATGAAACCTTAAACTATTTAATTCTTTTCTTGTACTATCCCAAGTTAATTCTGTTTTTTAAATTTTAAATTTTTATTTGTTTTTGTGAGGAGCATTGATGTAGCTGTTTGAAAGGTATATTTTGGGAAAAATGTAGTGTGAGAATGACCTGGTGACCTTTGTTTCCTTTTAGGGAGGCCAGTGTGGCTGGCTGGTCCCGGGAGAAGGATACACACTTGCAGTCACCCAGCATCAGCAGCTTGCTGAAATTGAAACAAAACTCCAAGAACTTTCTGCCACCTACCCAACAATTTTCAGCTCTTCTCCAAGACCAGAACATCAGAATGATAAGGTATATTTGATTCAAGAGCCTATAGATTTCAGGTTTATATGTACCTACGCTAGTTCACGTCATTTGGCAATCTTCTTGTTAACTAAAGAGATTTCTTCCCAATTGCCTTTCCCATGACTATAATTGTAGTGATAGTGACTTCCACAGCAGTGTATATTTTACCTGGCTGATTTTCTGTTCATTATTACACTTGATAATTTGCTAGGATGGGGTTACTGAGGAAATATTTATTTTAATATCTTTATGACTTAAGCTAATTCTTGATCCTGAACAGAGAAGAGGAGAGGGAAGAGAATCAGCACAGCACTCATTCCTTTGAGAGCTTTATTTCTCTCTGTTCCTTGGTTCTAGGAGTTAGCAATGATAGTCACCTGTCCCTTACTCTGCCACATTCTTCTAGCTCCTTTAATTTAACTAGCAGTGAAGCTCACCATATGGGTTTCCCTGTGGCTCAGAGGTAAAGAATCTGCCTGCAGTTCAGGAGACTTGTAGGAGATGTGGGTTCAGTCCTTGGGTCAGGAAGATCCCCTGGAGAAGGAAATGGCAACCCACTCCAGGGGTCTTGCCTGGAAGATCCATGGACAGAGGAGCCTGTGGGCTACAGTCCATGGGGTCTCAAAGAGTCAGACACAATGAGTGACTAAACAACGAAGCTCACCATGCTGATGGCTTCTATCCTGTGAGGATTCTTCACTGGGTAGTTCCCCCAGACATTCTCTTATGTAGCAGGTAGAAGGTGGAGGAAAACAGAAGAATGACAGCATCTTTGGAAAAGTAAATTCTTTTCCTGCCCTAGGTGTCAGTATTTTGTGGGATTTAGTTTGCAGTTGGGTGGTAATTTTACCTGAAGAGAAAATGGCTGGTCTTTTGTTAGTCTACTAATCCTCCATCAATTTTGTAAACACATCACCAAATCATTTTCTGTACAATATTAGATGCATGTAATTTTACTTGTTTTTTAAAAAATTAAATATCTTTATATACTTAAATTTAAATATTTTAATATAGTTCTATATATTTATAGACTACTATCAGTAGTCTATAGGTAATACTTCTGCTTTATAGTGAATCTTTTCTTCAAGCTGTCAGTTGAAGATTAGGGATCTGGATTTGGGTCAGTTGAACCACCTTAAGAGAAAGGAGCAGTGTTAATATGCTCCCAGGAAAGTTTGGCTGTGAGGGAACCTTTATGGAGTCATCACAGCTTCCTTAAATTACTAAGGACCAGGCATAGCTGCCTCTGAGCCCTTTACACAGCTCAGTGGTGGTAGTGGGAACCACTGTTTTCTGGACTGGGGGCAGAGTTCTAAGTGAGAACTATAGAATCTCTGTCCTCACCCAAGTATACCCTAGAACTTTGACACATCAGCACTTTTGCTGCTAGTTTATTTATGTTTACTGGGTACCCATTCCCAAAAGGAGGAAGCCAGGACAGGGGAATAAAATTGTTCAGGGATATTCTTTGTTCTTTCTCTGTTACAGCTGATTTTTGTTGTTGTTATTGTTGTTAGATTTCAAAGGTTGCTGAGATCTCAAAGCTGGATAATGGTCCTAAATACAGAAAATGTCTTTTTCACAATCATCAAATGTTATTCTTAAAGAGAGACTTAGAATTTAGAGATTTTTTCAGCCATTAGAACTTCTGATAAAGCATGACAATGATCAGATGCTGTCATTGTCATCTAAATCACATTTCAAAGTTAGCATTTATGATTTAAATAAATATTAAAAAAATAATAAAAGGGAAAACCAATACATTACTTAGCTGTTACATACTGATATTATGTATTTTTATGTGAAACAAATTATATTTAGAGAAAAGAGAAAACTGCATTTTGGGACTCCCATTGGATGCAGAAACAGAAATGTGACATCCTAGTTATTGAAAGGAGGTAATTAATGCTCCTTGTATGCAAAAAAAAAAAAATCTTTTGAGCTTTTATTAAATCTCCTGTTGGCATTTCCCCATTTCTAACTAAAACCAGTATCGCACATTGAATTTTCAAGCTAGAAATGCTAGCAGGGCAGATTACTTTATGGATATTATTTTTGGATTGGAATTCTTTTTGAATAATACACTGAAAAGTATCTCAGGATAAACCCTGCATATCTATTCAGTTGATGAATGGCCTCCAGTCTATTGCTGAACCACAAATATTCATAATGCATAGTCATGGTGTTTTTAAGCTTTCTGCAAACCATTAACTCATCAGTAATTTTTCTCCATGTTCCTTAAGAAAAAAATGTCTTTTAAGTGGAATATAAATTTCTATTTTCAACAATCAATTAAACAAATGTTAATCAAGTACTTACTGCTCGGAAGGAATTGTAGAGCATTTAAAGATGAGTCAGGAACATATAGAACTGTGGAGTGAGAAAGCCTTGTTTAAGGTTCTGGCTCTTCCACTTACTGGCTCTGAGGACTTGGGTGTTAATTAGAAGCACTTTAAACCTCAGTTTCTTCATCTGTAAAATAGTAATGATAATATTGCTCCTGAGGGTTCTTTTAAAGCGTAGGCGAGTTACAAGTTAATATGTGTAAAGTACTTAGTACAGTGTCTGATCCCAAACTCAGCCAAAGATGCTATTATTAGTATAATAAATGACTCAAGGAACTTATGCCTTGTGAGAGGCACAGAATATATATAGATAACTGTGGTACAAGACATCATAGGTAAGAACGATAGAAGGCTGTGAGTAAAGCGCTTTGCTGGTTCAGAGGAGACAGAGAAAGCACATCCATAAGGAATATCAAGAAAGTTCATTTCAAGTGAGGGATAGGAGGAGGAAGAGAAACCAGTGAGTGAGGCAGAGGAGGCCAGGGTCCCTGGAGAAGGCCGCCATCACATCGCATGAGGGTGAAAACTGGTGAAAATGGGTGAACTCATATTCATATAAAAAGTTCAGATTTCTAGTTTCTTTTGAAAAATTAGAAAATCTGGCAACATTAGGCTTGAAGCCCTGATTGACAAAGTATAGGACTGAGCTGAGTAGCAACTGCTGCTTTCCATGAAGCACAAGTTCTCCAGTTTGCCACGCCATCCATCACGCCATATTGTGTTGCCTACAAAACATGGGCCTGCTTCTTGCATTTAAGTAACTTGCCCAGCCCCTGCCCAGGCCATCAAAACGTCTTTGGATGCCTGTTGTTTCATGAGAGATGATGTGGTGGTGGAAGTTGAGTATCCAGATTAGTATGTGGCTTTACCTCCGACCTTAAAGCAGCTTGTAGGATGCTAGAGGATAGGACATATAAACACAGACCAATCTGTGCAGTGGGCCGACCATTCAGTGAAAGAAGTACCACAATATGGGAACTTATCTTATGAGAAGTCTGGAAAACTTATGCTGGGGGAGCACAGGGAAAGGAAATTTTGATGAAGGAGTGGTATTTTAATAAGGAATGCTATTTTAAAAATTCATTTGAAAGCTTTAAAATTTTGATCAAGAAAATAGTTTCCCAAACAAGTTGAAACACGCAGGGTTTCTGACTTACCTGACTGTGGCAACAATAAGATGCTAAACTGGTAGGCACATAAGCCCAGGATGAGTCAATAATTTGAGGGGCTCCAGAGAGGTGACTCTGAGATTAAGGAAGTATTGGTTGTTGTGAAAGGGGCCGATGAGGGATCTCTTCCTTGAAGTTTGCTGATTACAATGATCTCGTGTAGGTGCCCTTGCTGTTAGCTTCATGGAGATGTTTTAAAAGCAGCATTAGGCTTTCACATGTCTGATTTCTTTAGTGTAAGACAAAGCTTGTGGTCACTTTCAGAAGAAAGAATGGCTGCTGTTGCTGTAATGTGAGTAATATCATGTGGTTGCAGTTTTACATCTGCTTTTTATTTTCATTCATCATAGCAAAAGAGAACTAATTGAAGCAATTTTTTTCCTTAGCATCTGCGGTTTAACTGTGCATACCTTTTTGTATACACCCCCTAACCTCCAACAAATCAGTTATTTCTTTCCACGTACTGTAAATCCCACCATAAAATTGAGTGATGTTCTATAATTTAGTTACTGTATTTCTTATTTGCAGCTGTGTTACATTCCAGCTTTCTCCAGAAATATCCAAGATATAGGCGTTATGTAAGCACTCAGTTTAAGTCCTTAGCAACTGGATTCAATAATAAATTCTATTCAGTCTGGCTCTTGTAAAGAAGTGTAATTTATTCATCTCTCATGCAATCAGTCTTACTAAATCTAGCATTCCAGTTCATCATTAGATTTTGTTTTCCTGGTTGGGAGAGAGTGTTCAGAAATGGATGTCATTGACATATGAGGAATTTCTTTGTTCTTAAGTCAGCTAGTTCAATTGACTATATAAAGGTTTTCCTCACCTCGATTTATTTTCTTTTTCTTAAACTGTTGATTCAGTTGTATATGATTTTGATGAGACCAACAAATATTAACAAACATTTGATTGAGGAAAATTGTAGCTGTATTTACCTCTTCTACTGCCAAGAAAATTTTGACCAGCATTTAATCGTTTTTTGATCTCTTTCTGTTTCAGTGTTAGCTAACCTTGAGGAAATATAAAACATGGTTTGATGTGAATCTTAAAAGATGTTTTATTACTGAGTCTAGGAATTTGCAGAGTTCCAATAATGGCCATGCTGTTCACTTGACCTCAAATTACTTAACATGCTGATCAAGGTCAGGAACTGGGAGTTTTTTATGTACATTAGTCAAAAGCACAGAAATCTTATTAACCATCTGTTCATTTAAAAAAATATAGAAGTATGCCATGAGAGTATGGGTGTCTGGATTGAGGAATAAATAGGAAGTTAATTCAGACATCCTTTCCTCTGATGCTACCTGGCAAACATGTGCGTGTCCAAGCTTAGTCATTCAGACTCTATGTGACCCCCATGGACCACAGCCTGCCAGGCTCCTCTTGGTCCCTCCTCCAGGGGATCTCCCCGACCCAGGGATTGAACCCACATCTCTTGTGTCTCCTGTTTTGGCAGGCAGATGCTTTACCACTGCGCCACCTGGGAGACATTCCCAAGTATATCTGTGGAATTCTTGCTACCTGTGTTTTACAGATTACTTTGAAGTTTATATTTATATTTCTTGGTTTTTCTATGCTAAGCCTGTTGTGTAGGCTTAGCATAGAAAAACCAATTTCTTTCATTTCATGGAAGTATTTCAAAATGATAAAAACAATCTGGCTAAAAGATTTTTTTCTTTAGTTTTAGTACTGCCAGGCAAAAGATCCATCTGATGACAGGAAATAGCAGTAGCCTGTGGAAAAGCATACCATTAGCTTGAAAAACCAGGGCAAGATGGCTTTGTTTAGGCAGGTTTGTATTTTTCTGGCCCTTAACTCAATGCCTTATTTTCATATCAGATAACTTATGAAGACGTGAGTAATTTCCTCTGTATTTGGCTTTTAGAAATGGGTTTACTTAGCTTCAAAGACCCCTGTTGGCTCAGTCAACATCACAGATATTTTTCTAAGAATGAACTTAGAATCCCTTGGCAATCAATTAGTCAAATCAGCAAATATCTTGACCTCATGATCTGTTCTATTCTTGTGGCTCTTTAGATGTTCTGTGCATATTATAGAGAGCTTTTATGGAACTGAATTTTACTTTAACTGAATAAAGGCATTTCTGTATGACTCAAGAAATAGAGAAACAATATGCATGGTCAGAAAAATCTGCTAAAAACTTTCACCCAGAGGAATCAAGATCTTTCTGATGATCAGGAAAACAGACAGTACTGATTGGCACTTGGATGTGACAACAGAACCTCTCCTGGCTCCACAGAGCTTCTTGAATATACCAGTGTACAATCTTTGCCAGAACAGATGATTACCTTTTCTTGGCCTCTGCTTTCATCACATGCTGTATTTCAAATATTTGTACTATATGGTTATGCTATCAGAGGCAAAGACTGAGGAAAGATATTATATATCCTTGGCTTTAATTGTGGTGAATTGCAGACTCAGCTTTCAGAACTGGAAGAAGCTTTCTCAGAAGAAGTTGAGACCAAGAAAGAAAAAGTGACTTGCAGAACTCAGCTTAAATCTAACCTTGAGACCAGTATCTTTTGGTACAGAGAGTCACGTTGTCAAAGCAGAGTGAAGATAGGCTTGGTAATGTTTTGTTTTCTCAAAAATAAAAAATAATTTTTTATGCATGTGAAATCAGTATAGGTTTACCATAGAAAATTCAGGAAATGCAGAAGCATCTAAGTAAAACAAGGTAAAAATCAAGATTTTTATCTTACCTTACCATTTACCATCAAGCTAAATTTCCTTCCAGTCTATTTCTCTACAAGTGTGTGTGTATACACACATACATACACAGTTAGAGTTCTGGGCAAGGAACAGAAATTGAGCCAGGTTGGATTTTGAAGATAATGAAATGAAGGAACTATTTATAGATTTAAAGAAAGGAGCCAATAAGGGATGCTGGGATACTTAGGAACTAGCACCAGGGGTTAGGGAAAAGAAAAATTGTACTGGAACTTGGGGAGGCTAGAGCTGTGGTAGAAGAATCTGCCATCCAAAATTGTAATCATATTGGGCATGAGCAGAGGATTAACCAACTCCTCCCTCTTCAGCACAACAATTTGAGCTGTTTTCTGTGGCAATCTGATGAAAGTTGGAATGTCAACAATGATAGGACGCAACTTTGCTTATGCTAAGAATGACCTCTGGGCTGGAAGAATTTTAGAGACCTGAAGGGGAAGCCGTAAAGGAGTGATTCTTGTGGCTGGGGATGTCTCTTGCTGTACATTGATGTACATTGCTCAGATAATGTACCTATGGAGTCGTTTCAACAGATGAGGCTTCTATTGGATATGAAATATTTAAGCCAGGGTGGTTCCTTGCCCCTTGTACCTATATTGTTATGATGTGGACTGCAGCAAAAACTCCCATCGACCAGGGATACCTGACACTGTGTTTCCTGTCCTATAGCCTTCTGAGTTGTGGCTTCCCAGGTGGCTCAGTGTAAAGAATCTGGCTGCCAATGCAGGAGACGCTGGACATGGATTCAATTCCTGGGTTGGAAAGATTCCGTGGAGGAACAAACGGCAACCTACTCCAGTATTCTTGCTTGGAGAATCTCATGGACAGAGGATCCTGGTGGGCTATAGCCCATAGGGCATGACTAAGCAGCTGAGCACGCATGCACTCATCTTTCTGAACTGACTGGCTCCAAGTGAGGCCTCTGTTTGCTTTTGAACATGAATATTCCATTGAATCTAAGAAAATCCCCTTAATGGGCATGTCAGGGATATATTGCTGCCCAAATCATAGTGGCAAAGCAGAGAGTGGAAGGGGAGAGTACCCCAAACTCTTTTTCTTGCTGCCCTCCAACCTTCTAACACTCCTTCCCAACATTGACTAAACCTAACCACCACACAGAGGTCAGGGAGAAAGAGTGAGTGTGCCAGCTTGCATCAAATGTTTATAATTTATCATTCTGGTCTTATTAGTAGGCATTTGGCTAAGTGCATGAAGCTGCTCTGAATATTCATGTTCAAAGTTTGAGTCATCATTTTCATTCCTCTTAGATGGAGACATAGGAGTGGAATTGTTGAGTCATAGGATTAGACAAGCATTTAATTTTTTAAGAAACTGTCAAGCAGTGTCTGTGTCATTATATACTGTTACCAACAATGTGCAAGAGTTTGCTTGCTCCATACCTCTCCAATGTTTAATTTTAACAAACTTTTTCTTTTGTCCTGTTCTAGTGGCTATGTAGTGACCTCATTGGACTTTAATTTGCATTTCTCTGATGACTTAATGATGTTGAGGACTTTTTCATGTGCTTATTTGTCATTTATGTTACCTTTTTAAAATAAAGTATCTGTTCAAGTCATTTTAAAACTAGATTCTAAAAAATTATTGATTCTTATTTTTATTGAATTATGTGAATTCCTTGTATATATTGGATGCAAATCCCGTGTCATATTTATGTCATATTTTTCTCTCAGCCTGTGGCTTCTCTATTTTCTTAGTGGTGGCTTTGGATAAGTAAAGTTTAAAAATATTGATGAAGTCTGCTTTACAATGTTTTTTTTCTGTTTTTCTTTTTTAGCCTATCCAATGATTTTTAGAAAATCACAGTTGTAGATTTTTAAAAAATAATGTCCTTTAAAAGATATTTTTTCTATTTAAAAATGAAATCCAATTTTTCAGGTCATTATATTCTATAGACTGTGTACACACCAAATCCATATGTTGAAATCTAATCCCCAGTGTGATTGTATTTTGAGGGGAGGCCTTTGGGAGTAATTCGGTCATGGGATGGAGCCCCCATGAATAGGGTTAGTGCCCTTATAAAAGAGACCCAAAGAGCTTCTGTGTCCCTTTTATTATGTGAGGACATAGCCAGAAGATGGCCATTCAGGAAGTAGGAAGCAGGCCTTCTCTAGATATGAAATCTGCCAGCACCTTGATCTTAGACTTCCATACCTCCAGGACTGTCAGAAATACATGTCTGTTGGTTATAAGCCACCCCATCTGTGGTATTCTGTAATAGCAGCTGAAACAGATGGAGACATTGTGTATCTTAACTTCAAAGTGGGCCATAAAATGTTGGATGCTTAAAGCTGCAGGGAGACCTTGGTACCAGCTATTACAAACTCCTCCTTAACATTAGGTTTCCTTCTTAAAGATCTTGTCACTTGTAATTTACTCAGTGGATGATTCTAGAGCTACCAGAAGCAAGTTCCCTTTGGGGGAAATAAGATGTAAGAGAGTCACTTCTTGAAACTGAGATACTCTTTTAATAGTTCTTCATTAGAGCTTTATGCAATATGAATTTCATTAAAACACTGGTGTGATCAGAGTTCTGAGAACTGAAATTACAGTCTATTGGCAGTGCTGATCCAGCTTCAGGTTCGTGTTGGGTACAGGGACACAGGGTGGGACCAGTCACGATCCCTGTCTGGGCAGGGACCATGTAGTGAGTGCAGTGAGGGAACATGTGGTGTGACTGGGAAAGAAATTGCCTTTACTGGGTGTGTCAGGAGATTTTTTTTTAGGGAAATATGTTTGGGTTGAGCTCAGAAAAGTAGGAGTCTCTATGAGGAGTTGGAAGGAAGAGGCATGGAGAGTGGAGAACTAGCAGTGGGCAATATCCCTGGAGTTTTGAGTCTGAGACCCAAGCAACAAGAGATGAGCCTACAGAGCCATGAAGGAGTGAGGCCTTTGTCCTTTAAGTCCGTAGTTCTCAAATTTGTGAGCAGTTGTTTCTTCAGGTGCCCCTAGTTCTTATCTATTGAGTCAGAGTCTCCAGGGTGGAGCCTGAGCCTTTGAATGTTTTCCCGGGCTCTGGGGGTGACACTGAAGCACACCGGAGTCTGAAAACTCCTAGTTCAAGTGAATGATGAGTAGGCAGTGAGGAAGAGAGAAAGGTCTTGATGAAAAAGGCATTAAAAGTGAAATAGCGACCAACTCTATTCAAGGAATGAGAATGTGGGCAGATTCTGCCTAAGGCAACTTAAAAAATGTCATTTTTGCCTGTTACCTCATGACAATACAGAGTAGGAAATCTGTGGCGGAAACGTAGAAGTTTAGTTACAGACACAAGACCAAATTTCTGTCAAGAAATATTCATTTTAATTATATACAAATAATACTAACTTTGGGAGAATATGGTTCTGTCAATTCAAGTATTGCTGATAGTACTGAAGCCTAATGAGATAGTTGCATTACATAATGTTTATTCTTTTCAAAGGACATCTTCAGCCTGTATCTGTTAGTTATTAAGATTTATGCCTGTGTGTGATGTACTGTGATGACTTTGGGGCTAGTCTTAAAGTTATTATCATTTTGTAGATGATGAAATTAAAGCTCAGAGAGGTTTTTTGATTCCCCTAAGTCCATCTCAGTCAGGAACCAGGAAAAGCCAGAGTTCAAAACTCCTGACTTTGAGAAGCCCAATTCTCTTCTGATTGTTGCACAACCACCTCTTGTTTTATGTACAATTGGACCTCCCCCGCCCCCCCCATAGGAAGACATTAGAGAATTATTTCTAAGTATTATTTTGAAGAGAAGGAATATTGTATGAGAAGCAAAGCCAACCTTCAGGGCTCAGTTACTCTGGAAAAATGTATGATGGTACAGTTTCAGCCTGTGTATGAATTTTTTTTTTTTTTAATTAGAAACCTGACCTTAATGGTGATGATAGAAATACAGAAGTAACTCCAGGAGAAAAGGTTCTTCAAAGCACCAAAGAACAACGGGATCAGCAGAATCGGTTGAGAGAGATAGATGAAAAGCTAAGAAAGATGAAGGAAAATGTGGTAAGTCTTTTTTTATTTAAAGTAACCATTTGATTGTATTAAAAGGTCCCAATTTCCTTTGACTAATTTATGACTGTTTTTATGTGTTACATTGATCAGGAAAACATGGGGATTTGTCAGTAAGGATTTGAATAAAAGCTAAAAGTGTAATTCACAGAACATAAAGTAGTGTTATAATTAATTAATATGACAAAATAAACCTGTGAAATATCTGAAGTCAGAATAATGATCCATATGCCTATATTCTGTGTCTTAAGAGACATAACTATTCTTTTTTTGTGTGGAAAAATTTGGTAGTTATTCTGTATAAGATCATCTTTACATATTGAACTTAAAGCTCAAATACTCCCACTTTTGGTTCATAAAAATATATTATTAATCATTAATATTCAGTTCAGTTCAATCGCTCAGTCATGTCTGACTCTTTGTGACCCCATGGACTGCAGCACACCAGGCTTTGCTGTCCATCACCAGCTCCCAGAGTTTACTCAAACTCATGTCCATTGAGTTGGTGATGCCATTCAACCATCCATCCTCTGTCATCCCCTTGTCCTCCTGCCTTCAATCTTTCCCAGCATCAAGGTCTTTTCCAGTGAGTCAGTTCTTCACATCAGGTGGCCAAAGTATTGGAGTTTCAGCTTCAGGATCAGTCCTTCCAATGAATATTCGGGACTGATCTCCTTTAGGATGGACTGGTTAAATCTCTTTGCAGTCCAAGGGACTCTCAAGAGTCTTTTCCAACATGACAGTTCAAAACCATCAATTCTTCGGTGCTCAACTTTCTTTATAGTCCAGCTCTCACATCCATACATGACCATTGGAAAAACCATACTTTTGGCTAGACGGACCTTTGTTGGCAAAGTAATGTCTCTGCTTTTGAATATGCTGTCTAGGTTTGTCATAACTTTCCTTCCAAGGAGCAAGCGTCTTTTAATTTCATGGCTGTAGTCACCATCTGCACTAATTTTGGAGCCCCCCAAAATAAAGTCTGTCACTGTTTCCATTGTTTCCCCCTCTATTTGCCATGAAGTGATGGGACCGGATGCATGATCTTAGTTAATATTAATTCTCATTAATATTAATACATCCTAAATCCATCTTGAGCCTATTTCATGTTTTAATTGCTTGCCTTTTAAAGATGCATTTTTGCTGATGAGAGAGAACTCTTAAATCAACTTAATTTTAAGACTGTTAGAAATGTTGTGTAATATTGTGATTTTTCCAGCTACCCATTGGATGTTTCTGAATTTTGGCTGCATGTTTAATTTTGGTTTTTAACCTAAAATGAATCATGGCAAGGCTGAACTTATGATTCTACCTACATTGTCTCCCAGGGCTGGTCAATCATAATTGCCAGCAGTATTTACTTTCTGTTTCCTACTAAATCCTTCTATCTTGAGTGGACTTCAGGCCTTTTTAAGTGTTAACCAGTACTTCTATTTGTGGCTCTGTCTTACCACTGTTCCTTTTGAGTTTTTGAAAATCTTTTCTTTTTTGTCCCTACTTGTATAATTCTTCTCTCAGCATCGTTACCTCCTGTCTAACCTCTTATATCTTGTCACTTTCTTCTCTTGTATTCCATTTCATAAGCTGTTCCATGAGAGTAAGTATCAGGTAAGTGACTTTGATTCGATTCTGGTCTCCTCAGAGCTCTTCAAGACTGTCCATCAATCCTGACCAAGGTTCTTCACCCCTCACGGTCATGTCCAGCTGAGCTGTTCTTCCTATTTGCCCCTGTGGGCAGCAGCACTGGCTCAGACTTAAAGGGTATCTAGGTCTACCTAATAAGAGTCAGGAAGAAGGCAATGGCACCCCACTCCAGTACTCTTGCCTGGAAAATCCTATGGACAGAGGAGCCTGGTGGGCTGCAGTCCATGGGGTCGTGAAGAGTCAGACACGACTGAGCGACTTCACTTTCACTTTTCACTTTCACGAATTGGAGAAGGCAGTGGCACCCCACTCCAGTGTTCTTGCCTGGAGAATCCCAGGGACGGGGGAGCCTGGTGGGCTGCCGTCTGTGTGGTCGCACAGAGTCGGACACGACCGAAGTGACTTAGCAGCAGCAGCAATATGAGTCAGACAACTGCATGTGCTTCTCTTCGTCATTCATTATTTGTTTACTTTTCATCGGAGATTTAATGGAATTATGTTTCAGGGAAACCTCTATTCTTGTTTTCTGAGGGATGTATTTTCTGCTTGAGTCTGTTGATATGGGTAAAAGAAGTAGGAATGTTTAGGAAGTACAAAGGTGTTTTTGGCTAGTAGTTGTGGTGGTGGTGATTGGCATTGCAAACTTTGATGTGGTAAATAAAATATTTGTGATTTGACTGGTGTTAAGAACAGTTGACACTTCTCACCCTACACATGCCAATTCAAGGCAGGCAAAGCCTGTGATTATCCACGATTCAGTTCTCCTGATTTCTAACCATTTGTCTTATGCCATGTCTCTTTATTATTATTTAGTTTTTGACTGAAAACCTGTCTCCTTTAGAAAATCTTTCATTTCATTCCAGTGTCATATTGGTGGTTGGCTAGACTTAAAGAAATATGATAAATTCCAAGAGTTGCTTGATTTCTAAGTGGAAAAGAATAATATGTAAATAGAGAAGGGCAAAAAACTGAATAGAGAAAAACAATTATTGTGTTCCTACTACATGCCAGGGACTGTTCCATATAGTTTACAATTTATTGACTTATCTTCACAACCACAGTGTGAGCTAAACACTACTATCCTCATTTTATAGATGAGGAGATGTAGGCATGGAGAAGTTGAGTACCTTCCTCAGGGTTATACAGCTGTTGAATAGAAGAGAAAGGGATTAAGTGGTTAGCTTCTAACAACCGTGCTACGCTGCCTTTATGGCACTTATTTGCTTTTCTTTTCTGATTAGCATTATTTTTTGTTAAGTAAAATGTGCACATTTATTATATTTACTAGCATTCATGGGCAAAATATTTAGAAGCTCTTATGTAAATGAAAATTTCATGGTTTTCTGTTTTATGGTCAACACGTTCAGAAACTGATATCTGGCAGATAAAGGCCCATGAGTATTGATCTGTATTGTCTTCATGTTTTAATTGCTTAGTGTCTCATAATGTCCCATGAAGCGTACTGTGTACTTTGTGTGTACTTCTGAGGGATGATCTTGTGTCTGTTTCAAACTCTGTGAAGCCTGTTGTGCCTCATAGACTTCTAGGTACTTTGTGGTTTGGGAAGCTGGAAACCGGAGTCTTTGTTTGTGTTGTCAGTAGCCTGATCTTTTGCTTTGAATAAGTCACTTTAGTCTCTTAGAGACTTAGTTTTATTACTTTAAAATCGAGGGAGTGGGGCTAGCTGGCCTTTGCCCTTTTGCCTGTGATTCTTGGCATATTTATTTTTAATGAGAGATGGTGTTACTTATAGTATTTAAAGCTCAGTTTATGTGCTTCCTAACTAGTTGGTATTAATGGGTTTAAATCTTCTATTGAAAATTCTTTTGGAAATTAAGTAACTCTTTTTAGTTACTTAAAGAGTAAGTAATTGTTATTTATCATTGTCATTTATGTATATGCTGTGCTGTGCTGTGCTTAGTCACTCAGTCAAGTCTGACTCTTTGGGCCTCATGGACTGTAGCCCACCAGGCTCCTCTGTCCATTGGGATTCTCCAGGTAAGAATATTGGAGTGTGTTGCCATGCCCTCCTCCAGGGGATCTTTCCAACCTAGGAATCGAATCCAGGTCTCCCACACCCAGGCAGATTCTTTACCGTCTGAGCCACCATATGTTAGCCTCTTACCTAAAGACAAAAGACTCTTGTTTTCTAAATGATAGTTTCTGTAAATGGTTAATTTTGTAATTTGTCTTATTGTCTCTGTTGCAATGGAACATTGTTGCAAGATCAGTGATTTATGTAAAAGAAGTAATCTGTGGCCATTGAACTGGTGATTAAAGGATCAAATCTACACCACTCTTAGAGATAGAAAGAGGAAAGAGTGAGCTAAAAGGCAATGTCAGAGCCCTGTAGGGGCACTCCTGGAGCCACCTGGATCCCAGGACTGATTATCAGTGAAGGCTGGAAAAGTGATTTAATCCAATGTGTCTGACGGTAGCCTGAGGCTGGAGATGCACATTTGCCGTATTGGTCAAGATTGTTTGAGGCAGTAGGATTTGATTTAATCTGGAGGTGGTGGTGATATTGGTAGCAGTGGATCTAGCTCTTGGGAGCTAGGGGAAGAAGATACTATGAAATGAGGGTGAGGCTCACAAGTATAATATGAAATTCAGTGGACATACAAGGGCCTGAGCACCAGCTCTGTAAATAGAGGAAGAATAAGCCATGGCTGCTAGAAGCAGCATAGATAAAACAAATCTTTAGGGTTTACTCAGTATGGGAGAAGGCAATGGCACCCCACTCCAGTACTCTTGCCTGGAAAATCCCATGGACGGAGGAGCCTGGTGGGCTGCAGTCCATGGGGTTGTGAAGAGTTGGACACGACTGAGCAACTTCACTTTCACTTTTCTCTTTCCTGCATTGGAGAAGGCAATGGCAACCCACTCCAGTGTTCTTGCCTGGAGAATCCCAGGGACGGGGGAGCTTGGTGGGCTGCCATCTATGGAGTCGCACAGAGTCGGATATGACAAAGCGACTTAGCAGCGGCAGCATAGTATAATGTTCCTTCGGTGCTACACATCAAAGAAGAGGTAAGCGAAATGGATCACACTTGGATAGTAGAGTGACAAAGATAAGGAAGATATTAAAACCAGGTCATAAGGATTGTTGAAGAAGCTGAGTGTATTTATTTAGCCTGGTGAAGGAAAGATATGCATGTGTGTGTGTGTGTGTGTGTATCCATGTGTGTGTGTATTCATGTGTGTGTGTTGTGGGAAGACGGGGAGGAATGGTTTGGTAGAAAAGTCACACATGATAACTTCCTAAAGAGATTTGAAGGACTGACATTAGAAGTATTAGTTTCCTTCTTTGTAGTGTAGGAAAAAGGAAACACAGTGGTCGGGAAGCCGTATGCCACAGATTCCTGGTAGATACTAAGGAAGAAAGAGTGATCTCAGTGGGAGTGGTCTGTCTGGAGCAGGGTTTTCAAATTAGGCTCGAGTGACACTTGCTTGGTGGCTGTATGGAGGGTTTAGTATTAAGTCCCACTCCTGGGGATATGGGGCGTCCCTGGTGGCTCAGACAGTAAAGAATTCGCCTGCAATGGGGGAGACCTGGGTTTGACCCCCAGTTTGGTAAGATCCCCTGGAGGAGGGCATGGCAGCCCACTCTAGTATTCTTGCCTGGAGAATCCCCATGCACAGAGGAGCCTGGTGGGCTACACACCATGGAGTTGCAAAGAGTCAGACACAACTGAGCACAGCACCTGGGTATATATTTGGAAAAGATTAAACCCCTAATTTGAAGAGATATGCGTGCCCCACTTGGAAACAACCTAAATGGCCCTGGACAGATGAATGGATAAAGGAGATGCGGTACACTGGAATATTACTCATCCACTGAGAAGAATGAAATACTGCCATTTGCAGCAGCATGGATAAACCTGAGGGTTATCATACTAAATGAAGTAAGTTAGAGGAAGAAAAATATTATATAATATCACTTACATGTGGAATGGTAAGCCGTGATACAAATGAACTTATTTACAAAATGAAATAGACTCACAGACAAAGAAAATGAAATGATGGTTATCGAAGGAGAAAGGCAGGCAGGGAGGTATGAATTAAGAGTTTGGGATTAACAAATACATGCTACTATATATAAAAGATATAAACAACAAAGACACTGTATAGCACAAGGAGCTATATTCAATATTGTGTGATAGTATGTGATGGAAAAGAATCTGCAAAAGAGTATATATCTTATCTGTATCACTTTGCTGTACATCTGAAACTAACGCAACATTGTAAATCAACTATACTTCAGTGAAATGAAAAGATGGCTGGATGTGGATGGTGTAGGTCAGGTTCTCCAGCACAAGTGAGTGGCTTGTGTATGGTGAGTATGTGAAGGTGCTGTGCTTTGGGCTGTTTTTCACACGTAGGGAAAGACTTGTGCTGAGCCGTTCACCTCTCATCTAGTTGATTCCCATTGGCTTTGGCCATGATCCGTCAGGCAAACTACTTGTGTGGAGATAATTTGAGATGACGGAATCAGGAGGAAATGGAACTAGCCATATTCATAGAATAGGCAACAAATGCCAGAAGTACCCTCTCCATCATTTTTCATGTGGTACCCTCTTACCTTTCATCCCTGGATTTCCCATCTAGCTCTGAGAGTCCCTTTCCCTCGTTTTGGTGCTCTGTAGGCTTCTCTGCCCACGCTGCCTTCTAACTCCACTTTGCTTTACATTACTTTCCTGGGTTTAGTCACGTTATGTAAGCTTCTATACATGGGATATAGTGGTTAAAAGCCAGACTAATTGGGTTTGAATCTCAACTCTGTACTTAGTATCTGTGTGACCCTGGACAGGTCTCTTGACCTCTTAGCACTTCAGTTCCTAGATGTGTGAGATGGGAATAGTTGTAATTAATACTTACCTCATAGGCTGAAATGAAGATTAAATTAGTTAACACACGTAAAATGCTTCAAACAGAGTCTGATGAATGCTATGTAAATGTTGTTATTATTAACATTATTAATATGGCATTTACATAAGTTTGTTTCTATGATAGGATGAGGCAGATATAGTACAGAGGATGAAATTGAAGACGGAGAGATAAGCCTTGAGGAAGAATCAAGATACCCTTTTCCCGACTTAGGATGAAACCAGGGAAGGATGGCCTAGAAGGGGGGGTTCAGAGATGAAGAGAAGGTGAGAGTAGTCGTGCCCGAATGTTCTCTGTAAATTAGAGTTCAAACCATATGGTCAGGATAAGAGGTAGAGTGGGTATAGGGCCTTGAAGTAGGGTAGGAAAGGATAGGAATAGACCTTATGAGGTTGAGAAGGAAGCAATAGTGAATAATGATGACCGCCCAGCTGAGATTGGAAACCCTAGCTATGAAGTGATGCCTGCTAGTAAGACTTGGAATCTTATCTGACGGCCCTCTGTAGTCTACCAGAAATGGAGAAAATGGGTTGTGAATTGAGCAGGGTAGGGGAGAGGTTGGGTGATTGCATTGGAACATCAAGGAGGCAAAGGGAATTGGAGGTACCTATGAGACCATAACTAAAATAAAAAAAAAAAAGAAACATGGGACTTCTTGGCAGTCTAGTGGTTAGGACTTCACCTTCCAGTGCAGCAGGTACAGGTTCAGACCCTGGTTGGGGAGCTAAGCTCCTATACGCCTCAAGGCCCAAAACCAAAACATGGAACAGAAGCAATATTGTAACACATTCAATTAACAACTTTAAAAATAAATAAAGGAACAAATATATATATATACACACACACACACATATACCATGGATAGCAGCTGGCACCCCTTTGCCTTCTTCAACCTGGTTTCAATAAGTTATCTTTACTGTAAGAGAATCCTATACTGCCATCAAAAGAATGAGGAAGATCTGTATATCTTGGAAAGATGTCTGTGATACCATATGAAGGAAAAAGAGCCTGTTGCATAAGACAATGAAGAGTATTATTCCATTTTTATAAACAAAGCCATGAAAAAATCCTAGGACGATATATATCAAATGCTAAGGGTGTTTTTTCTTTTAGTGTGGATGGGATAGATGGGGAGGTAAAAAAGGAATTCATGTTCTATAGCATAAGCTATTGAAAGGGAAAAGTTTGTTGGGTTTCTGGGTGGTTTTTATATTATTTCTCATACTTTTATGTTTTAACTTATATGCTTATTGCAATTGTAAACAGAATTAATGTTTAAAAATATAGAATACATTGATGCATACGAAAGAGTGCTACTTACTATCCCTCATACATTTAGAAAAATAGAATGGGTCATCACAAGTAATAATGTTCAGCTTTACTAGTGATTAAAGTTCATATTTAAGCAACCATTAGGCACTATCTACATTTATCAGACCAGAAAAAACAATGGTAAATGTGATAAGATCATGTTACTATAGACAGCTGTGGAGGTGGGTACAGTAATATTTGAACGTCACTGGTATGAACATCATGGCTGAACATCATCGCTCACTCAGTTGTGTCCAACTCTTTGGCACCCCAGGGATTGTAGCCCACCAGTTTCCTCTGTCCATGGAATTTTCCAGGCAAGAGTACTGGAGTGGGTTGCCATTTCCTCCTTGAGGGGATTTTCCTTGCCCAGGGATTGAACCCACATCTCTTGTCTCTTATGTCTCCTGCATTGGCAGGCAGATTTTTTACCAACAGTGCCATCTGGGAAGCCCTTGAACTTCATAAGTAATTTTTTAAATTGGTTGCTTTCCTTTTGGAATGCAATTGTTCAATTGTTATAGCAGCAACTATTATACTTTTTATATTTTTGACCTACATAATTCTAAAGAATGTTTTAGAAATACTTCTGAAGAAATAACACCCAAACCAAACCAAACAAGAAATAATTTAAATGCTCTCAAATAGACTGTTAAAGCATTTATACAACCTTAACCTATTTAATACTATCATGGGACTAATAAAATAACAAGTATGTGGATTTTGTCAGTAAAGGACTTTTGATTGGAAATGAGTTTTATAAAACATAAAAATTCTAGGGACTTCCCTGATGGTCCAGTGGTTGAGTCTGCACTTCCAAATGCAGAGTTTTAGTTCCTTAATCAAGAAGCTAAGATCCACATGCTGCATAGCACAGTCAAAAATTAAATAAATAAATGGAAAGAATGAAATTATTAAAAAAAATTCTAGATGGATTCTAAGTATCAGCTATAACTACATAATGTAGATATGTATATATACTGACAATCGTCTGAAGGAAAATACATGTTAATAGCTTAGCTTTATTTTTCCACTTTGTGTTAAAATTTCTTTACTCCTAAAGAAAGAATCATAATTGAGGCAATTTCTAATTTTCTTGTTTTATTTATATACATTTTAATCCTTTCATGTAATGATGAACTTTTTGGGTAATTTAAAGAAATAATTCATGTTTGGTCTTATTTTTCTGAGGTATCAAGTGTTCCATTGTGATAATAAAACTAAGACGATGTTTTAAAAAATAAAGAATATCTTTAATTTCTAGAATTAGATAAAAATTCCTTTAATGAAGTTGCATAATAATTCCAGCTTTCACGAAAGAATTCAATTTTAGTTTTTGCATTTTCTAAGAAAGAGTAGTCAATATAATCTATCTCATTTACTCTAATGATAAAATTTTCTCAAAGATGTTTTGTTACTATTGTCAGGAACTGCTTTCCACGGTTCCATTCATTCTAAATACACTGACCTTACTTTTTACGTCTTTATTGTGTCTCTTTTCGAATCTCAGTTTGAACTTAATTCATTTTTTTCATCATTTGGAAGTCTCTACTATTTCTTTCTACATTCTTTTGCTTTTTGGTTTCCTGGAAACCACTGAGCCTGACCTCATCTGGTGAACTGCATTGTCATGATTGCATCAAAATGTTTAGTACTTGAAGTCTTGTTGCTGAGCATTGAAGATAAGAATGCAGTTCACAAAGGGTGATAAATCCTTGTGTTCTGATTCTTATTTCGACATGCTCTTGGCACTTAACCTAGTACAAGAATACACAGACCCCAATCAGAAGACTGGAGGGTTTCTTCTGCTCAGTGAATGGATGGAGGGTCTACCTTCAATTGCTATAAACATACCATAGAATCAGAATTATAGAATGTGAAGCTGAAGGGGCCTTAGAGGTCACGTGGGCCAGTTCCATGGATCAGAAACCAATGCCTTGAACAGCTAAAGGATTTTTCAAAGACTCACAATTAGTTATTGATAGACTTGGGCCAATCCCCAATTCTTTTGACACTTAAACCTGTGGACATTTCATTAAACCCAACCTCTCTAGGTCACACCTGTATAGTTCAGTCAATTTTCAGCTAAGGTTTGGGGCTACTTACAAATGTGGGCTTTATTCTTAAACTGTTAAGCAGTCATTGTTTACACATCTTTTCTGAATTCAACAGAACTCCAAACAAACCTAACATGTTTGTAGTTAAACTAGAAGACTAACTAGTAAGTTTTAGTATTTATACATTAACTAATTAAGGCTTGAGTTGGAAAAGTAATTACACTTTTTCTTTGGTGTCATTGTTCAGAACTGTAGGGTTCATTTAATCTTTATATTTTCATTTGTAATAGCTTTTAGGAAGATGGGTAAAATAACACTGACACATTAAAATTGGTATTTTTTTATAGCTTATGTAACCTTTGTTTTTCTTCTGTAGGTGATGGCAGGTATGTGCAATGATGATATAAAATATTTAGTTGAAAAAAAAAATAAAATATTTAGTTGAGAAATTTTGAGAGTGAGATTTACACAATGATAATACAACAAATCTTAAAAATTTTCTTTTCTTAATCATAGGCCAAGAAACACATTTTGAAACAAGTGGAACATAAAAAGTTTGCTCTCATAATCATAGAGAAACATATTTTGAAACAAATAAGTAGAACATAAAATTTTTACACATATATTTCTGTGTGTGCATGAACATATATATATATATATAAAAAACAATGCAGAAATTTGAAAAAACTTCTTGCAACTGAATAGTCTCAGCTAATGGTTGAGAAACAGCATGTACCCATTATAGGTACATGGCTGATATTCAGAAATTATTGTGGAGTGAATAAATGACCCAGTAACCTATTAAAAGATATTGGTTACATGTGATATTTGAGTATAGTGTAGGAGAATTGAAAACAGTTAGTGGTAGTGCTTTGGAAATAGAATGTTAAGGATAATTAGATGTTTTTTCATTGATTTCCTTTGTTTCAGTTATCATTTTTAATCCATTTATAAAATACATTAGTCAATTTCAGTTTTAAATCCATTTTGGAACAAGAAGAGTTGTAAATATATCTTGTATTCTGTTTATATAACAAAAACATTTTTATAAGTATGAAGGATATTTTCTTCTGGTTTTTGACTGTTCACATGTATTATGATAATGCAGACTTGATATTATTATTGGGTGTGGTATAGTGCCTTTTTTGAATGATAATGTGCTGTATCTTGAAAGTCATTTTCAAAATGAAAATTTTGATGGCAGCTTTGTTTCATAATACTGAAAAACTTTGTTTTTCCTTAAAGCTTTACTATTGAGAGAGGCTCTAGGAATAGATAATAAAGCTAGTTAGATTTTAGCATAACACATTTTGCTTTCTGAATTGATTTTCAGAATTCATTGGTTGAGACCATGTGTCATGGATGGGACCAATGCATGGACATACTTCAAGAAATAAGCAAACAATAACACATTGAAGGATATAATTAAATATAATTATATAAAGTAAATGGAGAAGGAAATGGCAACCCACTCCAGTATTCTTGCCTGGAGAATCCCATGGACAGAGGAGCCTGACAGGCTACAGTCCATGGGGTTGCAAGAGTTGGACATGATTTAGCAACTAAAGAGAAAGAGATAAAATAAAATAAATATTATTAAAATTGTAATGTATACTCACACAATATATTTAACCAGTATAGCATTTGTCAATATAAAATTAGAATGCATAGATAAAAATTATGACAATTTTAGATGTTAAAACTAAGCCTATTACTTGAATGTTAACTTGGAGTAGGAATACTGTTTATTTTCAACACCTAAGTTCATTTTTAGTATCATTCTTTTAGTATGTTAAATTCTAAGTGAATGATTGAATGATTCTTTCCTAATGAAATGTTATTAGTATTCATTGTTGTTGTTTAGTTGTAAGTTGTGTCCAACTCTTTGCGACCCCATGGACTGTAGCCTGCCAGGCTCCTCTGTCCATGGGATTTTCCAGGCAAGGATACTGGAGTGGGGTGCCATTTCCTTCTCCAGGGGATCTTCCTGACCTAGGGATCAAATCCTCATCTCTTGGGTCTCCTGCATTAGCAGGCTGATTCTTTACCATCGAGTCAGCAGGGCAGCCCCTATTAGTATTCATAGATAGTCTTTAGTCCTTTTTTTTCCTTCTTCTATTTTTTTTTCTTTAGTCCTTTTATTATTTCTTCAACCAGCTACAGCTGGTACAGTTTTTCAGTAGATCTTCAGATCCTAACTCTGCTCTGGTTACCATCTTAGACTCCCTCTGGCCAAAGCAGGGATTATCTAAAGCAGCAGTCTCAGTGTAGATGGTCAGAGAACTATTTGTTACTGGTGGGATAAGGAAATGTGACCAAAACATAAATCTGTATACTTTTTACTTCATCAAGAAAAGCTTGCTTAGTGACATAGCTGATTGAAATTCTGGTATATCTCTTTCTCTCATAGCAGGACGCTAACAATGAGTTTGAGGCCTGGCATTGCTAGCAGGAATACTGACTGCAGGTCCATTCTCAACCTCTTCTGGTGAGGCCAGAGGGACCCATATAAGGTTGGGGACCAGAACCACATTCACTCTGGGCAACTGGGGGCAGAGCAGAACCAGTTGGGCCATGTGGAAGACAGCCATGGAAGGATGCTGAAAAAGCTGAGGCAAAGTCAGAAATACTGACTGGAATCATATAAAGTTTTATACTTAGAAATAGGGGAAAACAATAGCCTTGTTTTCTGTGCCAGGTCTCTAAGTAGGTGGATTTGACTTCTAGTTATAGGGCAGACTAGAGTTTAGAGAATATCCTCTCAGTAGGGAAAACCTAAGTCTGCTGGATAAGATGTGTTGTTTGAAAAGTAATTTTAAAAGCATTGCTGAGCTGGCAGAAACATAAGGAACTGGTTTGGAGGACAGAGATGAAAGGGTGGTATGAATCGGAGGGGGAAGTAGCCACTGAAGCCAACTTTTGTCCTTGAGGTATCTCATGATCTCCAATGGCCCAAAGCCTGGGTTTTAGCAGGCCATGTGTAGGGGGCTCAGGACATGGAGCCTGAGGCTGAGGAACTGGCAACCGTTGATTAAAACCTCAGTGAAGGAGGGAAAACTTGCTCTGGAGGGGGAGTGGTAGAGACCTTGCATTCTCATGTATGTATGTATATGTGTGTGTGTATGTATGTATCTGCCTTTCTCTATCTATCTATCCGTATCTATCTCTGCTTTGGTTGTGGGTGGAATGGAAAAGAAGTCTTCCGTGAGAATTTCTAACTACTAGCAACCCACTCCAGTGTTCTTCCCTGGAGAATCCTAGGGAATCCTAGCCTGGTGGGCTGCCGTCTCTGGGGTCGCACAGAGTCGGATACGACTGAAGCGACTTAAGCAGCAGCAATAGCAGCAGCAGCCTGCATGAAGGTAGGTTTTGGGTTTGAGTTCACACTACTTGTAGGGCCTGAGAAAGCCCAAGTTGAATGTTCAGTTGAAAGTGGTCTTAGGTTGGCGGTACTCCTGAGTCCTGATAGAAGGAAAGGGAAATCTCATCTGGAAGAATACAATTTAAATCCTTGCAGAATTCCCATGAATTCACAATAAAGATCCCCTTCTCCCCCCAAAAAACCATAAGGAAATAAGCTACCATAAGCATGAATTAATAGAAAAAACATACTGCAGAATCAGTTCCACATAAACTGCAATTTGGAATAGTCTATTTCAGAGTGTAAAATAAGTCTGCTTAATATATTTAAAGAAATCAAAGAGACTTTTGAGAGTATGGCAAAGGAAGATTTGAAATGGAACCAATAAGAACTCATAGAAATGAAAATATAGTGAAAGTGGAAATTCTTGGAATGAGACCTTCCTTGATCTTTTCTCAGAATCCTGGCACTTACACTTATTTTCCCCCTCATTTTTCTGTAACTTCTCTAAAGTTTTGCATCATCCCTCTAGTGAGAACACCACCAGTGTTTCCAATCAGCCAAAGAAAAGTTATTATGTAACTTTTCTAGAACAGCACATCAGTCTCTGAACTCTAGGGCAGAAGAAAGAAAAAGGTATAATTACACACAGCCTACATTTGTAAGAATCAGTTCAGTTCAGTCGCTCAGTCGTGTCCGACTCTTTGCGACCCCATGAATCGCAGCACGCCAGGCCTCCCTCTCCATCACCATCTCCCGGAGTTGACTCAAATGAATACACCACTCTAATTTTTTTTCCTAGTAAAATGAATTTTTTCCCCAACACTTATCTGCCTTTTTAATGGAACACTTATGGGCAATCTTGTATAGACACTCATAGGCAATATTTCTTCTCTGCTCAAAAAGCCAGAGACATACATCCATTCATATAGTTTGATTTAGTTTTCTCTATTTGGATACTAAATGGAAAGCAGCGAGCTAATGATTATTTTGATGCTTATAATTCCTGACCAGATTTTAAAAGCCAAGTTGGTCAATGATGTTGGAAGATTAATTTTAACTCTTCTGTCAATTAGAAAAAAACAAATCCAGATTTAATTAAATGCAAACAAATTTCTGAGTAAAACTCTTTTAAAGGTAGAATATAGATTCAAGCTTTTGATCTATGGCTCCTCTGTCCATGGGATTTCCCAGGCAAGAATACTGGAGTGAGTTGCCGTTTCCTTCTCCAGGGGATCTTTCTGATCCAGGGATTGAACCTGGGTCTCCTTCATTGCAGGCAGATTCTTTACCATCTGAGCCATCAGGGAATCCCATAGAGTCAAGCTTTGATCTAGTGGCAAAGGGCTAATAAACAAATATGATAATATTAAGCAGGAAAAAACAAGGGATATGAGAGAAGTACAAGGAAAGTGCTGCACTTTGTTCAAAATAGGTAGGGATTATAGCCAAGGGATCTGGAAAGGCTATGTGGAAAATGTGAAATCTGCGTTGAGTCTTGGGAAATGAGTAGGGCTTTCCTTTATGGAGGTGGGGGTGGATGTTATACAAAGAAGATACTTTGTAAAAAGGCTAGATGTGTGAAAGCTTGGGCCTTTTCAGGGAATAGTAGGCAAGATCAGTCGCATTTATAGATTAATACACAGTTTTGACTTCATGCTGGTGACACAAAGACACATGACAACTTGGAAACTGGAACTTTGCTGAAGCAAGAATGTGAACCAAGCTTTCTGCAATATTCTTGCTTGGGAGGGGTCACTTAGAGAGTGAGCATCCCTAGTTGCCAGCCCAGCACCGACCACCAGGATAGTTCTCCTAGTCTCAACTTGGCATCACATGGACCTTAAAGCTTGTGGATATTAAAAGTAATGTTTCTATGTTTTCTGTAATTTAAAAAGCTCTTCTAGTGGTGGTTATTGAGATTTGCAGAGAGGGCAAAGACACTGGTTGCTTCAGATAAATGTGGAGGTGGAATTCTGAGTTTGCTATTGGATTGAATTGGGACAGGAGCTTGAAATTTTGCAAATGACTTGGGACAAAACCCTTTCTGTGATCAAGGGTCTACTTGTATCTAGCTTAACTGGAAGGGAAGAGAGGAAAATTGTAAAAATAGAATAGGGCCATATTTAATGGCAGGCTATGATAAAGTTGTATGAGCAGCTCTTTCATATGACCTGAATTGAACTTATAGGAAAGTTTTTATTGATGTGTTAATTGAACTTTCATGACCAACAAGGTTGATGCTGAAAGTAACTATAAGGACTATTCAAACAAGAAGTTCAGTAACATGAAACCTTTCATATTTGTTGTTGTTCAGTCATTAAGTTTGTCTGACTCTTTGTGATCCCATGGACTGCAGCACTCCAGGCTTTCCTATCCTTTGCTGTCTCCCAGAGTGTTTTCAAGCTCATGTCCATTGAGTCGGTGATGCCACCCAACCATCTCATCCTCTGTCACCCCTTGTCTTTCTGCCTTCAATCTTTTCCAGCAACAGGGTCTTTTCCAGTGAATCATCTCTTGGCATTTAGGTGGCAAAGTATTGGAGCTTCAGCTTCAGCATTAGTCCTTCCAATGAATGTTCAGGGTTGATTTCCTGCTGTCCAAGGGACTTGCAAGAGTCTTCTCCAGCACCCAACTCAAAAGCATCAATTCTTTGACATGCAGCCTTTTTTATGGTCCAACTCACATCCATACATGACTACTGGAAAAGCCACAGCTTTGACTATACAGACCTTTGTTGGCCAAGAGATGTCTCTGCTTTTTAATATGCTGTCTAGGTTTGTTATAGCTTTTCTTCCAAGCAGCAAGCATCTTTTAATTTCATAGCTGCAGTCACCATCTGCAGTGATTTTGGAGCCCAAGAAAATAAAGTCCGTCACTGTTTCCATTGTTTCCCCATCTATTTGCCATGAAGTGATGGGACTGGGATGCCCTGATATTCATTTTTTGAATGTTGAGTTTTAATCCAGCTGTTTCACTGTCCTCTTTCACCTTCATCGAGAGGCTCTTTATTTCTTTTCTGCTTTCTGCCATTTGGGTGGTATTGTCTGCATATCTGAGGCTGTTGATATTTCTCCTAGCAATCTTGATTTCAGCTTGTGTTTCATGCAGTCTGGCATTTCTTGTGATATACTCTGCATGTAAGTTAAATAAGCATGGTGACAGTATACAGCATTGACATACTCCTTTCCCAATTTTGAACCAGCTTGTTGTTCCATGCCTGGTTCTAACTGTTGCTTATTGATCTGCATACAAATTTCTCAGAAGATAGGTAAGGTGGTCTGGTATTTCTGTCTCTTTAAGAATTTTCCACAGTTTGTTGTGATCCACAACAAAGGCTTTAACGTAGTAAATGAAGCAAAAGTAGATGTTTTTCTAAATTCCTGTGGTTTTTCTGTGATCCAATAGATGTTGGCAATTTGATCTCTGGTTCCTCTGCCTTTTCTAAATCCGCTTGACATCTAGAAGTTTTTAGTTCACATTCTGCTGAGGCCTAGCTTGAAGGATTTTGAGCATAATCTTGCTAGCATGTGAAATAAGCACAGTTGTATGGTAGTTTGAACTTTCTTAGGCATTGCCCTTCTTTGGGATTGGGATGAAAACTGACCTTTTCCAGCCTGTGAGTGCTGCTGAGTTTTCCAGATTTGCTGGCATATTGAATGCAACACTTTAACAGAACCATCTTTTAGGATTTGAAGTAGCTCAGCTGGAATTCCATCTCTCCATCATCTCTACTATCTTTGTTCATAGTAATACTTCCTAAGGTGCATTTGACTTCACACTCCAGGGTGTATGGCTTTAGGTGAGTGACTACACCATCATGGTTATCTGGATCATTAATACCTGTTTTGCATAGTTCTTCTGTGTATTCTTGCCACCTTTTCTTAATATCTTCTGCTTCTGTTAGGTCCTTGCCATTTCTGTCCTTTATTGTGCCCCTGTTTGCGTGAAATGTTCTCTTGGTGTCTCCAGTTTTCTTAAAGAAAGCTCTAGTCTTTCCACTTTTGTTTTCCTTTATTTCTTTGCACTGTTAAGAAGGCTTTCTTACCTCTCCTTGCTATTCTCTGGAACTGTGGATTCAGATGGGTATATCTTTCCCTTCTTTGCTTTTTGCTTCTTTTCTCAGTCATTTGTAAAGCCTCCTCAGATAATCACTTTGCCTTCTTGCATTTCTTTTTCTTTGGGATGGTTTGGTCAATTCATCCTGTGCAATGTTACGAACCTCCGTTCATAGTTCTTCATAGTCTACCAGATCTAATCCCTTGAATCTATTCATCACCTCTACTGTACAGTCACAAGGGATCTGATTTGGGGCATATCTGAATGGCCTAGTGGTTTTGCCTACTTTCTTCAATTTAAGTCTCAATTTTGCAATAAGGAGCTCATGATCTGAACCACAGTCAGCTCCTGGTCTTATTTTTGCTGACTGTATAGAGCTTCTCCATCTTTGGCTGCAAAGAATATAATCAATCTGATTTTGGTGTTGACCATCTGGTGATGTCCATGTGTAGAGTCATCTCTTATGTTGTTGGAAGAGGGTGTTTGCTATGACCAGTGTCATAACACTGGTAAAAACTCTGACAAAACTCTGTTAGTCTTTGCCTTGCTTCATTTTTCACTCCAAGTCTAAATTTGCCTTTACTCTAGGTATCTCCTGACTTCCTATGGAGAGTTCTGACAAATGTGGTCCACTGGACAAGGGAATGGCAAACCACTCCAGTATTCTTTCCTCAAGAACCCCATGAACAGTATGAAAAGGCAAAAAGGCATGAGAGCAGAAGATGAGCCCCCCAGGTTGGTAGGTACCCAGTATGCTACTGGAGAAGAGTGGAGAAATAGCTCCAGAAAGAACGCAGAGGCTGGGCCAAAGCAGAAACGACGTTCAGTTGTAGGTGTGTCTTGTAGTAAAAGTAAAGTGTGATGCTGTAAAGAAGAGTATTGCATAAGAAGCTGGAATGTTAGGTCCATGAATCAAGGTAAATGGATGTAGTCAAGCAGGAGATGGCAAAGTGAACATCAGCATTTTAGGAATCAACTAAAATGGATGCGAATAGGTGAATTTAGTTCGGATGACCTTTGTATCTACTACTGTGGGCAGTAATCCCTTAGAAGAAAAGGAGTAGCCATCATAGTCGATTAAAGAGTCAAAAAGCAGTACTTGGGTAGCCTCAGAAACAACAGAATGATTTCGGTTCGTTTTCAAGTAAACCATTCAACATCACAGTAATGCAAGTCTCTGCCCCAACCATTAATGCTGAAGAAGCTGAAGTTGAACAGTTCTATGAAGACCTACAAGACCTTCTAGAACTAACACCAAAAAAGATGTCCTTTTCATCTTAGGGGGTTGGAATTCAAATGTAGGAAGTCAAGAGATACATGGAGTAACAGGCAAGTTACACATAATATTTGTTATACTCTCAAGGCTTCTAGGAGAAGACGATGGCACCCCAGTCCAGTACTCTTGCCTGGAAAATCCCATGGATGGAGGAACCTGGTAGGCTGCAGTCCGTGGGGTCATGAAGAGTCGGACACGACTGAGCAACTTCACTTTCACTTTTCACTTTCATGCATTGGAGAAGGAAATGGCAACCCACTCCAGTGTTCTTGCCTGGAGAATCCCAGAGACGAGGGAGCCTGGTGGGCTTCCATCTATGGGGTCGACAGAGTCGGACACGACTGAAGCGACTTAGCAGCGGCAGCAGCAGCAGCAGCAGCAGCAGCAAGGCTTCTAGTCTCCTAATTTTGTACCCTACATTATGATTGTAGGTTATGTTGGATTTTTCTGTAATCTCCATCTCTTTAGGTAGTTTTTCTATCTCTCTGGAAGAATTGCAATCATATTTGTTAGGATTATAACATGGTGTTAGGATTATAACATGATGTCTTTGGTAGACATCATCAGTTGCCTATCCCAAGTCCATTTACCCTTCTTCCTAACTGATAAAACTCTGGGACAGCCATATACATAGTTAGGCACACCTCACAGTCTCAGATTTCCTTAATATCGATGGGTGGCCTTGTGTGCCAATTCTGGGCAATGGAATAAAAGCAGTCATGCCCCAAATAAAAAGAGAAAGACTCAGCTGACATATGCGCTTTGCTCTTCATCCTCTCTCTCTTTCTTGGTTGAAGCATAACAATATTTCTTGAGCCTTCAGGAGGCATCTTGAGACCATGAGGGCAGAGCAGAAAGATAAAGGGAGATGCAGCAGTGATACCATCATGAAGCCACTTGATCAGCCCTCATCTGTTCACTTCTGACATAACTCTTGAATTAGAAAAACTAACCAGCCTTGACTACTTTGGGCAGGTCTTTTTTTCTTTTTTAATGAACACAATACTGACTGATATGGTATCCTACTTCCAGTTAGATACAAAATGTTTAACATTTCATATCTTGATCTGGACCTGTCACATTTTAGGAACTCAGTATCCACACATGGCTAGTGACTACTGTATTGGACATGGCGGTTTTAGAGAAGAACAGTGATTTATATGCTATAGAAATACATTGGTTTATCCTAAAAATTTTTGTCACCAAAATTCTAATTGTCTAGGGTAGTAGAAGAAATATGCATAAATTAATTTCTAGGAGAATCTAACAATAGTGAGGAAAAAGTCCTATTGAAATTGTCCAACCATCTTTTTAAAGTGAGTGTGACTTGGGTTGTTAGATATGATCAAAAAAAAAGATGACCAAGAAATGAAAATTAAAAGATTTATTGAAACCACGTGTGTAATCTTGGAAGTAGAAAAAATACTCTCAGTTTCACCTCTAGGATATATTAAGAAGTAGGAAACTTATTTGTGTCTTTCTGCAATTATTCACAATGTCTAGCTAAAATGTTGGGAATTTATTTAGCCTGTTTTACCATTCTGTTATTACAGCCTTTTCCTTCTTAAATTGGAAGGGATGACAGAAGATGAACTTGGGGAACACAGGAAAGGCTTTATTACTTCGTTATTATAGTCATTGAACTTCATATTAACTCAATTTGATTCTTAAAGTTAGAGTATCTCAACAATCTTTATTTGGGCATAATATTTGCTAATGTAATTGTTATTTATCTCAGTTAATCTAATGAATCAAATATTCCGAAGACTATTTAACTCTTTACTCTCTTTTTGGTCAACCAGCATCAGATACTCTGTTTACCAGTAGCAAAGAGTCTGATGTCTCAGTAGGGTCCAGCTCCAATGAAGTTCCTCCTGCTGGAAGTACTAGAGAACATTTAAAAAGGTTTCTGCAGACATACAAGAAGTGTTTTAGTTTGTTTTGTTTTGATATGACTAGAGACACGCTTTGTGAAGACAAGGGATTCTTTTGTGCCCAACTAGAAATAATAGATGACTGTTTCTGTTTTGTTTCTATTATTTTTATTTTTATTTATTTATTTAAATAGAAGAGATTAAATTTTATTCTTGTGCCCGAATTTCATCTTAGATATAGATTTTGATAGTATACAAAAATGAAAAGCTATAAAAAAATCAAAAGTATTCATTTACTTTTTGAGACTTGCTAATTAATGAGAAGGAAATGACTACCCACTCTAGTATTCTTTTTTTTCTTTAATTAATTTTTATTTTTTAGTTTGTTTTGCTTTACAATACTGTATTCGTTTTGCTACACATTGACATGAATCAGCCACGAGTGTACATGAACATTGGCATATAGTTGATTTATAATATTGTGTTGGTTTTTGCGTACAGCAGAGAGATTCAGTTATACACATATATACATTCTTTAAATTTTTTTTTTTCATTATGGTTTATCACAGGATATTGAATGTAGTTCCCTATGGTATACAGTAGGACTTTGTTGTTCATCTATTCTATATGTAACAGTGCATCTGCTAGTCCCAAACTCCCAATCCACCCTTCCTTCATCCACAACCTGCTTGGCAACCATAGGATGTTCTCTATGTCTGCAAGAGAGAATTGCTTCTAAAGACAATGAAGGAGATTTTTTTGAAAGATGTCTCTAATAATAAAGTAATTATGTAAACCTGGTTAGTAAAAATGGCTTTTTAGAGAATTCAAGCAATCCAGAAGATATATAGAAGAAAGGAAAAATCACCCATAATGTCACCTTCCTGAAAAGATGACCAATAACACAACCATAGTTAACCCGTGGCTGTTACCTTACCAGACTTTTTTCCTATTCACTTGCTGCTCTCCACCACACACAACCCCCTCCCCTCTTCTCTCTTTACTTTCCTTCTGGGTTTCTTTGTCTTTGTTCAAAAGTGGATTCATATTCTACAGATATTTCATAGCCTGCTCTTTTCCTTTAACACCCATTAATAGGCACATTCCTATGTTAATAAAGTATATACCAACCTCATCATTTTCAGTAATATGCTATTGTGATGAGTGTATGAGGGTTTCTGTTGTGCGAGTCCTGTAATTCATCTCTAGTTATGGTCAGTATTTTTGTTGTTATAAACCATGATGGAGTGAGCATCTTTCTTCTATGTATTTGTTGAGTTATTTTCTTAGGATAAGTTCCTAAGTGGAATTGTTGAGTCAGAGTGTATGTAGAAAGAGTTTGGCTGTATGTTGTCAATGCGCCTTCCAAAGATGGTGTTTAATTTTCATATGCACCAACAGTGTTCCAGAGTGCTAGATATATGCCAGTTGTGTTATCATTAAAAAATTTGTTGCCACTCTGATAGTTTAAAATGATATCATTGCTTTAGTTTGCATCTTTTGGTTACTAGTGAATCGGACACGTTTACAAATGTTTTTTGGCCGTTTGTATTTTTTATTTGGTAAATTTTCTATTTATATATATTAAAAATTAAGGTGTTTTTCTTTTTAACGTATAGCTATTTAGGGTACATACTCTGTTACATGTTATAGGCCCAACTGTTTCCAGAGTGTTAAATTATACTGACTATTTTCCAGTATTAAAGAAGTTTACAAGGGGCTGTTTTTCTAGCTTATTATCATGAGGTGTCATTTGTGAGAAGTATATGTGGGTTGTTGCAGCTTGCTTTATGTTTCTTGAAATGGTATATCAAAAATATTTATATCCTTTCATGTCTAAGCCCTACATCTTTTCTGGAATATGTTTTGAGTAAGTTGTGCCAGGGAATCACCATCTAAATTATGTTTCTGCTGAAGAGTCTGTTACTGACTTTGAAGTTTGCTGCTAATCTTTTCTTAGCTACAGTTCTTTGGATCTAAATTTTAGATAAGCAGTGGCAAGTAAAAACATGGAAGAATGTAATTTCTTTTCTTCAGGGAGTCTACTTTTAATATTTTAGTTTAACGTGAAAAACAGAATTAGCCAACATGGTTTTTATTTTTATTCTACCTCTACATTATATGAAAACACACACAGTCAACATCAATGATCTGATATTACCCTTCAGAATATTTTATGAGCTGATTATTCAAGCAACATGCAGCAGTAGTAAATTTAAAAAAAATGCATTAAGATTTGAAATATCTGTTAACTAATACAGTATTATATACTTGAATGTTGAATAGTTACATGCAAAAATGAAATAATAATTAGGAACAGAATGGAGATAGTAGAAAATGCTATGGTTGGAACCATTTTTTGCAACATTTATCTATCAATATGTTTGTATGCCTTAAACATATTATACAGTGTTGTTAATATATGTTAATTATATCTCAGTAAAGCTAGAGAACCAAAAAGTTTTGAAATACTTATGAAAGCAAAGGGCTTTTAATGATTTGGAAAGTTTACTCACTAATTGATGTTTTTAGCCACTGTACATTTTTGAGTATGAAAGTAACATGGTAATATTAAATATGATGAAAGCTAATAATATGTATTAAATTTGTGTCTCTAAGAATCTAAGATTAAATAGAGGACATGAGACAAATACATAACTAGTCGGAGAATGTAAACAATAAAGATTTTGAAGGTTAAAGTATAGAAGGTGGTATTTGATGCTTTGGCAAATGTGAAAGAAACCTCTGCAGAGTTTGAGTTATTCATAGAGAAAGAGGGGAATGGGACAAGCAGAGGAGTAATAGCTGGATGCCATAAGGATATGGATGGGAGTGGCAACTGTGGAGGGCAGGATGGCAGAGAATAGCAAGGGAAGTGACAAACAATGGATCCGGAAGTAGGAGTCAAGCACTATCCCCAGGTGCTCAGCTAGAACTTTGTCAAAGTAGTGGTCTTGACATGACTATTGCAGGCAATCTAAGAAAATGGGTAAAATGAGATATATGCACACACGAGAGAAGCTCAGTGTATGTGAAAGCAAGACAGAGCACTCTAAAACCCTGTGGTTTGAGTCTGTATCCTGGGAAAATGTAAACCTCACTGACAATGCATCTCTGCTACAAATTTATGGGAGAATAAATGGATTAAGAAAAAGAGACTCTGTAATTCATTATGATTTTTAAATGGTACCTAACTCACATTATGTACATTTTAAATTATTTAATTAATTGACTAAAAATACCTTTGAAAACTCCGTCAGTGTAATTCACACCTTGTTTATAATATATATATAATATATATAAAGACATGAACTGATAGTTTTAAAGAATTTTGTGTATATAATTTGGATCTTTTAAAAGTTGACTTTGTTTTATAATGCTTTCTGGGTTTTAGCCATCCATCTTGTGAAAGAAAGTGTGAAAATGAAGGTCGTTCAGTTGTGACTGTATAATCCATGGAATTCTTCAGGCCAGAATACTAGAGTGGGTAGCCCTTCCCTTCTCCAGGGGATCTTCCCAACTCAGTAATCGAACCGGGGTCTCCTGCATTGAAGGCGGATTTTTACCAACTGAGCTATGAGGGAATATTCCATTTCCACAAATTTCATAATTCTTAAAACTTTGATATTCCGACTTCCATATTCTTAATTCTGGGTTCAGAAAGTCCCATGATAACTCATAGTAAATGGAGTGAGATCATAATGAGAGGGTAACAGGCAGGAAGGCCAGGGGTCTCCAAACGGAGGAAACAGCCTGCAAGTGTCAGACATTTTATCTCTCTTAAGCGGCAGGAGGAAACTAGCGATAGATATTTTTTCCTTCTCTATACAAATTTAAAAGGAGGTTTCTCTTAAAATTCTGTGTTGCCATAATGACATCTGATTTCACCTGAAGTTAACCAATGCCTTTTTCTTATGGAAATGTTTGTCTTAAGCTACGCTAATGTACTATGCATCCACCCCAAACTCTGTCCTCAAGTTGGTTCCGCCTTTTGGGCTCAGAACCTACTTGATAAACCAGTATGTTATACTCCTATATTGTTCCTCTAATCTATGTAAATGAAACTTTTTGTATGGTGACCTACCCTTCTTCAAGATTCAAGTTAATCATTTTATGGCCCAAGATAAACCATTTGGAGCCAACGTTATCCCAAAATACATCTTATGGGTGAGGGGCCTGGTGCCATTCTAAGTTAACAGGCTGCTGGTGACTATATAACATCCAGCTGAAGGCTAGCAGGGGGGTACTCTTTCTACCCCCTTCTGATGCCTATGTCAGAAGCTTTCTCTATCTCCTTTATACTTTAATAAAACTTTATTACACAAAAGCTCTGAGCGATCAAGCCTTGTCTCTGGCCCTGGATTGAATTCTTCTCCTCTGGAGGCCAAGAATCCTGGCGTCGTAATTCAACAACAACCTTTCAATAAGGCCTCAGAGGCCAAGATGGCTGCATACTAAAATCTTTCAATTAGCATGAAAAACATAAAGACTACTCAGTGACATTTGCAGAGCATCATCATTGCCTTTGTTTTTATAGTGCATTATAGTTTGGAAAGTACTTGTCCCTGCAGTATGACTCGATCTCATGACAACCTTGGAGGTAGGCATAGTCATCACTACCTCTGTTGTTACAGGTGAGACATCAAGACATGGGGTTTAGGTGACCTGCTTGTAACCCATATCTCCTGACTTCTGGAAGAGTTCTTTAAACATACATAGCCTCTGTCATTGTTATTTGATCATAACTCCCTAATTAGATGGTATCGGAAAGCAATGCTTTTAATTTTCTTCTTTGTAGGGGCCATACTGTTTCAGGTTTAGTGGATTTGGTATTCAAATATTTGAATGAATTCTTTTTCCCAAGGAAGGTAATAATACACTCTACCTTAAATAGATTGTTAAAACCTGCTCCACTCTGGTAGATCTTTTGAAAAAATTAGATATAGGAATAGGTCAATAGCCACGCTCTCAGCTTGATTCCTTCGCAAAGATTTATTGCAGCGGTTAAGAGTGGAGAATCAAGTGGCCAGACAAATCTTTTAATTAGCCTGTGATCATGGAGCTTACCTCATTCATTCCCTAGATCTGTAGGGGCACAACGAGAGGTTTTTTCAAATAATTTTCATACTGTTTTTTGTAGCTCGTATACTTGACTGTTCAGGAGCCACTAGACCATAAAATCCAGCCAGTGAGAGCATTGGAAGTCCCAGAGCTCAAAGGTTTATTAAGTGGTGTGAAACTCTATTGTTTTGTGCATGTGTTAAATAATTGCTGTCAATGCAAGACTGTTAAAAATTCCCAGCTAATAATAACACGAAGAGTACTTTATGGCTTCAAAAGGAGATAAAAGAATTTCTTATTCAGCACTTTGGCCATATCACAGCAGATGTCAGTTTTGTGATTGTGAGGACTTTACTTTTGGCAGATGCTCTCCCTTCTGGCAGCAGAGCTCTAATTACCATATAAATTAAGCTGGGAAATGAGTGGAGGGCACAAAGCCTGGCCCCTTCTGCTCATACCCACACTGAGAGGGCTGCTGTGCCAAGCAGGCAGAATGGGGGCCCCGGCGATGGAGAGGGTTCCACCTCCCCTTTCTTTCCATTCAATTGATTAGAAGGACATTAAGCTGCTTAGCTGCTGTGCAAACACAAGGATCATTCTTTCGCACTCACTCACTCTCTCTCTTTAACCCAGTGTCTTCTCTCCAACAGCATTCCATGAATTAGCCTAATCCATCCTGCTTTAATTCAGAGGCACTAATTATATTTCAGCGTACATTCTTACACACTAAATTATAAGTATCCTTACTATAATCAGTTGTAACTAGTCCTTAAATTGAGGGTTTAGTACTTTCCTTTTATGGGATAACAGGCTTTGCTGTGTTATGTGATGGGATTAAATCCTTTAGGACTTGGAGTTGAAGATGTGGATGATGCATTTTTTTTTTTTCCTGAAGAACTCTGTTTTCTTCTAGCCTTAGTGTAATTCAAACTTTGCAGTGTCCTTTTACAATTTGTAAAATGGTATTCGATGCTTAGGTACATTTGGCATGTGAACTAATAACCACAATTTGTTGGGACGTAATTATAACACAGGTGAATAACGGTTTATAGTTGCAAAGTATTTCCCATGTAAATTATCTTGTTGGTATGTAATAACCCTCAACATGGGTAATTTAGGAATTCATATGAGGTGACTGCTGCAGGCCACATCGTTAATTGGTAGCATAGCTGGTGTTAAGAGACTGATTTGGCTTTGGGGGGCTCTTTCCTCCCACCCATGCTGCGTATTTACTGGAAGATTCCCCCTGTGTTAAGCTTACAGATTTATAAAATTCCTGATGAAATGATTCTTCCTACCAGCATTATCTATTTGTTTTTTATTAGGCTTGATGGAAAATCATTACAGTTTATAGTTTCAAGAGAATCACTTGTGAGTATTATATAAAATTTTACATTTTACTCATACCATAAAATAAGAAGGGGTTTCTCTGGTGACTCAGATGGTAAAGAATTTACCTGCAACTCAGGAGACCTCGATTCGATCCCTGGGTTAGGAAGATCCCCTGGAGAAAGGAATGGCTACTCACTCCAGTATTCTTGCCTGAAGAATTCCATGGACCGAGGACCTGGAAGGCTACAGTCCAAAGGGTTGCAAAGAGTCAGACATGAGTGAGCGACTAACACTTACACTTTTCACATAAAATAAGAAACCAAATTTTTTACTTTTTAGCTATTCTGGTTTCTTTAAACAATTATGCTTTAAAAATATGTGTAACTGGTTTTAAGCATCTTTAGGAAATTATAAAGAAGGTAGTCTGATGATTTTTCCCGTGAGAACTGTCTATTCAGAGTGGGTAAGAGAACTACAGAGACTTTCTCTTTTCAGAAAAGGGCTGGGTAAGAACCATATCAGTTGAGAGATATATCAGTTTCCTGTCTAGTGTCCCCTTTCTGCCATGAAAAAAACTGTGTACCCATTAATCCTCTCTGCTGTCTTAACTTACCTCATTGGGATTTCTCCTCTTTAATATTTAGATTTTAATAGATGAGACTGGGTAGAAAGAACCTTGACTTGTCAAGGTCAGAGACTCATCTGGAACTTCTTAAAGAAGAACATTCAGTGATGGTAATCTGAAGCAGAGGTTCTTAGTCACTAGGCGCTGCCCAGAGGTCACTGGCTAAGGGTGAATTCCCTTGGGCTCCGTTTGGTAAGTCCTGTCCATTGACAGGACTTGGTTTACATACATCAAGAAATGATTGCCATAGTAAGTTTAGTGAACATCCATCATATCATATAGATGCAAAATGAAAAGTACTTTTTCCTTGTGATGAGAACTCTTAGGATTTACCCACTTAAAAACTTTCATATATAATATACAGCTGTGTGCTTGGTTGCTCAGTTGTATCAGACTCTGCAATCCTGTGGACTCCAGCCTGCCAGGCTCCCTTGTCCATGGGGATTTTCCATGCAGTAATACTGGAGTGGGTTGCCATGCCCTCCTCCAGAGATAATATACAGCAGTGTTAATTATATTTATCACATTTTTACATCTCTAGGGCTTCTTTATCTTATAATTGAGATTCAAGAAGTATTAGAAACCACTCTTTACCTCCTCCCCCAAGTTAGACATAATGTTTAATGTTAACATCTTATACAGGGAGGAGCAGAAAAGGTTCCTGTTATGTGCATTTAGAAGATATTTGTGACCAAAAAAAAAAAAAAAAAAAAAGGAAAAGAAATAAGTTCCAGTTCTATGCTGTGATATTGGAATGGTACAGTACCAAAGAGAGAAGGATGCAGAATACTAATTCATAATTACGGTTTGGTGAGATATTCTTTGATGACTATAAACCAAAGCATTATATGTAGAAAGTTATGGTTTCTAAATTTGTCTTTGTCTGTTTCCTTTGTTGAAAGGAGGCACCTGTGTTTGTATTCTGCTTTGCCAGTATTTCGGGCCATAGTAAAGGAGGAAATAATGTTTTGAGATGAGAAACGGTGTTGAGGTGCCACCTAGTGGTCGCTTCGTCACGTCTGATTCTCTCTCTGGCCAGTGCTGATTGGGTGTCATTGCTGGGTTGCCTGGTAGAGTTGTTTCCTGGAGAGTCATTTTAAGATATAAGTGGTGAATCTACTAGCATACTGTTGTCCTTGGCAGGATAATGTTTTTGCCTCTGTGTTATGGTCACTAAAGTTGTTCTGCTCCAAATTCATTATTTAAAATTAGTCTTATTAGCTGGATGGCTTTTGTTATTCTTTTTGCTGTTAGCTAATTATATCAGCAAGATATAATTGAAAATATAATTGAAAATCACAGCTCATGATTGTTTATCATTTCATTGAAATGATCTCATATTTGAATATGCAGAAGGCATGTAGAGTATCTGGAGTGCATTGCGAGACCAAACTGACTTCTGGATGATGGCCAGGTGCAGTGAGATTTCGTTAAAAGTCTTTCTTGTTCTTTTAGGATTAATCTCTCTTTAGAACAAAAAGATCAATGGGAAAACTCACCTTTCAGAATACTCTTTCAGCTCAGCTATGTTCATTCAGCAAGTACATACCTCATTAGAAAAATAGCCAGGGACAGCTGACTATACTAATTTCTTTTCTTTACCCTTAAATCTGTGTATTCCAGAAGTGTCAAATATTGAAGTTTTTCAGAGCAACTGTTGGTGATAGAGATCTTAAGAGTGATCAGATTCCCAGAGGTATATCTTCTGTTCTCAGTGACAGATGTCCCCTGAAGTTTCCTCTATGTGTGTGTTTGATGTGGGAAGGAGTTACAGGCTGGACAGATGGGAGGAGGGGATGCATGTGTCATAACTGACTTTCATTGGGGTATAAAATAAATTTCCTCAGGATGATTTTTACTTTATTAGTATGGGCAGTCTTTGCACAAAGAATCTTAACATCTGATTAGGTACTAACATTTTGTCGTTATTATTAGCACATTGAATAATTTTTTTTGTCAAAGAAATTCTCATGGTGGAATTAAATAAGATAAACAGGAGAGCATTTCAAAACAACATAGACTTTAGCTAAACACTTCTCCTAAAGATGACCTCTGAATTTGCAAAGACAACCCAGATAATGCACCAGTTACTTAGGTTGTAAAGTGTCTACTGCCTGCCCAGCACTGTGTAGGGCTCACGTCTGAGAAGACTGCAGAAGTATGGATGATGGAGTGTGTTCTCAAGGTTCCAGTGAGACAAGTATGGAGCCAGATTGCCTGTGTTTGCGCCCCTGCTCTACCCTTGCTAGTAGTGTGACCACTACTAACCTGCTAGTAGTGTGAGTTTTGAAAAGTTACTTGACCTCTCTTTGCCTCCACTCCTTCCTCTGTGAGTGGAGATAGCAGGAACTGACCTTGTAGGAGTGAAAGGAAAGTGCCTAGGACAGTGTCTGGGTATATGATGGGGAAACCCAAACATTAGGTCCTCTTGTCATCTAGTGAGGAAGCCAAAGCATAGGCACCATAGACAGGAGGACACTTCAAACTTGTGTTTTATCAGGTAGGAAATTGTTAGGACCACTTATTAGAATGATTCACAAAAGAAATACCGGTATCGGCTAGGATATTTTGGAAAGGAAGGAATAATGAAAAGAACTGAGTTTTGAACATGAAAAAATGATCTTAGGCCATCTTATCCATTCCCGTTTCAAATGAGGAGAATTATGATTCTTGATCTGTTTCCTTCTATATAGTGCTAAGGACAAAATCACGCTCTCCCCATGTCTGTTCACCATTTGTTTTTCATTCATTCAGCAACAACTTGTGGATTGTGTCCACTGTGCCAGGCACTGTGCTTGGCACTGGGGATCCAATGGGGAGTGAGGCAGATAAGAACCATCATTGTAGTTTTTGTTCTCTAACTTTTTCAATGATGTTCCCCATGTGTGTCAGTGTCCTCTCTGGATTCCTCATGTTCAACTTAAAAAATTTTTTTTATGTTAAAAAGCCATTGATGTGAGAAATTGCAAACACATACAATGTATTGAGAGGAGTCTAATGAAAATTCAGGCACCCAGCCTCAGCTTCATCATTTATCAGATCTATGACCCCCACCCTGACCCTATGCCCATTGGAGTTATTTTCAGGAAAATCCAATACGTCATGTCATTTCATCCATAAATACTCAGTATGAGTCTCTAATTTGTTTTATTCACCTATCAAAATTAATAATAATTACTTAATATTAAATAATCTCAAGGATATTTAAAATTTGAAAAAATTTAAATTAACATACAGAAAGTTAGTTTAACGTGCAGAAAATGGACTTTTTAATGTGTAAGGTCCTATGAATTTTAACATATGTAAGAACACAGAACAACTCCATTGCTTCTCCAGACTCTGCATGCTGCCCCTTTATAGTTACCCTCTCCCCACATCTGCAAGAGAACACCATATAAATGGAGTAATGCAGCATGCAGTCTTGTATCTGGATTCTTTCACTCAGCATAATGCCTTTGCAGTCCATTCAAGTTGCGTATATCTATAGTGCTTTCCCTTTTTTGCATATTCCATTGTGAATTATGAAATACAGTGAGTAGTTTTTCATTATATGGATGTGCCATAGTTTATCCTTTTATCCACTGAAGGATATTTGGGCTATTTCCAATCTTTGGCAGTTATAAGTAGAACTATTATAAACTTTGTATCCAAGTTTTTGTGTGAATATCAATTTTCATTTCTCTGAGATAAATGATTAAAGTGAATTGCTTAGTTGTTTGGTAAATATATGTTTACCTTTAGAAGAAATTGCAAACCTCCAGTTTTCACAGTGGCCACACATTTTGTATTCCTTTCCAGCCACATAAGGCAATGGCACCCCACTCTAGTACTCTTGCCTGGAAAATCCCATGGATGGAGGAGCCTGGTAGGCTGCAGTCCATGGGGTCGCTGAGGGTTGGACACAACTGAGCGACTTGACTTTCACTTTTCACTTTCATGCATTGGTGAAGGAAATGGCAACCCACTCCAGTGTTCTTGCCTGGAGAATCCCGGGGACGGGGGAGCCTGGTGGGTTGCCGTCTATGGGGTCGCACAGAGTTGGACACGACTGAAGCGACTTAGCAGCAGCAGCAGTCAGCCACATATGAGAGTTGGAACTGTTCCATAGTCTTGCCAACACTTGGCACTGTTGGAATTTAAAATTTTAGCCTTTTTAGTGTGTAGTGGCATATCATTGTTGTTTTAATTTGTATTTTTCTGTGGTTCGTCATCATTCAGTCACTCAGTTGTGTCCGACTCTTTGCCACTCCATGGACTGCAGCACACCATGCTTCCCTGTCCTTCACCGTCTCCTGGAGCTTGCCCAAACTCATGTCCGATGAGTTGGTGATGCCATCCAACCATCTCATCCTCTTTTGTCCTCTTCTCCTCCCACCTTCAATCTTTCCCAGCATCAGGGTCTTTTCTAATGCTCTTCACATCAGGTGGCCAAAGTATTGGAGCTTCAGCTTCAGTATAAGTCCCTCTAATGAATATTCAGGATTGATTTCCTTTATGATCTCCTTGCAGTCCAAGGGACTCTGGAGAGTCTTCTCCGATACCACGGTTCAAAAGCATCAGTTCTTCAGTGCTCAGCCTTCTTTATGGTCCAACTCTCACATCTATACATGACTACTGGAAAAACTGTAGCTTTGACTACAGAGATCTTTGTTGGCAAAGTAACATCTCTGCTTTTTAATTTGCTGTCTAGGTTTCTCATAGCCTTTCTTCCAAGGAGCAGGATCTTTTAATTTCATGGCTGCAGTCACCATCTGTGGTGATGTTGGAGCCCAAGAAAATAAAATCTGTCACTGTTTCCATTGTTTCCCCATCTATTTGCCATTTAGTGATAGGACTGGATTCCGTGATCTTCATTTTTTGAATGCTGAGTTTTAAGCCAGCTTTTTCACTCTCCTCTTCCATCCTCATCAAAAGGCTCTTTAGTTTCTCTTTGCTTTCTGCCAAAAGGGTGGTGTCATCAGCATAGCTGAGGTTATTGATATTTCTCCCAGCAGTCTTGATTCCAGCTTGTACTTCATCCAGCCTGGCATTCTGCATGATGTACTCTGAAGCAGAGTGACAATATACAGCCTTGATCTACTCCTTTCCCAATTTTGAAACAGTTTGTTGTTCCTTGTCTGATTCAAACTATTGCTTCTTGACCTGCCTACAAGTTTCTCAGGAGACAGGTAAGGTGATCTGGTATTCCCATCTCTTTAAGAATTTTCCAGTTTGTTGTGATCCACACAATCACAGTCAATGAAGCAGAAGTATATATTTTTATGGAATTCTCTTGCTTTTTCTATGATCCAACAGATTTTGGCAATTTGATCTCTGGTTCCTCTGCCTTTTCTAAATCCAGCTTTAACATCTGGAAGTTCTTGGTTCACGTGTTGTTGAAGCCTAACTTGGACAGTTTTGAGTATTACTTTGCTAGGATGTGAAACGGAGAAAGCAATGGTACCCCACTCCAGTACTCTTGCCTGGAAAATCCCATGGATGGTGGAGCCTGGTGGGCTGCAGTCCACGGGGCTGCGAAGAGTCGGACACGACTGAGTGACTTCATTTTCACTTTCATTCGTTGGAGAAGGAAATGGCACCACACTCCAGTGTTCTTGCCTGGAGAATCCCAGGGATGGGGGAGCCTGGTAGGCTGCTGCCTATGGGGTTGCACAGAGTCAGACAAGACTGGAGCGACTTAGCAGCAGCAGCGTGTGAAATGAGTGTAATTGTGCAGTAGTTTGAACATTCTTTGGCATTGCTTTCTTCGGGATTGGAATGGAACCTGAGTTTCCTGTGGCTAATGATGTTGAATGTATTTTTGTAAGCCTTTTCCCCATGTATATGTTATATTTGGTGAAGTGCCTGTCTTTTGCCCTTTTTTAAAGCTGGGCTGTTTATTTTCTTACTGTTGAAGTTTTTTTTTTTTTTTAGTTCAGTCGCTCAGTCGTGTCTGACTCTTTGTGACCCCATGAATTGCAGGACGCAAGGCCTCCCTGTCCATCACCAACTCCAGAGATCACTCAGACTCAAGTCCATCAAGTCGGTGATGCCATCCAGCCATCTCATCCTCTGTCGTCCCCGTCTCCTCCTGCCCCCAATCCCTCCCAGCATCAGGGTCTTTTACAGTGAGTCAACTCTTCACATCAGGTGGCCAAAGTACTGGAGTTTCAGCTTTAGCATCATTCCTTCCAAAGAAATCCCGGGGCTGAAATCCCATTCCTTCAGAATGGACTGGTTGGATCTCCTTGCAGTCCAAGGGACTCTCAAGAGTCTTCTCCAACACCACAGTTCAAAAGCATCAATTCTTCGGCGCTCAGCCTTCTTCACAGTCCACCTCTCACATCCATACATGACCAGAGGAAAAACCATAGCCTTGACTAGACGGACCTTAGTCAGCAAAGTAATGTCTCTGCTTTTGAATATGCTATCTAGGTTAGTCATAACTTTTCTTCCAAGGAGTACGCGCCTTTTAATTTCATGGCTGCAGTCACCATCTGCAGTGATTTTGGAGCCCCCCAAGAATAAAGTCTGACACTGTTTCTACTGTTTCCCCATCTATTTCCCATGAAGGGATGGAACTGGATGCCATGATCTTCATTTTCTGAATGTTGAGCTTTAGGTCAACTTTTTCACTCTCCACCTTCACCTTCATCAAGAGGCTTTTTAGTTCCTCTTCACAGTTTGAGAGTTCAAATATTCTGTTTACAAGTCCTTTATCAGATAAAGGACTGATGTATCTTTTTTGCAAAGTATTCTACTTTGTTGGCTTGTCTTTTCATTTCTTAACAGTATCTTTTGCAGAGCAGGAAATTTTAATTTTGAGACAGTTTATCATTTTCTTTTTTTGCTGTCATATCTAGAAATCTTTGTCTAACGCCAGGTAACAAAGATTTTCTTTCATATTTTCTTTGAAAAGTTTTATAGCTTTACATTTTATCAATCGGTATATGATCCTTTTTGAGTTAATTTTTATAAAAGGTATAAGGTTTAGGTCAACGTTCTTTTGCTTCTGCATAGTGTTAGTTTCTCTGTCATATCAACTCTTTGAGTCCCCATGGACTGTAGCCTACCAGGCTTCTCTGTCCTTGGAATTCTCCAGGCAAGAATACTGGAGTGGGTAGCCATACTCTTCTCTAGGGGATCTTCCCAACCCAGAGATCGAACTCAGGTCTCCCACAATGCAGGCAGATTTTTACTGTCTGAGCCAGGAATGTCTATTTGTCCCAACACCATTTGGTGAGGACTATTTTTTTTCCATTGAATTGTTTTTACACCCTTTTCAAAACTAACCTGGCCATGTATGTGTGGATCTTACCCGAGTCTTACTCTGTTCCATTGATCTATTGCGTCTGTCCCTCTGCCAGTACTGCACTGTCTTAATTACTGTAGTTTTTAAGTTTTTAAGTCTTCAAATCAGGTCATGTTGTTTCTCCAACTTTATTTTTCTTTTATCAGAATTATTTTGGCTATCCTAGTTCTTTTGTCTTTTCACATAAATTTTAGAATCATCTTGTCTATATGTATAGACAGTCATGCTAGGATTTTGATTGAGGTTATACAAATCTGTAGGCAAATTTGGTGAGAACTGACATCTTTATTAAGCTGAATCTTCTAATCCATCAACATGGTACACCTTTCTATTTGTTTAGGTCTTTGATTTCTTTCAGTAGTATTTTGTAGTTTCAGTATATAGATCCTATACATACAATTTTTGTGGGGGCTTCCCTGGTGGCTCAGATGGTACAGAATCTGCCTTCAATACAGGAGACCCAAATTTGATCCCGGGGTTGAGAAGATCCCCTGAGAAGGGAATGGCTTTATTATTATGACTTACTCATCATCTTTATTATGTTGAATCTTCCCATCCATCAACACGGTACACAGTTCTATTGACTTAGGTCTTTGATTTCTTTCAGTAGCATTTTGTAGTTTCAGTGTATAGATCCTAGAAGTTGAAGTGAAAGAAGAGGAAAACAAGTTCTCACTGCCACCCCAGTATAATACAACATGTCTGACTCTTTGAGACCCAGTGGACTGCCAGACTCCCCTGTCCATGGAATTCTCCAGGCAAGAATACCGAAGTGGGTAGCCATTCCCTTCTCCAATATAGAACCTATACATGCATTTTTAGATTCATATCAAAGTATTGTATTTTGTGTTTTAGAGCTATTCTAAATGATACGGTTTTTGAGTTCTGCTTATTCCATGCTAGTATATATAAAAATATGATGAATTTGTATGTATTAACTTGTATCTGGTGAACTTGCTAAAATCACTTATTAGTTCCAAGAGGGTTTTTTTGTCCTTCCTAATACTGTGGGGTTTTCTCTCCAGTCATTTTTGTCTGGGATAGGAATAGTTTTATTTTCTAATTTCCAGTCTTATACACCTTTTATTTCTTTTCCTTGCCTTTTTGTCTTACTGGTGAGAGTTTCCAGTACAATTTTGAATAGGGATGGTGAAAGCGAACTTTTCTGCCTTGTTTTTAATTTTGGGATGAAAGCATTCAATCTTTTACTGTTTAGTATGGTTTTAGTTGCAGGTTTTGTTCAATTGAAGTTCTCTTCTATTCCTACTTTTCTGCAAATTTTAAAGTCAAGAATGGATATGAAATTTTGTCAAATGCTTTTCAGCATCAATTGATGTGATTATTATTATAATTTCTTTCTGGTAGACTGCTACTCTGGTAGATTACATTGGTTGGGTTTTGCATTTTGAGCTAGTCTTGCATTCCCGTGATAAACCTACTTGGTTGAGGTTCATGTCAAGTTTTGAACTTCCAGCTGAAGATGTTTGATAAGGGACCAACTAGCAGAGAACATGTAACTTGCGTTTGGACTGATACATTGGGAATCAGTTGGCTATTTGTGTTGTGATTCTGCTGCTATTCTGCTGACCTGTTTGCTAAGAACCCACCCAGAAAGCATCCATGCCTCTGCTGCTTATATACTTTGCCTCTACCCACTTCTATGTACATATATTTGGTTTTGTTCTCTTTATTTGCCTTTAGTAGGCCAGGATCTTTTATCTATTGACCACTTCTAGGTATCTACTTCCTCCATCTGTGCTTGGCATAATTAATTTATAACAGAAGAGTTTGGGGATAAATGATATTTTAAGAAATAAAAATCTACTTTAAACACATCTATGATTAGAGCATTAAAATTTACATGATATTAAAGAATTGCTTTCACAATTATTTAGCATCCTTTCATGAGACAAGAAAACAATATGGATGTCTTGTCATATATAGTCCTCTAAGATTTGATTTTAAATTGCAGTTTATTTTGGAAGGTCCTGGAAACAAACCAGAAAGTAATATAAATGTTTGCATGTGGTTAACATAATTTGCTTGCCTCCCCAGGGGCTAAATTCCAAAGAATTTGTTTCTGTATTCTTGAGTCTGGAGACAGTACAGCAATGCAGAGATCCCTGTGAAAGCAAGCTCTCATCCACAGAGGCTTGGAGCACAGGGCCTCCCGCCTGCCCCTTCCTGGGGAGCGGTGAGGATGCCGTGGATTGTGGCGTGAGCTCAGAATTCTGCTTTCTGTTAAAACATAGTCTCAGTTTCTTTGAGCAAACCATTAATAGATGTCAAGTTCACATTATAGGTTTTAGTTCCCAAGCAGTGTTAAAAGCAAATGTGTGGGGTTTTATATTTCCAGCTGCCTATTTTTTTTTCAAAGTAAAATATGTAGGTTTTGGTTTTCAGCAAGCCACATTTCTTCTAATAAAAACAGTTGGAGCAAAATATGTTTTATAAGTATATAAAAATGTCAGACCATAATGATTTTAGTGCTGTATATTTAAAAAATGGGTCATTAATACTTAAGATATTAGTATCTGCAAGAAAGTAAATTATGGAGAGTGAATGACAATATATCATTTATACAAAGGAGAAGGTGGTTAGAAACTAGCTCAGCAACCATACTGAGACATTTTGTTTCAGCTTCTATATAATATGCACGTCTTTCACAGCTTTAAGTTATTTAAATTTTGGCCTTAAAATTATTAAACTTTTGTGCTTGAAACTGGGCCCCAAAGTTTCAAAAATCCCATCTGTGTTTGGAGACATATTGTTAATGTGAAAAAGTACCTTCCTTCCATAGTCTCACCAGAGAAGGCATCTCAGTAGGTTCTGGTCCCCAAATTAGTTGTTTCCTTCTCATATGTTCATTTCTATCATCTGATCAACACACCGAGCTCCTTTTGCCTTGTCTGCTAGGAAGCTCAGCAAAAGATTTTTCAGCCCATTCTAACAAGGCTGTGGGACTTTAGCTTATGCATTTGGCACACTATCATTTTCATCTTATTTCTTTCATCTTTAGTTTTGCTGAAATTTTTTCACTTAACTCTCTTCCCTTGATAAACTGTAGTGTTATAAGGTGCTGTATATCCATATTGGAAAAATATAGTTAGAAATAGACTTTTATAAATCGGATCTCTTTGACCACTTTATCTATATCATTGCATTTTCCTAGCACTTTGCCTTTTTGTTTTGGTAATTTAGACAATTACATATTCTTAAATGATAACATTCCAAACAGAAAAATTCCCAGGACATATTTTAAGGGAAATTTTTACTCTCTTTTTCAGATAATAAAAGTAATGCTAACTGGTTACAAAAACTTCAAAAGTAACAAATGAAAGTCCTCTATAATCTCCTTCCAAAACAAAAGCAAAACGCAAAAACCAAGACCGCAAACTGCTGACTATTTGGTGTGAATGTGGCATGACTTTAAGTTGTATTATATTGGAGTGGCAGTGAGAACTTTTTTCCTCTCCCATATTTATGTCTGGATAGAAGGTCCAGGTTTCACAGTTATCAAAGATCCAGGTTCTTTATTCTCTGTTGCTCCCAGTCCTTGGGTACATGGGGGATTTGTTCCAGGATCCCCCATGGAAACCAAAATCTGTGGATACTCATGTCCCTTATATGAAATGGCAGTAGTACAGTCAGCCCTCCATATCCATGGGTTTCACAAGGGTTGAATCCATGGATGTAGAACCTACAAATATGGAGGGCCCTCGTAACTTCCATCTGTCATTTCAGATATAGCAGAACTCTTACTATTAAGTCAGACTTCAGCCTTGTCAGCCTTGGGGCAGACCTTCTTTTCCCAGACCAATTTTCCAGGACCACAGTTCAGAAAAATGTGCATGGACTTGCACTATTTGTTCAGATCTGTTTGATTCCTAAAGCTAGATTTAAGATATTCAAGGTTCTTAGTTGCTTAGCTTTTACCCTACTTTGGACTTTTGGGCTCCTGCAGTGATTATAGTGAACTATTTTCCATCTTTCTTAGAAACCTAATGTCAGTTATTTGAGTGTAGAACTTCCTAAAATTTCATGAAAATCAATTTAGCTTGTTTTAATTAACAATGAGAAAAACCAATGCAGAAACATTAAATAGCTTAGTAAACTTGGCTGAAGAAGGAAACTGTGTATGAATAGCCCAACACTCAGATAACAGCCACCTTTGCTTTTGAATTCTGTTTTGAGATTTTTACAGAGAGGACTTCTCTTGGATTGAAAAAAAAAAAGAAAGACAACAACAACAGAATACCCAAAGAACTGAAAAACCTAACAATCTTTTGATCCGTCAACAGTGAATCTGGTTTCTAGTGTTAAATTTTTGCAGCTCTGGGGGCTTGGTATGGGCAATTTTTACTGGGAAGCAGACTCAGGCTCTGTGATTCCATGTTGCCTTCCTGTAGGGGTGCAGTGTTTCCAGTGGATGAAACCAGAAATCTATTATCGTCATTGATTTTATGTAGTGATGACATAGAAGGACATTAGAGAAAGAAAATTATACTTTTGATAATACCCTTGATATTAAATCAGATGATCAATATAAAATCATACCCTTGATAATAATTGGTAGCAGAATTTATTTTTAGAAAGCAAAATTTGGAAATAACTATTTATCATTGTAAAAGTTTTTAGAGTATTTTTGTAAGGTGTGTTTCAGTGTTATCATTACTCTACATACGAATGCTTCTATATTTTAAATAAAATATTCTCTGATATTTACCTTTCCAATGAGATATTTTATTTGCACAACTATTTTTAAAGCATGTGCTCATTTTGGTGGAGTTGCTCTTGTGGTGTTTAAACTGTATTTACATATTTTCCTCTTCCTTATGAATGTCTCGTTTCTGACTTATAAGACTAAATACCAACTGCTTTTTTTTGTGTGGTTGTTGGGTAGCTCACAGATAGAATACATACACAAAAAGAATGGTTATTGTTGACTAAATATATTTATATTTCATTTATAAAGGATTATTTTTATTTTTATAAGTTTTTTTAATTAATTTTTATTTTTTAGTTTGTTTTGCTTTACAATACTGTATTCGTTTTGTTACACATTGACATGAATTAGCCATGAGTGTACATGAACTCCCAATCCCGACCCCTATATTAATTACTGAATTTTATTAGTAAAATGTATATTTCAGTGTATTTCCTTTCTACAAGTTCTTTTTCTATGTATACAAATTACTCATCCATACCCATATAGTAAATTAGAATCTAAGTGTATATGTATATGTGTGTTTGTGTGTATATATATAATATATAAATATACAATGTATAGTGTATAAATAATGTAATGTAGTAAAAATTCTCCTTTTAATAATTATACTTTGTGAACCACTTTTAAATAACTGCCTAGTACCACATTACATTGTGTGATATACCACATTTTACCAATTCCTTGTTGTTGAACATTTAGATTTTGTGCTATTAGAGAAAATACTGCAACCAACAGCCCCTCTGATGATTTCCTTAGGATAAATTCCTAGGAATAGAATTAAAGAAGTTAGTTCTATTAGATTTAAGAATTTAATAGGCTTAATGAAGTATGGAAAAAAATTTAACTCTTTGTACATAATTCTGAGTTCCCTCATTAATCAAAAAAATATTTCCTGAGCACCAATAATATGTTGTGTTATTAGGTTACAACAATGAATAAGGCAGTCCCAACTATCAGTTCACAGTCTAGTTGGGAGTCAGACATGTATATGATTAAGCTTAAGTCCACGCTCTCCAGAAGTTTACATACTGATATATACAAGTAGTTTTGGAATGTGTTGATGTGTTCTGTTGAAATTAGGGCATCATGGAATACATTGTAGGAAATATTTGTGTTTTGATTAGTGCATATCATAAATCACATACCTAATAATTTTTGACATTAGCAAGTTAGAAAACCTAATCCATTTCAGTATCCTCATTTCTGTAGCAAAGTGTTTGCCTACCTTTGTGCTGTGTTCTCATTTCCATAGCTTTATGAGGGCTTTCCTACCTTCTCTCAGTGTCCTGGCAACTTTCTGCCACTGCCACGGAGGAGTAGAACACTACTCTGACACTTCAAATGGTTGGTAATGAACCCATTTGCTTTAAAACTATCTTACCACAATTTTGTTCTCTTTTTCAAGGAAGAAAGACCCTTATTTTATATGTATTCTTTATAAATATGGACAAAGCATGTAAGAGTGAAATCCAAATGACTCTAGTAGTGAAAACTCATGATAATGCTATTGTATTTAACCTTAGGTTCTCTGATACCTATTAAGCACTGCCTAAATAATTCAGGACAAAAATGGCAGATTTTCCAGTTTTCAGGACAGTAGGTTTACTGATTGTATTGATGTAACTAGTATGTTAAATATCTGGCAGTTAAAGGCAATTATTTGTCATCAGAATAGACTAGTGACATTAAGGAGGGAAAAGTCACATGGTTTTAATGTTATCTGAGAGTTGGGAGTCCAAGTGCGGTTTTCGTGGAGCACTGGGCTGCAGTCCCATACCCAGAACACGCAGTCCTTGGGAATAATGATCCTATTCAATGCTCGATAGGTTTCCCACATGTGAAGGCTGCCAAGCTCCTCTGGCTTCTAATTTAGGAGCTAAAGAGATTTCCTTACTGGCTCAAGACTGATCTTTGAGCAAATGTATGGCTTTCCCCATTCACTCAAAAATGGCTGCAGATGGATACTAAACCAAGTGTGGCAAGAAAAATTACGTGACTGAACCGTTTTCCAAAACATATCTTTTCAAAATAATATACCTAAAAATGTTTTTCTCAGTTCAGTTCAGTGACTCAGTCTTGCCGGACTCTTTGCAACCCCATGGGCTGCAGCACACCAGGCTTCCCTGTCCGTCACCAACTCCCGGAGCTTACTCAAACTCATGTTCATCAAGTTAGTGATGCCATCCAACCATTTCATCCTCTACTGTCCCCTTCTCCTTCTGCCTTCAGTCTTTCCTACCATCAGGGTCTTTTCAAATGAGTCAGGTGGCCAAAGTATTGGAGTTTCAGCTTCAGCATCAGTCCTTTCAATGAACATTCAGGACTGATTTCCTTTAGGATGGACTGTTTGGATCTCCTGGCAGTCCAAGGAACTCTCATGAGTCTTCTCCAACACCACAGTTCAAAAGCATCAGTTCTTTGGTGCTCAGCTTTCTTTATGGTCCAACTTTCACATCCATACACGACAACTGGAAAAACCATAGCTTTGACTAGACGGTTGAAGGTGGGTTTGAAAAACCATAGCTTTGACTAGAAAAATATTTTTATGGTGCACTGGAATTCTTTGAGGCTGTCTTATGACTGGGTGGATGATCTCCATCCTTAAATTTATTAAAGATACTGTTTTTAATAAATAATGAGGGATGGCATAACATCTATCACTGCACACTTTTAGTTCCATCCATTTGTATTTCATTTGATCTTGATGAAGTACATATTTTTATTTAGCAAATGAAGTAAGTGAAGTAGATTGCATATTACACCATGAAACTTCTGAAGATTTGTACTTTTAGAATACATTTTTAGAGAGGTAGGTATTTCAGCTTGATTATTATTTGGATTCCTGGTTTCATATACCCTTAAGTTTATATTTGGGTTTATATTTGATTAAAGGTATCTGGTAATCTTTGGGGACTTAAATTTCCAAGCATTACTATGTTGCCAAGATCAATCTATATTTTTGCATGCATCAGTAGTGCGCTCCTTCTGAGGGCTGTGTAACATTCCATGGTGGGAACGTACTTAAATGTTTTTATACATATTCTTAAAAGCTTTCAAATTGTGGTGCTGGAGAAGACTCTTGAGAGTTTCTTGGACTGCAAGATCAAACCATTGAACCCTGAAGGAAATCAGCCCTGAATATTCACTGGAAGAACTGATGGTGAAGCTGAAGCTTCAGTACTTTGGCCACCTGAGGCGAAGGGCCAACTCATTGGAAAAGACCCTGATGCTGGGAAAAATTGAGGGGCAGGTGGAGAAGGGGATGGCAGAGGATGAGATGGCTAGATAGCACCGTGGACTCAATGGACATGAATTTTAGCAAACCCTGAGAGATAGTGAAGGGCAGGGGAGCCTGGCGTGCTGCAGTCCATGAGGTCTCAGGGTCAGACACGACTTAGTGACTGGACAAGAACAATGACTTTCAAGTAGACGTTTGGGTTATTTCCAGACTTTTTTTTTTTTAACTATGAAAGCTCTTGTCATGAACATTCTTGTCTGTGTTATCTGCTTTACATAACACAGTAAATAAAAGTTCCTCTAGTTTTTACTACTTTGGAGTGGAATTCCTATTTTAGGGTATCTGAATATTCAACTTTACAAGATAATCCATATGCCTTCCAAAGTAGTTGTACCATTTTACATTCCTGCCAGCAATACTTAAGAAATATTTATTCATATTCTCTCTGAACACTTGGTATTATAAGACTTTAAAATTTGTGGTCAGTATGTGAGTTTATAATGATCATTTGCATTTCTTTGATCACTATTAAGGTTAAATATTTATTCGAATACTTATTGTCATATGTATTCCTTCTTTTGAAAAATGCCTGTCCATGTCTTCTGCCTAGTTTTAAAAATTGGATTGATTCATTTTGTTCGTATTATTATATGAATTTTTAATATATTCTTGATACTAATTCTTTGATGATTTTGTAGGTGGGGATACCTTCTCCCAATTTGTAACTTGTTTTTTCACTTTCCCTAAGGTGACTTTTCCGAAGAAGGCAATGGCACCCCACTCCAGTACTCTTGCCTGGAAAATCCCATGGACGGAGGAGCCTGGTAGGCTGCAGTCCATGGGATCGCGAAGAGTCAGACATGACTGAGCAACTTCACTTTCACTTTTCACTTTCATGCATTGGAGAAGGAAATGGCAACCTACTCCAGTGTTCTTGCCTGGAGAATCCCAGGGACGGGGAAGCTTGGTGGGCTGCCGTGTATGGGGTTGCACAGAGTCGGACACGACTGAAGCGACTTAGCAGCAAGATGACTTTTAATGGTGAGACATCCTTATTTTTAACAGTCAAACTTACTAATGTGTTATAATGAATACTTTTCTGTTTTAAAAAATTAATTTATTTATTTTAATTGGAGACTAATTACAATATTGTGGTGGTTTTTGCCTTATATCGACATGAATCAGCCACGGGTGGACATGTGTCACCCTCTGTCTTTTAAAGAAAGACTTTCCTTTCAAGGTCAGAAAGAACTAAAAAATATTTTCCACTAAAATTAAAAAATTTTTGCATCTGATATGTTTCTTCTGGATCCATCTGGAATTAGTTTTCGTATGATGTGAAACAGAGGTTCAGCTTTCATTTTTATTGCATAATTCACCATCTTGGTCATATATTAAAGTTATATGTGTTTGGGACTTTTCCTCTGAGCTCTCTTCTAGTCCGTAGGTCAATATGTTTATCCTTGCCTGGAGTCATGGTCTCTTAATTGGTTCTTAAGAAGTTCTAATGACTTCCCTGGTAGCTCAGAGGTTGAAGCTTCTGCCTCCAATGCGGGAGACCTGGGTTCGATCCCTGGGTCGGGAAGATCCCCTGGAGAAGGAAATGGCAACCCACTCCAGTATTCTTGCTTGGAGAATCTCATGGACTGAGGAGCCTGGTGGGCTGCAGTCCATGGGGTCACAAAGAGTCGGACACGACTGAGTGACTTTATTTAAGAAGTTCTATATTGGATTGGGCACAGCTCCCCTCTGTACTCTTCTGTTTCAAAAGTGTCTTGGCTGTTCTAGGCTCTTGAGTGTTCCACATGAATCTTTAAATTAGCTTCTAAAGATTCATGAGGAACCTTCTTAGGATTTTAATTATAATCATTGTATTGGATTTTTAAGTTAATTTGGAAAGAATGTCATCTTTATGATGTTAGGTCTTCCTAATTATGAACCTGATATATCTCTCAGTATATTTACGTATTCTTTAATGTCTCCCAGTAAAGTTTAAAACATTCCCCTGTTTGAATCTGGCATCTATTTTAAAATATATTTATTCCTAGTTAAACTGGATGGAAAAACAGACTGGTTTCAAATAGGAAAAGGAGTATGTCAGGGCTGTATATTGTCACCCTGCTTATTTAACTTCAATGCAGAATACATCATGAGAAATGCTGGGCTGGAAGAAACACAAGCTGGAATCAAGATTGCTGGGAGAAATCTCAATAACCTTAGATATGCAGATGACACCACCCTTATGGCAGAAAGTGAAGAGGAACTAAAAAGCCTCTTGATGAAAGTGAAAGAGGAGAGTGAAAAAGTTGACTTAAAGCTCAACATTCAGAGAACTAAGATCATGGCATCCGGTCTCATCAATTCATGAGAAATAGATGGGGAAACAGTGGAAACAGTGGCTGACTTTATTTTTTTGGGCTCCATAATCACTGCAGATGGTGATTGCAGCCATGAAATTAAAAGACGCTTACTCCTTGGAAGGAAAGTTATGACCAACCTAGATAGCATATTAAAAAGCAGAGATATTACTTTGCCACCAAAGCCTGTCTAGTCAAGGCTATGGTTTTTCCTGTGGTCATGTATGGATGTGAGAGTTGGACTGTGAAGAAAGCTGAGCACCAAAGAATTGATGCTTTTGAACTGTGGTATTGGAGAAGACTCTTGCTAGTCCCTTGGACTGTAAGAAAATCCAACCAGTCCATCCTAAAGGAGACTAGTCCTAGGTGTTCATTGGCAGGACTGATGCTAAGCTAAAACTCCAATACTTTGGCCACCTGATGCGAAGAGTTGACTCATTGGAAAAGACCCTGATGCTGGGAGGGATTGAGGGCAGGAGGTGAAGGGGATGACAGAGGATGAGATGGCTGGATGGCATCACCAACTCGATGGACATGAGTTTGGGTGAACTCTGGGAGTTGGTGATGGACAGGGAGGCCTGGTGTGCTGCGATTCATGGGGTCACAAAGAATCACATACAACTGTGCGACTAAACTGAACTGAACTGAATTGATATTTTTAATGCTAACTGTAAATGTTTTAAAAATTTTGTATTTTAGCAGTTTATTGGTGGTTTATAAAAATGTAGTTAGCTTTTGTATGTTGATCTTATATTCAGTCATCTTGCTAAAATTGCTTCTTAAAAAATAATGTTATTTGTAGATTCTTTGGGCATTTATATGTATACAGTCATAGTTGACATTGTTATCTCCTCTTTTCCATTCTTTTTGCCTTTTTTCCCTCATGCTGTTTAGGGGTTCCAAAACAGTGTTGAATAGAAGTCATGATGATGGACATTCTTTTTCTTGTTCTTGACTTTAAAGGCCATGGGGTGGATACTTGGGATGTATTATAGTGATTATGAGCATTTGGAATGAGACAGGTTTAAATTTGAACCTTGGCTCTTCTTTTACCAGCTGTGTGGTCTTTAGAAAATTTAATAACCACTCGGAGCATCAGTTACCTGAAAATTTTGCATGACATCTTCACCAAGGTCTTTGTGAGTGTTAAGCTACATCTATTATTATTATTGTAATATCACCATAACTAATTTTTGTATCTCCAAGTATACTGGATGCAGATTCAAGTTATTGGTCTGGTTTTTCCCTCAAGTGTGCTACAAGTGCCAGTTGTTTTGTTCCCTAAATTCTGAAAAGAACCACAGTACCAAAATGTCCTTATCTTTACTTTTCAGCCAGTGATTGTTTCCTATTGTGTCTGTAGAGACAGGCCCTTTCTAAGCTCAGGTCATGTATGGAGGTGTTTGGGCTGACTCAATACCGGGAACAATATTAACAGCAATTAATGCTCCTGGGAGCATCTCTTCAACAGCCCTTATACTGAATGTCTTACCCTTAGCATCTCACTAGATTCTTACTCAATTCTCCAAAGCAGAATTTTCACTTCCTTTTAAACATGAGGCAGTTGGGCTTGGAGAGATTCAGTAACTAGCCCAGTGCCATGCAATTAGTAATTTTCAAAACCAGGAGGCACCCCTGGTCTTCCTGAGTCTGAAGCCTAACCACTGCCTATCCAGATGCTATTTCTTGGAGAATTTTTATATCCCGTTTTTTGGGATACTGACTTGCAAGTATGTGGAGCCCAGAACTCAGTGGGATTTGCTGAGTAGGTGATAGTTGGATTCTCTGTGCTGTTTGGGGAAGCCAGCCCCTACCTGAGGCAAAAGAGGCTTTGGAATCTTTGGAGGCTAGCTGGCCATTTTCTACTAAAAAGTCAATCTAAAATGTTCAATGCTTAGGCTGATGGGTTTGAGAGACTTTGCATTATTCACTTTGGGTAGAAATATTTAGATATGTGACCTTCATGGCTATATTTTGAATTTTTAAGTCAGAAAACTAGAGGGTTTATAAAAGTCTTTGGAAAGTATCTCTAAGCATGCTGAAATAAAGTGAGAGTTTAATAAAAATATGCATTAATGCAGGAATCCACTGCCCTCACGCTAAGCACAAGAGATCTCTGTTGAACCTTGGGAAAAATAAACTTACCCCCTTGGCTTTTATGGCGGTAGCACTAAAATTTGGTGGTTGTGTCCAGCACGAGGTAGGGGCACAGAGGGAAAACAGTCTGCAGGAGCCTTGGCGTTCTTTAAAACCCAACCAAGTTAAACATTAACAGCGTCTTTACAGAATGCATTCCTGATTCCTTCATTCCATCAGACAGCTGATTTTTTAAAAAAGAAATTCAATTTAAAACATTAGTTTACTCTTCTACTTTTACCAAGTATTTAATTAATTGTAATTAACCAAAGAAAAAAAGAGTAAAAAATTTCCATTTAAAGTCTTTCCTTTTCCAGCACACCAAAAAACTGACACAAGTTTTAGGAAGAATTGTTAAATTTTTATTTTTTGCTCTTTTGCTAGTTCTCTACCTTGACCCCAGTTAATATTAAAATGCTCAAAAAGCAGTCATCATTCATCTTTCAACTTCATGAACAAGTATTTTCATTGCAAATGAAGTATGTCCTATAAATAATTAAACATTAATAAAAACTAGAATCAACCTGATTTGTTTCAACACCTCTATTTCTCTGCAGGAGGTGACATTTTTCTGTCAGTTTGTCAGAGTGCTATTTTTGCAGCCTTCCTTTTGCTTAAGTAGTGTATATTTGGCTTGGTTTTTGGATTCAAAGAATAGGATTGAATTCTAAAGTGAAAAATATCATAACGCTCAGATTCTATTTGTAAAAATGTTGCAAACATGCTTACAATACATTTAAAAGTTTGTGACTCCCAAGAATTTCTATGGCATCCCTCAATATTCAGCATTTTTAGTCTATTTAAATTATTGGTAACACTGATTAGCAGGCAATATAACATGTCAATCCTATTAGGATTTCTGTTTAAATAGCCTTACTAAGATAGCAGCTATTTCTGCCTATGATAGAAGTTAGGTGCAACATACAGCCAATTGATCTTCAGTATTCTTTTGTACATCATTAAGAGAGCTGGATTTTCCCAGCGGTCCAGTGGTTGAAAATACATGCTTCCACCGCAGGGGGTGTGGGTTCCCTTCTTGGCTGGGAAACTAAGATCCTGTGTGCCACACAGTAATAAATAAAAACAACTCTCTGGGCCTCTAAAATATGCTTCCTTATAAAAAAGAAAGTGTAATAATCAATACTATTTAGTTTCCATCTAATACATGGCTCTTTAATTTAATCCTAATATGTGGAAGTATATTTTATGCCACTTTCATGTGTTTTGGGGCCAAATTTGTTTCCTGAATTCCTATTTCTGTTCATCAAAAGAAGTGATCACTACTGGAATAGATTTGCCCTTCCAAATATTGGTTGACACTTGTAGGTACTCAGTAAGGAATGTTTGAATGAATAAATACTGGACACTGAATGCAGGGACCTTTGGGCCTCTCTGCATGTCTAATTCAGTGGTCATATATTTAACGGTTTAGGTGAACATTTCTTGCTATATCACTGCTATCTATGTAATATAAGTTATCCTTACCTGAATAGTTTAAAACCCCAGTCTTTAAATATCACCTTCAAATTTAGATAAAAGTGAAATTGAGGCATTGGTTATAATTAAGCAGGGAAATATATTAAATTCTGGTTTTCAAGAGTGTTGGAAAAAAGACTTTCGTAGACTAATTGTGGTTCCACTGTAAGTGAAAACTAAAATTAAATGGCTCTAGTTGCATTAAGCCTTGGCAGTAACTCTTGAGTGGATCTTCTCTCGCTTGTTAGTTTTATATACATGTTTTGCTGACAGAACTGCTGATTGTTAATTTACCGATGCCAAGCAGTTATAGAACCAGCTTTTTGTAACACATTGAAAACTAGACTGAAGGGTATCACATGTCTGGGTTATCATCTTTGTTTTTGTTCTCTTTTGCATCGTGGAATTGCATGTGCACATGTAAAAATAACCCTATTGACATTACTAATTCACTTCTTATATTTCAGAATTTACTTGCTGAGATATAGTTGAAAGTTTATGTTCAGTAAGGGTAAAACAACAAGTCCTTTGAATGATAACCTGAAATAATATATTATAATGAGAATGCATGTTTTAATGCTTTCTTTGAAGTACACACTTTTTTGGTGTCACATATGAACTGAAGGGAAATGTGAAGCCCCTGATTATATTAATTAAATATGCAGAGAGGCCAAAAGTTCTCTTCCATACTTATCACAGGAGGATTATCATCTAGTTCTAATGTAGTAGATCTCTGCTGTATAGTGGGGCTATGGTAGTCTCAGTGCAGTGATGCTGTCATTCCATTAGACATGCTACTTAAGTTTTACACTTTCATTTTTAGCTTCATCACTCTTTTCCAAAGTTACTTGAAATAAAAAATCAGAGTTTAAACTTGGCCTATGATTAACTTGAGGGTTTTTTTTTTTTTTAAGTATCAGCTAGGATTCAATTTACTTAAACTAGAAATAAAAATATCCTCTGTTAATGAATAGAACAATTTCAAATCAAATTACTCAACAGGCCTGTTCTTGGCATTTCAAACATGTATTGATAGTTAAGTTTTACCTTGACCTAGAAAGTATCTCCAGTCAGTAGAATGTGGCCGTTTGGATTCTTTAGCCAAGGTGTGTCAATGGAGTTTGAGGTGCAAGATGTTTATTAGGAGCCTCACCTGTAAAAGGGAGGAGGAGGAAGCATATTTGGGCAGAAGGAGAAGCTGAGCTGCCCACAGACCTGGAGAGCCTCCACCCACTGAGGGTTGCCAATCCACAGTGTCCTGTGTTGACTGAAATGGCTGACCTTCCTATCCCCTCGCTCCATCAGTGAACGAAGGCCATCCAGGAAAATATATGACCTCAGGCAGGAGTCTCTCAGCAGCTGAGGCCACTCAGAGAGCTGCTTGCTAGAGGCTGTCTGCTGACCACACTTCCCACAGCCGGGCAGAAGGTCCTTCTTAAGGGAGGACTTAGCTCTACCATGTGGGGTCTCATTATTATTAGCATTAATACTTATCTGTTGTATACTTATATCATTATCTTCATCTGACCAGTGAAAAAAAGAAACCAAAGAGTTTGCTTAAGATCTTGTGGATAATTCTAGACAAAGCTAGAAAGAATAGCTTGTGAGTGTCCTACTCTCTTCAGTTCAGTTCAGTTGCTCAGTTGTTTCTGACTCTTTGCGACCCCATGAATTGCAGCACGCCAGGCCTCCCTGTCCATCACCAACTCCCGGAGTTCACTCAGACTCACGTCCATCGAGTCTGTGATGCCATCCAGCCATCTCATCCTCGGTCATCCCCTTCTCCTCCTGCCCCCAATCCCTCCCAGCATCAGGGTCTTTTCCAACGAGTCAACTCTTCACATCAGGTGGCCAAAGTACTGGAATTTCAGCTTTAGCATCATTCCTTCAAAGAAATCCCAGGGCTGATCTCCTTCAGAATGGACTGGTTGGATCTCCTTGCAGTCCAAGGGACTCTCAAGAGTCTTCTCCAACACCACAGTTCAGATGCATCAATTCTTTGGCGCTCAGCCTTCTTCACAGTCCAACTCTCATATCCATACATGACCACTGGAAAAACCATAGCCTTGACTAGACGGACCTTAGTCAGCAAAGTAATGTCTCTGCTTTTGAATATGCTGTCTAGGTTGGTCATAACTTTTCTTCCAAGGAGTAAGCTAGCCTTCAGCAAACTGATCTCATGCTGTAGTGGACATATTAGTTTTAAATGGGTGGTCAGTGTAAATGAGGAAAAAGTGAGAGGAAGAAAGTATAGCTATTCAAGAGCTGGTGTGGTGACCAAGGAAGGGCCCAGGTTTAGAGTCCAGCTGACTTGTCCCAGTTCATGCTCGCTCTGGCTCTGTGAAAGTCACGTCCCTAGTCACTCTCACCTTTGGGCTTTGGTTGGTTAATAAAAGGAATGTAGTTGATGCATCAACTAAATAGCCTAGATGAAAGTACATAGTATTGGTGCTTATAGGAGGTAATACATGCAGTACACACTTATGTTCATAAATACCCAAAACAAGTTAAGATGTAAAATGTTGTTCAAGAAATGAAGATTTGAACCTGAAGGCAGACAGAACTTTTTCTCCCTAATTTTTTCTTTTGTATCTCTCTTGTACCTTCAGTGTTGATGAATTAGGAAATGAATTAACAGATTTATTTTTCTGGAGAATTTGCTGCTGCTCTGTGGGGTCGTTCTAGACAGATATGAAAAGGCACTTTTTTAAAAAAGAAGAAGATTGACTGAATCAGCAGATATTCATGGAGACACTGGGTACCAGGCCTTTTTAAAATTTGAATAACATAGTTCATTAGGATATTAATAAAAGTAACAGATCTGAGATCATTAAAAACTGCCTGCATCTCCCTTTCCCACTGCCACTCTCTGGGTTTAGTCTCCCATTATTCTTGGTTTACTGAAGTAGGTGGCAGCTGTTGTCCGCCTGTCTACTGTAGGCCCCTGTACAACCCATTCTTCACTCTACAGAAATTCTGATCAGTATTTCCTACTTTCATAAAGCCAAAAACACTTGGCACTGGCTGTTGCCTGGAGCTCATCAACCTCACCTGTCACTGTGTACATTTCCAAACCCAAATCCACAACCTATGCCCTCCCCTCTGCCCATCCCTCTTCCCTCACTAATTCCTCCAATGGGCTTTGCCCCTTTTGCCCATGCTGGTTCCAAATCTTGGACTGCTCTTTTCCCTTTCCCTTTCCACCTGGTTAACTTCTCATGTATACATTAGTTCCTTTGCGAACACTTTTGCTAACACTGGGGCTAGATTGGGCTCTCCCCTACCTCTATTACTCCCTGTTAATACTGATCATAGCAGTTACATGTTTGTTACCAAACCAAACTTGGGTCTGCTCACCCAAGCACAGTAAAGCCAATCTGCTGAAACCAGGCTGTGGTGAAGGGAAGTGTAGCATTTATTGCAGGGCACCAAGTAAGGAGCTCAGGACAGCTAGTGCTCAAAAAGCCTGAACTCAACTTGAAGTCCCTGAAGGGTTTTGGCAAAGCATTTTTAAAGGCCAAGTGAGGTGGTGGTGGTGGGGTGTTGCAGAGTGTGTGATCAGCTCATGCACAATTCTCTGGTTGATGGTGAAGTAACAGGGTGGTGTCACTGGGGTGAACATCATCAATCCTTAGGCCCCAGTAGGTCTGGGGGCTACCTGCTGATCATCATCAAGTAGTTTATTTCTTCCATTTGGTGATGGTTTTAGCATCTATAACAAAGAAGAGAAGCTAAAGGCAAAGGAGAAAAAAAAAAGATATACCCATCTGAATGCAGAGTTCTGACGAATGGCAGGGAGAGATAAGAAAGCCTTCCTCAGTGATGAATGCAAAGAAATAGAGGAAAACAATAGAGTGGGAAAGATGAGAGATCTCTTCAAGAAAATTAGAGATATCAAGGGAACATTTTAGCAAAGATGGGCTCAATAAAGGCAGAAATGATATGGACCTAACAGAAGCAGAAGATATTAAGAAGAGGTGGCAAGAATACACAGAAGAACTATGCAAAAAAAAAAAATCTTCATGACCAAATAACCACAATGGTGTGATCACTCATCTAGAGCCAGAGATCCTGGAATGCAAAGTCAAGTGGGCCTTAGGTAGCATCAGTATGAACAAAGCTAGTGGAGGTGATGGAATTCCAGTTGAGCTATTTCAAATCCTGAAAGATGATGCTGTGAAAGTGCTGCACTCAATAGGTCAGCAAATTTGGAAAACTCAGCAGTGGCCACAGGACTGGAAAAGATCAGTTTTCATTCCAATCCCAAAGAAAGACAATGCCAAAGAATGTTCAAACTACCATGCAATTGCACTCGTGTCATGCACTAGCAAAGTAACGCTCAACATTCTTCAAGCCAGGCTCCAATAGTATGTGAACCGTGAACTTCTAGATGTTCAAGCTGGATTTAGAAAAGGCAGAGGAACCAGAGATCAAATTGCCAACATCCGTTGGATCATCAAAGAGATCCAGAAAAACAAGAGTTCCAGAAAAACATCTATTTCTGCTTTATTGACTATGCCAAAGCCTTTGACTGTGTGGATCACAATAAACTGTGGAAAATTCTGAAAGAGATGGGAATACCAGACCACCTTACCTGCCTCCTGAGAAATCTGTGTGCAGGTCAGGAAACAACAGTTAGAACTGGACATGGAACAATAGACTGGTTTCAAATTGGGAAAGGAGTATGTCAAGGCTGTATATTGTCACCTTGCTTATTTAACTTATATGCGAAATGCCAGGCTGGATGAAGCAAAAGCTGGAATCAAGATTGCCAGGAGAAATCTCAATAACCTCAGATATTCAGATGACTCTACCCTTATAGCAGAAAGTGAAGAACTAAAGAGCCTGTTGATGAAAGTGAAAGAGGAGAGTGAAAAAGTTGGCTTAAAACTCAGCATTCAGAAAACTATGATCATGGCATCTGGTCCCTTCACTTCATGGCAAATAGATTGACTGTGTGGATCACAATAAACTGTGGAAAATTCTGAAAGAGATGGGAATACCAGACCACCTTACCTGCCTCCTGAGAAATCTGTGTGCAGGTCAGGAAACAACAGTTAGAACTGGACATGGAACAATAGACTGGTTTCAAATTGGGAAAGGAGTATGTCAAGGCTGTATATTGTCACCTTGCTTATTTAACTTATATGCGAAATGCCAGGCTGGATGAAGCAAAAGCTGGAATCAAGATTGCCAGGAGAAATCTCAATAACCTCAGATATTCAGATGACTCTACCCTTATAGCAGAAAGTGAAGAACTAAAGAGCCTGTTGATGAAAGTGAAAGAGGAGAGTGAAAAAGTTGGCTTAAAACTCAGCATTCAGAAAACTATGATCATGGCATCTGGTCCCTTCACTTCATGGCAAATAGATGGGGAAACAATAGAAACATGACAGACTTTATTTTTTGGGACTCCAAAATCACTGCAGATGGTGACTGCAGCCATGAAATTAAAAGATGCTTGCTCCTTGGGAAAAAAAAAAAACCAACTATAATCAACCTAGACAGCATATTAAAAACCTGAGATATTACTTTGCTGACGTAGGTCTGTCTAGTCAGAAAGCTTTGGTTTCTCCAGTAGTCATGTATGGATATGAGAGTTGGGCCATAAAGAAAGTTGAGCACCGAAGAGCTGATGCTTTTTAATCAACTCAAAAAGTTTGAGCAAGTTTCGGGAGTTGGTGGACAGGGAAGCCTGGCATACTGCAGTCCATGGGGTCGCAAAGAGCTGGATAGGACTGAGTGATTGAACTGAACTGAACTGAGCATCTGTAAAACAACTCAGGAAATGTGATTCTGATATTATTATCTAGGTACTTCAGAGAAGAGCAAAAGCAGGTATTGGGGAGGGGCCTGTACTGGGGAGGTTCTATAGGGTCCTGCTGGGTTACATTTATTTAGGTGTGTGAGACAATCTGTTTTTCTCCTCAGAGTACAGCCCCATGAGAAACTAGGTCTGTTTTGGCTCACATTTGGCAAGCATGGTCCTGGCATAGAGTAGGGACTCATTGAGTGTTTTTGAATGAAGGACTTAGAAGACTCACATAATCTTCTCCAAACCAGCTGTGCTTCACACTTCACTGCTGGGGCCATCTAAGGATGGACATGTGCCAGGGTAAATCCCACTCATATGAAGTTGTATATTTGCTACCACAAAGACTAGGAGCCAAACCTTTACTGTGATGTCTGCAGTTAAAAAAATTTCTGATCTTTGCTTAAACCTGGTACGCTTCATGTTTTAGTGTATGCTTGTTGCGGCAGGTGAAAAGATATGGTACTTTGATTTTAAAAATCATTTTTCTTAAGTCACTGAATTATGAGGAATCATAATCTTCAAATTACTATTAAAACCATTTTTTTTTTTTTTAATTAATTTTTACCTCTCAGTTTGTTTTGCTTTACAACACCGCACTCGTTCCGCTACACACCGACACGAACCAGCCACGAGCGCACACGAACTCCCAATCTTGGAGGGGGAAGAAGATCAAGCACTTTATTCACTTTTTCTCCTAAAAGTCCTCCCAATCTCATGTGTTTCCTTGGACCCGAAATTTATCCTTTACAGCATCAAGTATTTTGTAGGAAGAGCTGGAGGAAGAGTAGGATGGAAGTGAAGAGTGGAAATCTGTAGTTTGCTTACAAGAGGGAATGTAAACCTTCTCTTAATAAGTGCATTTCTTGGCCATTTTATGCTGGTCTGAGTTCAGGCTGGCCTACTTTAAGATGGACATTTTCTATTTTCATAGGAAACACATGGAATGTCTGGAATTCTGCTGAGAAAAAGGAATCTGCATCCTGCTGTGAAGCTGCCAAGTGCTTGCTTTTTGTTAGTTGTGGTCCCAGACTTCAATTCTAAAGGCATCCTAAAAATCGCACATGATTGACTGACATCCAATACTGTGTCTTTAACGGAAAATGAGAGACTACATATATTTAGTTTGAAAAATTTGAAAATCTGGGTTTCATTCACTTTGATAGTATAGTTTAACTGGCCATTTTGCCTTAATGTTTTATTTTGAAAACATTTTCTTTATAAAACCTTCCATATGGATATTTATTTTCACTTTGAATAAATTAAAGCAATTGGTATTTTAATTGTTGCATCTCTGACATTCCAGTGGTCCCTATATATGAATGCCAGAACTAATGGACTAAAAACTAGTTCAGAATCATTCATGCAAATAACAATATTGAAATCATAACAAGAATAACTATTTGGAACTTTTTCTTGTCTTTTTAAAACTACTGTTAAAACAACTTCTTGTAAATTGTAAGCTTACAGGTTTATAGTTTAGTTAATGTTAGTCTCTTTAAGTCTTGGCCATGTCATTCTACCATACACGTTAATTGTACCAGGAACAGGGCTGGCTGAATTTTTAGTTGCAGAGAGATAGCTTTATCTTATTTTATTCGTCAGTGCAGTCTGCCATTTTCACTTTGAGGTAACAGGAATTGATAGATCAATAGAGTTGATTAGCATGGAGTTTCTTATTTCACTGTTTATTCCTTTCATGATTAACCAGAAGCTCCAAACTGCTGATATATTATTTAATTTTTAAGTTTAATGAAGTTAATAAGTATGTGAGATTCTTCGAAGAGCATCAGTTTCTGCACTGTGAATGTAAACTCTCTTGGGAAACACAAGAATTCAAGAAAAAAGGAAATTAGGTGTTTTTCTTGCATAATCATTATCTTGTAGGAATCCACACAGAAAAATAGCTATTGTGCTCTCAGGGAGTTTTTTAAAAGTGGCTTTTGTTTAGCTCTGTGTGGAATGGCCCAGAAAAAACTCTGGTTTGTTCTTATTAGTCGCTTCCCATTATGTGGTTTATTTAGTACAGTTAATTAATTAAAACTTTACTTTGCCTTTGTTCATAGGCAAGATAAAATTATCCACTACCTCCATAAGAATAGAAATCTTGAAGTCTGAGGATGTTGATTGATGGAAAATGAAAGCTCTTTTTAGTGTTGGTGAGATAAAGTGTAGTTAATTGACTCTGCAATGGAGTTAATCTTTGGGGGAAAAACATGATCAGGTTTTAGTTTTCTCATTACAGACTTAAACTATCTTTTCATCAAAATGATTCTGTGTGTGTCAACTTTATGTCTAAATGACTTGCAAATAAAGAAATTTTTTGATTATCCATAACATACTTTATGGTACATGTTTTTTTTTGTGAAAAACTATGAGCTGGAACTTGGAAATTAATTAATAAAGCAAATTTGGGCTTTTCCACCAATTCAGCTAGTCCTTCCTGGAAAGTACAGGATTGAAAAAAAGTTTCTCCTTTGTTATGCTGCTGCTGCTGCTAAGTTGCTTCAGCCGTGTCCGGCTCTGTGTGACCCCATCGGCGGCAGTATAGGAGGGATACAAATGGATGGGAGCAGTTAATTTTCCTGGACGTAGCTGTGTTTGTGTGTGCTTATGCTTAGTCACTCAGTCGTATCCAGCTCTCTGCAGCCCCGTGGACTTGTAGCCTGTTAGGCTCCTCTCTCCATGGGATTTCCCAGGCAAGCACACTGGAGTGGGTTGCCGTTTCCTCCTCCAGTGGGTCTTTCTGACCCAGGGATCAAACCCGGTCTCTTGTGTCTCCTGCGTTGGCAGGCGGATTCTTTACTACCAGAGCCACCTGGGAAACCTCCAGTCGTTGGGGGTATGCTACTTGCCTGAGAGTGGTGGTAGAAGAGGTTGTGATTTTCCAAAAATATTCAAGGAATCCTTTTTGCACACCTACTCTATATGGGCACTCTTGTACATGTTAGAGAGCTGTTATGAACAAGACATCTGCTTTTAGGAACTTCTCTTCTAGTGGGAAGACATATCAGTAGCTATTTCTGACAAATAGTATTCTCAAAGGTAGAGAGGAGGGGAGTTATTTCTGCATTTTCTCCCCTTAAATGAGCCGTAGATGCTTTGTGGAAGGTCAAGAGTGCATGCTGGGGGCTTAGCCTTGGTTGGAGGAGGGGCACCTCTCCTTGGTAATAGGAAGGAGAAAGGGAAAATGGGAATTGAGGCAGAGGTTTGTACCCTGATGGTGGTGTTTTTAAGAACTCTTTGGTACAGGCTTTTGTTTTGCCAACAGAGTTGAGTGAGGTCATCAGGAGAAGTTGGTGTCAAGTGTCATTTTGAGGTGGTTAAAGGAGAGAGGAGCAGGTGTGAAACAGTTGTCTGAGGTGGGAGTGCACACGTAAGAGAAATGTAGCAGCCCTTCTGGGCAGCACTGAGGAGAGCAATCAGAAATGTAAACGAAATCCATCTGCTTGACTGTCCTCTTTTAATAGTCTACTAATATTCAGCTCCTTGCCTACAGCTTGAGGGCTGAGTTCATCTAGGGTTGAGGTGTTGACTGACTGCAAAAAGTTTGGTGACTAGATGGATTCTTGACCAATTTTCATGTTTTAAAAATTCTTTAAAATGGCTCATTTAGCCAAAATTCCAACAGATTTCTTAATTCTAATTCTTTTTGAGTATAAAGACTTTTACAGATTGACATTTAAATATGCCCCACCCTTTTCAATTGCCATGTCAGTTCATTAGCTTGCTTTTGTTAGAGGGAGTAAATTTATCAGGCGAAACTGCTATTGTGGAATGTTTTTTAATTTTTGAAGAATAACAATTTTAGTAACACAGAAACCCTTGCCTTCCCTCAGTGCTCTCTAATTGTGAAGACCTTTTCCCTGCCTCAGACCTTGCAGGTTATTTCATGGCTGCACTTCTCTGCCTTTGTTTCTAACAGCCCTTTAATGTTTTCAATTCAAAAAGCTTTTAGTTACCATTAGGAATGGATCCAAAATCAGTGACAGAAATTAATAGACAATGCTTTTGAACAATGCTTTGTTACATTCCATTGCACAATATCTATCTCCATCAGATTCTTTTCTTGCCAGTGAAGTAGAGTTTAAATAGAGTGTAGGATCACTGAATAAAGCCTTAAGAAACATTCTTAAAACCTAGTTATCCCTTTAAGACTTCTGTCTATTTCCTTTTTCTGTGCCCCTGAACAATGTTTTATCGTGGAAATTAATTCTGCAACCGCTTTTGTTTCATACCTTGTTTCTCTCAATACATTGCACATTGTTACTTCTGCTCAAGTTACCTTCAATGAAAATGGTTTAGTCCATTTTCATTCCTAATCTTATAAGGATGTATTATGAGTGTGCCAAGTGCAGTTACTATTGTTTTAATTTGAATATAACTACTGCTACTATAGAGACCGAAGAGTGAATTTTCATTATCCTCTCCTTACTTTATGTTAGAATTTAATTTGGACTGAATGTTAAGTTGGATATAGTAATATTAGATTTGAGCACAAATAAACAGATAAATATAAAAATTACTAGTATCTATTGAGATACAAAATCAAATGTATATGTATATTTACTTATACCCTGGGGAGTAAATTACTTCTGTTGTAATAGCAATTATTTGTGGTGTCTTTAGAATTCATTGTGTAGTGTATATATATATATAGATTTTGTTGAAAAACTCTGCACAAATGGGTATAGTAGTGTGATCTACTTATTTTCAAGTGGTAAGGAGTTGTGTTAAATGTAGTCACCATTATATGGCATCTAGGGGATTTGAGAACACTGGTGTAAACTTGTAAGGAATCTTTGCATATCATGAATGTTTCAAGTTTTCGGCAGAATTAATTTTATCAAAGCAAATTTTAACAAAAAATTTTTGTTGAGTTTAGCAAGGATGTTATCTAAGATTATGTTTTAAATATATCATTTTGTATTTTTGCTGGATAAAGTTTTTTCCAGTGAGAAAATGTATAGAGCAGACGAAACAGTAATCCTTTGGCTGTGTTTTGAATTATGGTCTCTTCTTTTGTCCCGTTAACCAGATTTGCAATTAGCAGGGAATTGCTTAGCTTTCCTCAGCACTATTTAATAGCAGTTGCATTATATTATCAATTAATAGGCTTTTTAAGAAAATCAATTAATACAAAGCATTGATTGTATTATATTTTTCCTACAACATAATAGATTTTCCTTAACCTAACAGCCCAGTGCTGAATGTTAAGATAATTATCCCGTCTAACTGAGGAAGTCAATTTAATTTCCCTGTACTATTCAGTATGAAAGACTGGAGAACACCTCACTGCCTATTAATGCATCCTCTTTATTATTCTTCTTTCAGTAATATTATGCAGGTTAATTGAGAAAGATTCACAGAGTGTATGACTCCACATCTTTAATCTATACAACATCTGTTATTTCAGAACATCTTACTTGCTAAATCTTTCCTTTTTGAGTAGGTACTGGGACCCTCACGATAATTCATCTTCTAAAGGGCCTTTTAGGTCATGGGTTTTCAACTTTTCTAAATTAAAAACAAAATTGAAGTAGAGCTGATTGACTTTTATATTTATAGCTAATACTTTAAGGCAGTTAAATCTATTCTAGGCATAGCACATCTAGACTCTTGCTAACCAGCATAACTTTATTAAAATTAAAATTAATGCAACTTTCCTAAGTATTTGCTTGAATGTATTTGAATAATGACCTTCACCCCTCCTCACAACCATTTTTCCCACCAATCCCCACTCCAGCTAGAAAGAGAGATGAGCAGTTGCACATGAAATCAAAGACAGTCTTTTAATGTTATCATTAACTGTATTTCTGAAAACTGGATACCAGCCCTTCTTCCAGTTAGTCCTATGACTCATTCATTTGGGTTACAGTATCCTTCAGGGGGCGATCTAATAATTTTTCAAAGACATCCTGGCCTGCTTTAAGAATATAACCTTGACAATGCTTACACTGTATTAGAAGGTGTTAACGGAATGAAGGAGAGCAGGTTTCTGAATGCCTGATTAAGTAATATTTTTATATCCCAAAGTAATGTTAAAACCAGGCAATCTTAGTGGAAAAAAAGAGTGATTTCCAGCTGGGCAGAACTCTACTAGATATGATCTAAAAATTAATATTTGAGGTTAGAAAGTTATATTTCTTACAGAGTCAAATTTTCTCTGGTGTGTGACTCGAGGGAAGGAATAAGGTAATAAGTTAATTAGTTCTGACATCTGTAACCAAATCCATAGCACTCTGAGTCTAGATTGTCACATTTTCAGCAATTTGGGCCCAGTGAATTTTTACCAGCAATGCTTAGAAAAAAATATACCATTTTGAAGCTTATGGTGAGTAAACAAAATCTGTTTGGAATTGTAGTCTCATCTTCATATTATTCAGATTTTTCTCAGGATAATCATGTAATTAGACCTGAGTATAAAAAATATCCAAGTAGTTAGATTGTACAAAATAATCTGGGATTGATTTAAGTGTGAAACTTTTACATTTGCAAAAACAGGCTCAGAAGTGTCAAAATTAGTAGCAGCAGCTCAGCTTCCCCATTATTTAGCCATCTCATGACTTGGATGTAACCTAACTAGAAGTTTATCCTTGTTCTATATGTTGAAAGAGAGTTGGTTTTGAAAATAAATGGGAGAAAAAGTTCCACGGGGGATACTTAGTTCCTTGTATTTTGAAGTTCTTAGTTTGCATACCAACAGTCTTGAATGTTTTTCACCAGAGAAGTCTTCATTTTCTCAGTGATTGCTTTTGGATTAAGCTTTCTATTTCACACAGGAAAATTCACCAAGATTTAGAATGCAGATGTTAAAAATTTATATAAGATTAATTTCAACTTTCTTATAAATAAAGTTTTTCTCTAAGTTAAGCAAATAATCTTTTTTTAATTAAAAAAAAATTTTTTTTATTTTTACTTTATTTTACTTTACATTACTGTATTGGTTTTGCCATGCATTGACATGAATCCGTCTTGGGTGTACATGAGCTCCCAGTCCTGAACCCCGCCCCCCCCACCTCCCACCCCATATCATCTCTCTAGATCATCCCCATGCACCAGTCCCAAGCATCCTGTATCCTGTATCAAACATAGACTGGCGATTGGTTTCTTACATGATAGTATACATGTTTCAGTGCCATTCTCCCAAATCATCCCACCCTCTCCCTCTCCCTCAGAGTCCACAAGTCCGTTCTATACATCTGTGTCTCTTTTGCTGTCTCGCATACAGGGCTATCATTACCATGTTTCTAAATTCCATATCTATGTGTAAGTATACCTTATTGATGTTTTTCTTTCTGGCTTACTTCACTCTGTATAATCGGCTCCAGTTTCATTCATCTCATTAGAACTGATTCAAATGTATTCTTTTTAATGGCTGAGTAATACTCCATTGTGTAGATGTACCACCGCTTTCTTATCCATTCATCTGCTGATGGACATCTAGGTTGTTTCCATGTCCTGGCTATTATAAACAGTGCTGCAATGAACATTGGGGTACATATGTCTCTTTCAATTCTGGTTTCCTCGGTGTGTATGCCTAGCAGTGGGATTGCTGGGTCATATGGCAGTTCTATTTGCAATTTTTTAAAGGAATCTCCATACTGTTTTCCATAGTTTGCATTCCCACCAACAGTGTAAGAGGGTTCCCTTCTCTCCACACCCTCTCCAACATTTATTGCTTGCAGACTTTTGGATCACAGCCATTCTGACTGGCATGAAATGGTACCTCATTGTGGTCTTGATTTGCATTTCTCTGATAATGAGTGATGTTGAGCATCTTTTCATGTGTTTGTTAGCCATCTATATGTCTTCTTTGGAGAAATGTCTATTTAGTTCTTTGGCCCATTTTTTGATTGGGTCATTTATTTTTCTGGAATTGAGCTGCATAAGCTGCTTGTACATTTTTGAGATTAGTTGTTTGTCAGTTGCTTCATTTGCTATTATTTTCTCCCATTCAGAAGGCTGTCTTTTCACCNATTGAGTGCAGCACTTTCACAGCATCATCTTTCAGGATTTGAAACAGCTCCACTGGAATTCCATCACCTCCACTAGCTTTGTTCGTAGTGATGCTTTCTAAGGCCCACTTGACTTCACATTCCAAGATGTCTGGCTCTAGATTAGTCATCACATCATCATGATTATCTGGGTCGTGAAGATCTTTTTTGTACAGTTCTTCCATGTATTCTTGCCACCTCTTGTTAATATCTTCTGCTTCTGTTAGGCCAGACCATTTCTGTCCTTTATCGAGCCCATCTTTGCATGAAATGTTCCCTTGGTATCTCTAATTTTCTTGAAGAGATCTCTAGTCTTTCCCCTTCTGTTCTTTTCCTCTATTTATTTGCACTGATTGCTGAAGAAGGCTTTCTTTTCTCTTCTTGCTATTCTTTGGAACTCTGCATTCAGATGCTTATATCTTTCCTTTTCTCCTTTGCTTTTTGCTTCTCTTCTTTTCACAGCTATTTGTAAGGTCTCCTCAGACAGCCATTTTGCTTTTTTGCATTTCTTTGCCATGGGGATGGTCTTGATCCCTGTCTCCTGTACAATGTCACGAAACTCATTCCATAGTTCATCAGGCACTCTATCTATCAGATCTAGACCCTTAAATCTATTTCATTTCTCTCTTCTTTTCTCAGCTATTTTTAAGGCCTCCTCAGACATCCATTTTGCCTTTTTGCATTTCTTTTTCTTGGGGATGGTCTTGATCACTACCTCTTGTACAATGACACGAACTTCCATCCATAGTTCTTCAGGCACTCTATCAGATCTAATCCCATGAATCTATTTGTCACTTGAACTGTATAATCATAAGGGATTTGATTTAAGTCATACCTCAATGATCTAGTGGTTTTCCTTACTTTCTTCAATTTCAGTCTGAATTTGGCAATAAGGAGTTCATGATCTGAGCAACAGTCAGCTCCCAGTCTTCTTTTCACTGACTGTATAGAGCTTCTCCATCTTTGGCTGCAAAAAATATAATCAAACTGATTTTGGTGTTGACCATCTGGTGATGACCATGTGTTGAGTCTTCTCTTGTGTTGTTTGTGTTGTTGTTTGAGAGTGTTTGTTATGACCAGTGCATTCTCTTGGCAAAACTCTGTTAGCCTTTGCCCTGCTTCATTCTGTACTCCAAGGCCTAATTTGCCTGTTACTCTAGTTATCTCTTGACTTCCTACTTTTGCATTCCAGTCCCCTATAAAGAAAAGGACATCTTTTTGGGGTGTTTGTTCTAGAAGGTCTTCTAGGACTTCACAGAATCATTCAACTTCAGATTCTTCACCATTACTGGTTGGAGTATTAACTTGGATTACTGTGATATTGAAAGGTTTGCCTTGGAAACGCACAGAGGAAAACTCAGCAGTGGCTACAGGACTGGAAAAGGTCAGTTTTCATTCTAATCCCAAAGAAAGGCAATGCCAAAGAATGCTCAAACTACTGCACAATAGCACTCATATCACATACTAGCAAGGTAATGCTCAAAATTCATCAACTCAGGCCTCAACAGTATGTGAACAGTGAACTTCCAGATGTTCAAGTTGGATTTAGGAAAGGCAGAGGAACCAGAGATCAAATTGCCAAAATTCGCTAGATCATCAAAAAAGCAAGAGAGTTCCAGAAAAACATCTACTTCTGCTTTAATATTGAAAGGTTTGCCTTGGAAACGCACAGAGGAAAACTCAGCAGTGGCTACAGGACTGGAAAAGGTCAGTTTTCATTCTAATCCCAAAGAAAGGCAATGCCAAAGAATGCTCAAACTACTGCACAATAGCACTCATATCACATACTAGCAAGGTAATGCTCAAAATTCATCAACTCAGGCCTCAACAGTATGTGAACAGTGAACTTCCAGATGTTCAAGTTGGATTTAGGAAAGGCAGAGGAACCAGAGATCAAATTGCCAAAATTCGCTAGATCATCAAAAAAGCAAGAGAGTTCCAGAAAAACATCTACTTCTGCTTTATTGACTATGCCAAAGCCTTTGACTGTGTGGATCACAACAAACTGTGGAAACTTCTGAAAGAGATGGGAATACCAGACCACCTGACTTGTCTCCTGAGAAATCTGTAAGCAGGTCAAGAAGCGACAATTAGAACTGGACATGGAACAATAGACTGGTTCCAAATTGGGAAAAGAGTAGGTCAAGACTGTATATTTTCACCCTGCTTATTGAATTATATGCAGAGTACATCATGAGAAGCACAAGCTGGAATCAAGATTGTTGGGAGAAATATCAATAACCTCAGATATGTAGATGACACCACACTTATGGCACAAAGCGAAGAACTAAAGAGCCTCTTGATGAAAGTGAAAGAGGAGAGTTAAAAAGTTGGTTTAAAACTCAACATTCAGAAAACTAAGATCACGGTATCTGGTCCCATCACTTCATGACAAATAGATGGGAAACAATGGAAACAGTGAGAGACTTTATTTTTGGTGGGGAGCTCCAAATCACTGCAGATGGTGACTGCAGCCATGAAATTAAAAGACACTTGCTCATTAGGAGAAAAGCTACGATCAACCTGGACAGCACATTAAAAAGCAGAGATGTTACTTTGCTGACAAAGCTCCGTCTAGTCAAAGCTATTGTTTTTCCAGTAGTCGTGTACAGATGTGAGAGTTGGACTATAAAGAAAGCTGAGTACTGAAGAATTGATGCTTTAGAACTGTGGTGTTGGAGAAGACTCTTGAGAGTCCCTTGGATAAAAGGAGATCAAACCAGTCAATCCTAAAGGAAATCCTGAATATTCATTGGAAGGACTGATGCTGAAGCTGAAGTTCCAATACTTTGGCCACATGATGCGAAGAACAGGCTCATTGGAAAAGACCCTAATGCTGGGAAAGATTGAAGGCAGGAGGAGAAGGGGACAACAGAGGATGTGATGGTGGCATGGCATCACTGATTCTATGGACATGAGCTTAAGCTAGCTCCGGGAGTTGGTGATGGACAGGGAAGCCTGGCGTGCTGCAGTCCTTAGGGTTTGCAATAGTCGGACACAACTGAGTGACTAAACTGACTGAGGGAGGTTTCTATCTTAGGGAAGCTTTTTACTGATGAAGGAACATAATACATTTGATAAGTATGTAGAATGTCATGTTTCCAAATGGTGCTCTCACTAAGTCTGAGAAAAATAAGAAGAGGTGAAAGACTATGAAAAAAGAGAAAACTGGAGGATTTGGGAACTGCAGTCATGAATAAACAAAGTTTATCTCATAGCAAAAATTAGATCATGAGTAGCTGAACTCAAAAGAAGCAGTCAAAGAGAAATGGAGAATAAGATTATGTTTATATAATATTTATGGTGTAAACGGGGTAAAGCTTCCACATCGTCACTAAATGTCATAGGGAAAGGGTTGGAAGATGTCTAAATTATATATCACTTTGTCTTCTTTAAAAGAGAAAAGAAAACTTTCTAAAAATATCTACTTCACTCATAATCCTAAAATGGCATGAAGTGGAGATAAATTGACAATGGTAAGTGAACTAATGACTGGATCCTGGAATAAAGTTTGAATTATTTAAGTAACAATTTTTTTTTCTTGAAACTGTTGCATTAAAATAAGAAAATAATGCTGAAACACCTCATGTTCATGATTTGCTTTAGACTATATTATATTATATATATTACTATATATCCTCTTATAATCTATGTATCTTACTGGCTTCCCTGGTGGGTCATATGGTAAAGTATCTGCCTGCAACGCAGGAAACTCAGGTTCGATTCCTGGGTTGGGAAAGCCCTCTGGAGAAGGAAACGGCAACCCACTCCAGTATTGTTGCCTGGAGAATCCCATGGACAGAGGAGCCTGGCAGGCTACACAGTCCGTAGGGTCACAAAAAGTCAGACACCACCGAGCGACTAAAGTACACACACACATACATCCTATATATCTATGCTTCGGAAATCAGATCACAAATATCTGCTAATCTATATTTTAAAAACAGAATTTTAGAATACTATTTTTGTCTTTAGAAGTTGAAAAAGCAGTCGAGTCCCTCAGGAACACAAAAGTGAACTGAAAGAAATGCTCTGATACGTTTTGAACTTTTCAAAGTGATTCTTAAAATTTTTTAACCTCTATAGGCATACCTTCAAGAGTTTTCAAACCAGCGAAGCAGATAATCATTTGTAGCCATTATTGAAGGTACATTTAACAAAAAACCAACTTAACTTCAATGACAATATAACACTGCAACATAAACCTTTAAGAAACCTTCAGAGAAAACATTAAAATAGATTGCATCTTAGGTGACCAGAGTTTAAATTTAGCATATGAATATGGTCCAAAGGAAAAAAGAGAACAATTTATTAAAGCTAGCTAAAGTAACCTATAGAAGTCAGAAATCACAAAAGAATGTAGATGGCTGAGCTAGATCACAGGTCAAGATACAGTGGAATAAAAAGCTACATAGATGGATCTTTATCTGTCAAGAAGAAATGAAACACTTTTAAACAGTTTATAGATGAGGTAACAATTTCATACTCTTTGGTAAAGAACAACAAAACAATTAACAAAAGAACTAACCCATATGAGTTTTAACTGCATAATAAATAGTTTTGATCCACTGACAAGGTATTTGTTTTTGAATAAGATCTTTTACTGTAAAATTACACTAACATTGAAAAAATATACAAAATCTTCCAGTTTATACATAAAGTGGCTGACATAGTGCAAATCCAAATATTCTTAAACTATCTTTGCAAAAAGATTGCATGTGGTTGGTTTTAGTTTCTCTTTACAGTACAGACTTTCAGACTTTTACAACTCTTGACAAACATTAGGCAGTAATATTTGACTCAGCTAAAACACAGGCCTTAGTGCCTAATAAATTTTTTTTTTCACTTTTAGATCCCTTCCCTTACTTCCCTCCAATTACAAGAGATTAAATTCTGCCAGGACCACATAAATCATCTATGTTGTCAAGCGGATGCTCCCTAAACATAGACATTTACTTCACTGAATTTTATAAAGAAATGGCCTTGAAGAATTATAATCCATATTTTAATACCTTATAGGGGAAACATCCTTAATTGATTTATTTAATAATTACCTGTAGTCTCCTATTCATTAAAAAGATCAGAACAGATCCCATTTAACAAACACTTTTCTTTTTCCTATTACTAGCAGTGTTTATTTGTAAAAGAAAAATTAACTGAGTCTCTATACGATGAAAATCTAAAGTGGCTTCAGGACAAAATCTAATTTGAGAACCTCTTGCAACAAGGAATAGAGAATCAAATTTCTAAAACAAGGCTTTGAATCACACAGATTTGGGTTTGAATCACTGTTATACCACATATTTGCTGTGTAAAACTTAACTTTTTTGAACCTCATCTTTTTTAATCTACAAAAAGGGGATGAAAAATAGTAGCTACCATAAAACCAGTAACATATCATATAGTGAGGATTAAATGAGATTATACATTTTAACTGCTTACACAATGCTAGGCACATAGAGGTACTCAACGCATGTTAATTACTAATATTATTACTAGTAGGGTGTTCTTTTTTATTTTAAAATATTCATTTTTTTCAACCCAGAAACTACACCAAGAGTCTATCTGAGCAAAAAAGTATTGTACAGTACTTTAAAAATCTCATTAGAAAAGAGTATTTAACACTATGGGAAATTGTGATATAATGCAGTTACATGAAGCAAAAAGTATATAATAGAATGTATAGTGTAATTTAATTTTTAGGGAGTAGGTTGAGACAGAATATACCACAGAGACATGAGCAGAAATGGAACTACATTTAGGTACTATAAATTGCAGGTAATTTTTAATATTTTTCTTTATTTTAAAAATTTTCTAAATATTCTATAATAACCATGCATTACATATCTAAAAATTTTTTTAAAACACACATAAAATATGTAATTCCTTTTTCTGACTTCAAATTTCTCTGGAAAAGTAGAATCAGGGAATAAAAAAGAAAAAAAGAGTAAGAAGCCTGAATTTTTTAAAGCAAGATTTATATAAAGGATATTAGTTTTATTACACTAAAATTTTGTTACTTTGAATTACTACTCTCTAGCTTTAAAGTTCAGAGAAGGCAATGGCAACCCACTCCGGTACTCTTGCCTGGAAAATCCCATGGACAGAGGAGCCTGGTAGGCTGCAGTCCATGCAGTCGCGAAGAGTCGGACACGACTAAATGACTTCCCTTTCACTTTCCACTTTCACACATTGCAGAAGGAAATGGCAACCTACTCCAGTGTTCTTGCCTGGAGAATCCCAGGGATGGAGGAGCCTGGCGGGCTGCCGTCTATGGGGTCACACAGAGTCACGACTGAAGTGACTTAGCAGTAGCAGCTTTAAAGTTAAACAAAAGTCAAATAGAGCCTGAAACCTCAATTATATTTAATCATATCTTCACACTAATATTTCACCTGGAGATCAAGTTGTTGTGTATTCCCCTAGTTAAGCATATTCTATTCAAGCTTTATAGTAAATGGAGACTATAAGATAATGGAAATGGCCAAATAACACTTATTTTTTGTAAATGTAATGTAAATTTATCATTACATTATGTTTAATTATTAGATTGAAAGATAATATTTTAAAAGATAGAAACTTTCTCTCTTTTGACTAACATTAACTCAGAGAAAGTAAGTAGATGGATCATTAATCTTAAGTCCCAGGTATTCCTGTAGCAAAACTGGTATGGTAGTGACCCTTAGGTATGGATGCTATCACCTGCAGAGTGAGAAAAGACAGTGAGAACAGGCAAAAGAAGCTTATCAAAAGGCAAAAAAAAAAAAAAGTCTGATAAAAGGGAGAGAAAATCAGAAGAAAACCGGTTCACTGAAGGCAAAGATGTGTGTGCTTAGTTGCTCAGTCATGTTGGACTTTGCGACCCCATGGACTGTGGCCCACCAGGTTCTACTGTCCATGGTGATTCTCTAAGGCAAGAATACTGGAGTGGGTTTGCCATACCTTCCTCCAGGGGATCTTCCCAACCCAGGGATCAAACCCAGGGCTCCTACATTGCAGGTGGATTCTTTACCATCTGAGCTACCAGGAAAACCTGAAGGCAAGGAAGGAGTTTGTAAAAAAGAAGTACAACAGTATCAACAGGTATATAAAAGTAGAAAAAATATGAAGGTGAGTAACGGAAGATTGATGGGGACAAAGAGAATCTATACTTCAGAGACTATGCTTCAGATATTCCAGAATGAGGAAAGAAGAAAGGGAATATTAGCAAACCAGAAATACTACAGTACTGAACCTGACTCAGTCTACCTTGAACCTGCTTGTTGGGTTGAAAGAAAGTCCCATTAGAGAAGAATAAAGTTCTGAAAATGAATGATATTCTGTAGTACAATAAGTGACTACTTCAGAGACAAAACTATGTGTAAGGAATTCAAAAGAAATTAAGGTCAAAGAATGTTCTTTGACCCGAGGTTCTTAAACGTTAGTAAGTATAATTATCACCTGTGGTGCTTATAATAATGCTGATTACTGGGCGTCATTCCAGGAATATTGATTTAGCAGATCTACATGGGCAGATCTTCAATACGTGAGACATATTGAAGGCACATAACCATTTTATGGATTCTGAATATATTTACACAGTTGCCCTAAAAGTTAATAATCTTAATTTCCAGGTACCACAAGGAATGTAAAAATGCGGGCCCAGAACTCCCCACATTTCCATCCTTAAAGGTATTCCAACATTTATACAAAAAAAGGGTATGTTCCTGATATATGCCTGTCCCTGATGCTTCAGATGGTAAAGAATTTCCCTGCAATTTGAGAGATCCAGGTTTGATCCCTGGGACAGGAAGATCCAGTGGAGAAGGAAATGGCAAACCACTCCCGTATTCTTGACTGGATAATCCCATGGACAGAGGAGCCTGGTGAGCCACAGTCCATAGGATTGCAAAGAGTCAGACATGACTGAGCGACTAACATTTTCACTTTCTTTATTTCTCTAAAAGGTATTTGTTAGGCAGATGAGTCTTTTACACCTTCATAAAGTAAATTCATAATTTATCTTACAACTATCTTCAGTAGTTTGCTACTTTTAAATTTTATTTACTTTTTACTTTCATCTCAGTTTCAAGTTTATAGGTTTCATGACCTTGACATGGAAATAATATTCCTCCATCTATGGGAAATTTCTTTGATATTTCTTCACCTATTAACAAAACATATCTTTGGTTAAAAACACTTTTCCCTAAAAGGGAACTCTTGCCTGTATCAGGTGTGTCTTAGACATGACCTTACTCTGTTTAGTGTAGAATTCTGAGAAAAGAAATATTTATTACTTGGAATGTGTAAAGATAAAATATAAAACACAGCAAACTGCTCTTCAGATTACTTAAAAAAAAAATTTTACATTTAAAAAATCAGAACATTATCGCTGATTTTGAACCCTTCTCTCCATAGCTAAAATGACTGCTTATTTTTAAGAATGACAAGATGTGTTATTTACTGACCATATACACCTTGATAAAGTAAATTTTAAATATTGCCATTAAACTTTTCACAAATGAGCAACCTGAAACTCATATTAAGTGAAGCAACTTGCTGAAGGTCAAACATTGTAAATAGTTAATAATCCAACCAATCAACCCATTCTGAAGGAGATCAGCCCTGGGATTTCTTTGAAAGGAATGATGCTAAAGCTGAAACTCCAGTACATATTGATATTTCTCCTGGCAATCTTGATTCCAGCTTGTGCTTCTTCCAGCCCAGCGTTTCTCATGATGTACTCTGCATATAAGTTAAATAAGCAGGGTGACAATATACAGCCTTGATGTACTCCTTTACCTATTTGGAACCTTCTCTGGAAGGACTGGTGCTAAAGCTGAAACTCCAGTACTTTGGCCACCTCATGCGAAGAGTTGACTCATTGGAAAAGACTCTGATGCTGGGAGGGATTGGGGGCAGGAGGAGAAGGGGACGACCGAGGATGAGATGGCTGGATGGCATCACTGACTCGATGCACATGAGTTTGAGTGAACTCCGAGAGTTGGTGATGGACAGGGAGGCCTGGTGTGCTGCAATTCATGGGGTCACAAGAGCTAGACACGACTGAGCAACTGAAGTTTTATGCAAAAGCTTACTTCTGAAACCACAATACATAGGTTAGAAAGATAATTCTTCAAGAAATAAGTAACTCTATAAAATGATGAAATGGTGAAACTAAAGGTTTAAATTAGAAGAAAGTAACTATATAACTGTATGTGCATGTAAAATACATGATCTCTCTGTTTTTTGAAGCTAGAATTTAAGCCTTTTGTATTATTCAGGTGTTCCTTTCACAACTGAGAATGGGCTTGCTTAATTCAATTAGGACCATCAGTTTGCAATGAACAATGTCTTTCACATTCACATTACATATGAATACTAGAATAATAAGTTTACATAATTAATATATTCTGCATTCCTCCTTGGTATATTATATAATGCCAAATTAATGTTTCAAATGCTGGGCTAATAAGGTAAAAATATTCTTACTAACTTTTTAAAAGTTGTAATGAAATATCCTTCAGCTTAGCTACCAGATTTTCAGTAGGTAACTTTTTCTCCAAAATAAAAACAAAATTTTTTGAAACCGAAGGATAAAATGACGTTAGTGATCTCTAAATGATATTCCTATATATGGCACCCTACTGTACTTTATTTATCTTGATTGATTCAGTTTCTCGTACGGTATTCCATAGCAGGATTCACAGCATGTCATTTAAACATATCAAACACATATACCACCTGAATTAGAAAATGGCTTGGTTTTCCAAGTTGGTAGAACGCATAACTTAAAAGGTGATTTAGTTTTTCCAACTTTTCAAAATGTTGAGAGAAAATGTTTATGTATTTTAGAGGTTCCAATTATTTTCTTTCTCTGTAAATATGATGCTGAGATATATAAGAATGTATGTCATAAAAACTAACAAACTTCATCAGAGGAAAGAAATCCTATTTTTGAAAAGGTTCTTAAGGAACACCTGACCATAACTTATTGGGATATGCCAATGTGATTCATGTGTACTGCAGAGTTCACATGACAATTATCCTAGATTACAGAATTAACAGATCAGTGAGATTCCCATTCTGTTATAAAGAATAACCATAAACAATCTGTTTTGGTGCAAACTGTTACTTGATAAAAATATTATCTGGAGATAGGGTTCAGAAACATGTCTAAGACAGTCAAGTAAACAACTTTTTTGAGCAGGCAATAATGACCAAAAAAATGTTCAGTTCAGTATATAAATGTTCAATTTAAACAAACAAAGCACATATAGTTGGTATTGTGCTTAAAAAAAAGTAGTAGGTTTTATTTGTTTAAACTGAATGTTTACATAATAAAATGAACTTTTTATTGACTATACCAAAGGCTTTGACTGTGTGGATCACAATAAACTGTGGAAAATTCTGAAACAGATGGGAATACCAGAGTACCTGACCTGCCTCTTGGGAAACCTATATGCAGGTCAGGAAGCAACAGTTAGAACTGGACATGGAACAACAGACTGGTTCCAAATAGGGAAAGGAGGATGTCAAGGCTGTATACTGTCACCCTGCTTATTTAACTTATATGCAGAGTACATCATGAGAAACGCTGGGCTGGAAGAAGCACAAGCTAGAATCAAGATTGCCAGGAGAAGTATCAATAACCTCAGATATGCAGATGACACCACCCTTATGACAGAAAGTGAAGAGGAACTCAAAAGCCTCTTGATGAAAGTGAAAGAGGAGAGTGAAAAAGTGGGCTTAAAGCTCAACATTCAGAAAACAAAGATCATGGCATCTGGTCCCATCACTTCATGGAAAATAGATGGGGAAACAGTGGAAACAGTGTCAGACTTTATTTTTGGGGGCTCCAAAATCACTGCAGATGGTGATTGCAGCCATGAAATTAAAAGACATTTACTCCTTGGAAGAAAAGTTATGACCAACCTAGATAGCATATTGAAAAGCAGAGACATTACTTTGCCAACAAAGGTCCATCTAGTCAAGGCTATGGTTTTTTCAGTGGTCATGTATGGATGTGAGAGTTGGACTGTGAAGAAGGCTGAGCACCAAAGAATTGATGCTTTTGAACTGTGGTGTTGGAGAAGAAGAAAAGTTATAACCAACCTAGATAGCATATTCAAAAGCAGAGACATTACTTTGCCGACTAAGGTCCGTCTAGTCAAGGCTATGGTTTTTCCAGTGGTCATGTATGGATGTGAGAGTTGGACTGTGAAGAAAGCTGAGTGCCAAAGAATTGATGCTTTTGAACTGTGGTGTTGGAGAAGACCCATGGAGAGTCCCTTGGACTGCAGGGAGATCCAACCAGTCCATTCTAAAGGAGATCAGTCCTGGGTGTTCTTTGGAAGGAGTGATGCTAAAGCTGAAACTTGAATACTTTGGCCACCTCTTGCAAAGAGTTGACTCATTGGAAAAGATTCTGATGCTGGGAGGGATGGGGAGCAGGAGGAGAAGAGGACGACAGAGGATGAGATGGCTGGATGGCATCACCAACTAGATGGACATGAGTTTGAGTGAACTCCGGGAGTTGATGATGGACAGGGAGGCCTGGCGTGCTGCGATTCATGGGGTCGCAAAGAGTTGGACACAACTGAGGAACTGAACTGAAGTGAAGCTAGACTACTCCATCACGACCATCTTTGATATCTTGAAGAACACAGGGATAGTGAAGTATTATCATAATAGACAGGAAAAAATGTTCCTGGAGATAGGAAACTTGTGGTATGTATATATGATATAATATCTATATATCTATTACTAACACATATTTGTCCTTCATTATGCTAGGAAGGCGGAGAAGGCAATGGCACCCCACTCTAGTACTCTTGTCTGGAAAATCCCATGGATGGAAGAGCCTGGTAGGCTGCAGTCCATGAGGTCGCTAAGAGTCAGACACGACTGAGTGACTTCACTTTGATTTTTCACTTTCATGCATTGGAGAAGGAAATGGCAACCCACTCCAGTGTTCTTTCCTGGATAATCCCAGGGACAGAGGAGCCTGGTGGGAGGCCGTCTATGGTGTCGCAGAGTCGGACACGACTGAAGTGACTTAGCAGCAGCAGCAGCAGCATGCTAGGAAGGTATGAAATTCAGGATAAAATATTCTGTCAGGAAATGTCACCAGCCAGAGTTCCTGAAGTGAGTTAGTTAGACACTGGCTTTCCAAGTGTTTTTTTTGTGTCCTCATTTTGCAAAATTGTGTATATGAAGAGGCCAGTAATTTCTTCTTATGCATCTTATGAAAACTCTTAGGACTCTCAACGTAATTCCTTTTCCTTTCTTAAAGAAAGAAAACTAAAAGTGTTCAGTGAAATGCTTATGTGCCTGTTTGTCTTCATTTTACTGTTGAGTTATTGGTTATTTTCTGTTTGCTTTGCTTAATTCTCTTCCATTTGCTCTTAGGCTAGACAAAGAGTTCAGTTCTCTTTGGGGTGAAATATTTTCCAGAATCAACCAAAATAAAAAACTTTACACACACACACACACACAGGTCTTAAATAGCATTTCTTTCTCAACAGTGATATAAAGATAAGTTACATCACAGCCATTATTGCTTGGTGGCTTGAATGCTCAGATAGTTTTAAGGGATGGTCTTGAAATGCCTACTCATTTATATATTCAGTGATTCTACTGGCTTTTATACTTTTGTTTATAGTTTACCTTTTCTAAGAAGTACCCCCAACCCTGCACCATTGACTCTAAACCACCTTCCACATCCTACATCTATGTTTTCCAATCTACTTTTACTTTTGTGCACAGAGCTAGTATTTTATTTACATAATCAGCATGTTCTATTTGTGTGCTTATTTCTTCCAGGTTCTTAATCATTGCATCTATCTTTTCCTAAGGAGTCAGGTCTTGGAGATATTGCTCTGCCCCAGTGGTTCTCAACTACTAAAGATAAGAATCACCTGGAGAGCTTTCTAAGCATTCTGATGCTTAGGTCTCACCCTCTAAGATCATAAACAATTTGTAGAACCCTGTGTTTATATCAAACCCAAATCATAAAACTATACTGTAGTGAGTAGGTGCTAGGAAAATCTATTAACATATGCTAAATGCTTTTATTAAGGTAATGAAAATTGTTTAGGAAATTTCAAGCTGCCAGTACCATGACAAATTTCTTTTTTTTTTTGGTAATAATTTTCTAAAGATCACTAGTGATGACCATCTTTTAATTAACTCAAGGGTAAAATCTAGTGATGATAAATTCACTTTTGGATTCAGACTTTATCATCCTGGTTTTAAAAAAATCAACATACTAGTGCAATATACTATATGTCCTGTTTAGCTGATATGTTGGAACACTTAAACATGCATTTTCTTTTGGAAATTAGAAATTAAAAAAAGAAGTCTTTTAAGACTTCTTTTGTTGTAGTTGTTCAGTTGCTAAGTCATGTTGGACTCTGTGACCCCTGGACTGCAGCATGCCAGGCTCTTCTGTCTTCCACTATCTCCCAGAGTTTGCTAAAATTTATGTCCATTGAGTCAGTGATACTATCTACCCGTATCATCCTCTGCTGCCCGCTTCTCCCTTTGCCTTCAGTCCTTCCAAGCATCCCCTCATTCTTGGTGTATGTGTGTTTTCAGCCTTTGAGGAATAATTTTTGGAATGATTGTTCTTAAGTTTTACCCATAAATTATCATCCCATGGCCCAAGTGTGTTAGAGAACACCCAAACCAGTGTGTAACAACAGCCTGTGAGAGGCCTGGGGGTGCGGTAGGAAGGTGTGGAAAAAGCAAAGGTGTGGTGTGCCCAGGGCAGGAAGGGGTGGGATCAATACCTGAGCCCCACTTACCAGTAGACAAAGCCACATATTCATTTGGGAATAAACCCCAAATTATGCATCCTCAGGGCTTTCTTCTCATGCCTCTTCCTGGCTACCTTGTTCTGAAAACCTTTTTTCATATAACTGCCTGATGATTATTCATCTCACCAATGCCTGGATGAGAAATGGAATTATACAGTTTTACACAAGCAATTTGAAAGCTTGAATTAAATAATTTTCTCAGTTTCTGAGAGCAGCAGATCTTAAGAAAGGAGCTTCTTGAACAAATAGAAACTATAAAATAGTTGTACCTTTAGTTATGTATTTAAATCATCCTTTCTGCTAAGTTTAGTTTTTTAGTACTTATAAATCACAGTGCATTCCAGAGAGGTTTTGAACATCATGCATCCAGATGCTGCTTTTCAGCTCTAGTGAAAATACTCTTCTCAGCTTCTGAATTTGAAACCACTTTGCAAAATTCTCTTGAGTTCTTAGAGGCTATAAAGCAAGTCATGGGCAATTAAACAGAGGTCTCTCTTGTTTGTGTCTCGATGCACACCAGAAAAGAATCATTTTGGCAGATTTGACTGATAAATGAGCACTGGTGGGGGATGCATGGTGTGCAGTCAGGACATCTTGACGGGTGGCAATGACAGAGGGTCTGGGGTGACCTGTCCCCAGGGACACAAAAGGGTTGCAAATTTCCAGTCATTAATCACCTCTGGAACAGCTGTTTTAAATGTTCAAACCTAACTGATAGGAACGTGGCACAGCCAGACGGCTGGAGGTTAATGTACTTTCCTGTAGGGAGGGGAAGTGTTTGGATACTCACAGGCAGTCAGCTGTGATGGGCATGAAATTCCAGGAGAAGGTGCACTTGGAGAGGTCAAGTGTATGGAGGGAATTTCAGAAATTGAGTTTTTAAAGTAACAAAAGCCTTATGAAACATCTAAAAATGCAGAAGGACGTCTCACAGATTATTTTGACTAATAGTTTCAGCTGAGGAAAATGACTGTCACCAAGGTTTGTTATTCATACACTTCATGACATTAGATCCTTTGTAGGCTTGTAAGCTGGGCTTCCCTGGTGGCTCAGCAGTAAAGAATCTGCCTACAACCCAGGAGCCACAGGAGACGTGGGTTTGCTCCTTGGGTCAGGAAGATCCCCTGGAGGAGGGCATGGCAACCCACTTCAGTGTTCTTGCCTGGAGAATTCCATGGTCAGAGGAGCCTGGCGGGCTACAGCCCATTAGGGTCACAAAGAGTTGGACACAACTGAAGTGGCTTAGCATGGCATGGCAGGCTTGGAAATCATGTAGCTACATGGCCACCCCTTCAGACCTTATTTCAATTTATGGTTGGCACACTTGCAGAATTTTCCAATCATACCCCACTGGAAGGTTGACAAATATGACATTGATTGTTGAAGCTTAGATCCAATTTAAAGAACTTGCTTGTAAAAGAATATTTGCAAAGGCAGTTTGTAAAAGTATGCACCAAATTGCAGGCACATCCAGAAATAAGGACCAGAATTAATGATCCCACTTGTTGTAGGTAACAATCATTGTTTATTCTAAAGTTGAAGCATATCATCAAGATTTTTCCAGATATATCCAGACTAAATACAAACAAATTTGAGACCTACAAGCATTAAGTACTTTCTCATGGGTGTGGGCAAGCTTGTTTCTGATCAGAAAACAGGCTATGTTGTTCATCTTTTCATCTTTTTCCACATCTTTTTTTTTTTTTTAATCAGTGTTTCTCAGATCTTTCCTTCCAGGTGCCATAGGATTTGATAAGACCCAAATTAGCCTACTTGGGCAGTTCCACATAGGAGCACTGTCCAGAACAGGCCCAGTTAGGATTTGTAAGGGCAAATATTTTCTAGAATTACTCTCAACACTTAAGCACTCAGTTTTAACTTTCTCTAATGACTTCAGTTTGAAATCCATAAAAAGAAAAATTTTGTGATTTCACTGTTATTACTTTTAAATATTTTCTCATACCTGTAATTACTGTTCTAATAAAATAACAGTCACTTCATGTATTGGACCTCTTTTTTTTTTTTCTTCTTCTTCTTTTCTCTTTTCCACTTTATAATCAAACTTTCCTCTACCAGTACTTAAAATGGTGCCATTTTTCTGCCACACTTCTGACCTCAGGTGCAAAGGACTAATTACACTACCACAGGATTCTCTCCAAAGGCCAAGTCTGAATATGAATTTGTTGATTCAGTAGCATGACCGAAAATGAACCGCTTTCAAGGATGAAATCAATTGTGTAAAGAATTTCTCCATTAGAGAAATTTTATTTTCTCACTACAACTCCTGGGAGAAAATCATAGTACAAAGTTATTTTAGAGATACGTTCCATGAAGGTCGACAAGTACAGTGATAATAAACATCCAATTTATTCACTTTCCCAAAGGAATTAATTAGCATGTTATTTTAAATTTTATTTAAACATATTTATTTTTTATCTTAGATTTCGTTAAATGGACCTTCATGGTTGTCATTTCATGATCTGTACCATTACTGAGACAAACTGAAATCATTTTGAAAGTTTATCCTACATCTCCCTTCAAAAGAAAAGCTTGGATTTTCTTAAATTTTCTTATTTTTACTGAGACGGTTTCCTCCAAGAAATGAAAAATGACTTTATAACTTTGAACTTGCCAGCTGAGTCACAGCAGGCCTGAATATAAAATAGCTAAAAACACGTGTGTGCATTCCTACCCGAAGCAGCATTCTTTCTCCCATAGATCACTGTCACTAAAGAATTCAGTTAAATACAAAGACCCTCAGGTAGAAATGGGTTGTTGAGAGCCACCCTGAGTCTCTGAGTCTGTGAGGGAGCTGGAGAAAGCTACACATATGTGTGAGCCCTGCTGGAAAGGTCATTAGTAAATGTCTATCACTCCAGTGGTTTCTTGAACCCCAAGCAGGTTAAAAATAAATAAAATATAAGGGTGGGGGAAGGGAGCTTACATTGAAACTTTTCTGTCTTATCAAAATTAGCAAGAATGCTCACTGCTTTATTCATTATAATAAAGGGTCAGCAGATAAGGTATTTTGTCCTGTAGTATTCTGCTTCTGTACCATGAATACTTACAGTATTATATAATGATGATATTATAATATTGAATGTTATAATAATAACTGTAATAATGGAATCATGGATATTGTCTGTGATTCATTTTGGTTTCACTAACTCTGACAAGTCTAACATTAAAATTGGAGGCTTTGTAGCAGAATATTACATGTGAGGTAAAAATAAATGAAGGTTGATTTCAAGGGTCCCAATCCACATCCTATTCTTATGACTATAATTTGCATTTTTATCACACCTTTTAATCAAGGACTGCTCAATAATTTGGGAACATTATTAGGGCTTACAGGCTGCTATACATTTACACTCGCAGCTAGGTGATCTATTCAGAGTCCTGGATTTTTTCCTATTTTACATCTGATTGTTGATGCAAATGTCCTAGAACATGGATGGTGGACTTGTGTTTTAATGCTCTGTAATTTTGTTATAGGAAGGAGAGCAGATTTTGGCTTTAAATCATGTAAATGGCAAAGTGGCAAATAGAGACTGGGGGCATGACTCATAGTTCTCCACTGAATCTCTAAAACAACATTTCATCAAGGAAACCAGAAAAATTACACTCACTGGAAAGTCAAATAGAACACCACATTGGTTTAACATCATTTTTGTATGTCATATTTTATAGTATTAGTCATAGTGCTTATTTGATTTCAAATACCATAAACCCTGTTAATTATTGTCAATAAACAGTTTTGAGGATTTTGTTTTTTTTTGCCTCCTTATAAAACTGGTTACTACATATGATGTGAAAAGAGGAAAAATGACAGGTATCCAGGGGAGTTGTATGCACCCATTGGTGCAACTGAGAGTTGCCAGCCACCCATGTTGATTATAAAAATGAGGGCCTGAATTTGTTCTTATGCCCCAATGGTAGGTAATGTGGTGGTACCCCATCTCTTAGACTGAAGAGATGTGTACTGTAGAGAGAAACTCCTGCTTCCATCTCTCTTGAGAGTAATGGGAATTAAAAAAAATAATTTCAGTTTGAATTAAGAATGGAAAAATTTGTATATATAACTTGTATATCTTCCTTACTCATATCCTTCTGTGGCTATATGAGACATCTTTGTCTCCAAAGATTTTCAAGCATCTAATAGATCCTACGTGTAGTAATGAATCGTTTCTGTTCATGAGCCTTTTTGGGATTAAAAAGTTTGAATAAACATCTGTACCATTTAGTCTTTTTTTGCAGTACCTTGGTGGATGCCATCCCTCGTAGTTCTCTGTTGTATCAAGTGAGAAGAGGAATGTGGGAGAATTGTGTTTTACACATAGGCTCTCCCACCTTTATTGTTCTCGTGTAGCCTTCATTTGGGGGCTCCCCTAGTGGCTTGGTGACAGAGAACCGCCTGCCAATGCAGGAGACTTGAGACATGGGTTCGATCCATGGGTTGGGAAGCTCCCCTGGAGGAGGGCATGGCAACCCACCCCAGTATTCTTGACTGGAGAATCCCATGGACAGAGGAGCCAGACAGGCTGCAGTCCATGCTGTCACAAAGAGTTGGGCACGACTGAAGTGACGGAGCACACAACAGAGCCTTCATTTGGACCACTTTTTGAGACTCCCCATGAGGATCCAGTGAGGGAGTTAAGCACCTATCCTTTTTTGAAGCATTTGAGTCCTGTTACTACCAGTTGGATTTAGAGGTCCTGGTGTCATTATCGAGACATTTGCCTATTTACTTTTTCCCTAACTCTAGGTTAAAAGCCAGAGGTACGGTGGGAAAAGGCCTAACTCATGAGTGGGAAATGAAAGCCTAGAAATCTAAATATTTGCTCTAGAGCTGTTTTCACCCATCCTGTATGCATCCTGATGCCACAGTGGAACTCAGTCAGCCCGTGAGTTTTGTAGAGAATGACTGTGTCACATTGCTATTAGAATGGAAGTAGAAGCAGTTCAAACCTAGAAGTGGCTTGAAAGGTCTTGAATTCTTGATGAACGGTTAAAACTTGGGCGAATACAAGCTAGCGAATATCTTGATTGTGTCAGACTTTAGGACTCTGAAGGACGGAGGATCAGGTTTTCACACTGCTGCCAGGGCCCTGGGCCAGGGTACTCAAAGCCCCTGGGAAGTTCTTCATCTGTGAATTACTGAGGTTGAATTAGGTGGTTTGTGTGTTTCCTCCCAGCTCTACGGTTCCTTCATTCTATGACATGACAGCAGATCCCCAAAATAATTGTACAGCCAGACGAGACTTTATTTTATGCTATTAGGTGTAATGGTGTGGGGGGATCATTAATTATGCCCGGAACAGTACTATCTCTTTGGTGGCTCCTTGAGCTATTCCATTTGAAGAGCGCTATTAGTTGAAGGATGAGAGTTTTCAAGGTGCCGTAATCATTGGATTGACTGCCAATAGGATTTTACAAAGGCAAATGATATTTTTCTCTGTTTGTTTTTGCTTCTCATTCTTTCATTTTCTCATATTTTCCACTTCTGCTTATTTCTTTAAAAAAATGTATTTATGTATTTATTTGTCTGTGCTGGTCATTGCAGCATGCGAACTGTTCGTTGCAGCATGTGGGATCTAGCTCCCTGACCAAGGTCAAACTGGGCCCCTGCACTGGGAGCACACTGGGCTGCCAGGGAAGACCCTCCTTTGCTTATTTCTTAGTTGACATTATTTGGGGACTAAGTATATTTTAGTAGATACATGAAGTTAACATAAATATTCATTGAATTCTTCTATATATTGAATATTCATTTATTTATTCAGATGTATGTTTTGAGCATCTTCTCTATGTCAGGTACCCTGTTAAATGCCAGAATTACAACAGTGAAAAGAGGAAATTTACCTTTGCCAAATGGTACTTATAGTCCAGTGGAAGTAAAATATGATTTCTTGTTTCAATTTTGAGAGGAATTTGAAAATACTGTTTTATAACTAGATTAAATTGCTTGTTACTTATTTGTGAACCTTTTCTTTTCCTTTCATGGATTAGTGAGAATTCATATGAAATAATAATTCTATTGTCTCTTCTATATCACACTCTTGGGTATCCTGAGGATTCAACTGAACATTCACTGAACTTTTACAGTATGTTCTTATTTGCATTTGTGATTCAAACAGGAAAGGTGCTCTCCATACATTGCTGTATTTTGTGGGGATAGAGAGTCAAAGGATTACTTGGAGTAAAAAAAAAAATCTGACAATCATAGGACTCATGAAAAAAACTTCACATACTCAGTTGTGTCACAAAGTTCCAATATAAAATAGAGTTTATCCATGTCCTGACTACAGCCTTTTCAAGAACATAATTGTAGAGTCTTGTATACTAACTTGTAATCCTTTTTTGTTTTTATAGCTTTTATTGCCTTTAACTGAGATTGTTTGTTTAATTACAGACCAAGTTTGTGGTTTCCTAGCTTTCTTTCCACAAACTTTCACAAGGACTTTCAAGGAGACCTAGGAGAGCTGTGTTAAAAACACTTAAATGTTGCCAGAGAAATAAGAAAAAATACTTTCCCTGCCTCATAGCCTCCAAGGCTCAGTCATTCCTCTTAAATGTCTCTGGATCCCCCGCAGACCTTCCAGCTTTGGCCATGACTGCTATGGCTTTAGCTTCAGAAGAAAGAAAGTGGTGAACTTTGGCCTTAGGTGTCTCTTGGGGACTAAGAGAATTTGGTAAATTTTTAACCTCATAGTTTGAAGCTATCTGCCTTTTTTTTTTTTCTTTTCCCAGTATTTCTTGTGATTTCACAATATTCCTCTGATTTCATAAACTACTTTTAAAATCTGAGGATACACTTTAAAATTTTCCCCAGCATATAGCACTGGGTCTTGACCTGACATTAACTTTCCCCCCCTAGCTTTATTGAAATATAATTGACATATAACATGTATAAGTTTAAGATGTACAGCGTGAAGATTTGATATAGGTCTGTATTGTATGGTGATTACCACGTCTTATAAGGTCAGTTAACATCTCACTTAATTACTTTTTGTGGTGGTGAGAAATTTGAGATCCTCTTTCTTAGCAAGTTTCAGGTATATAATATGGTATTTTAAATATAATCACCAGGCTGTACATTAGATCCCCAGAACTTATTCTTCTTACAACTGGAAGTTTCTACCTATTGACCAACATCTCCCCATTTTCCCCACCCTCCCCAGCTCTTGGCAGCCACCATCCTCCTCTGTTTCTGAGTTTAGATCTTTTTAGCTTTCACATGAAAGTGAGGTCATAGAGCATTTATTTTTTCTGTCTGACTTATTTCACTTAGCATAATGCCTTCAAGGTCCATCCATCTTGTAACAAGTTGCAAGATTTCTTTCTCAGGCTGAATAATACTCCGTTGGTGGTAGTGGTGGTGGTGGGTGTATATTTATCCACTGATCTATCCAATGACGCTTAGCTTCCTTTCCATGTCTTGACTTTTGTTAATGGCTGGCACTAGCTGTATACTTAGAAATAATAAATACAGCATTAAGTTTAAAAGTGAAGTGAAGTGAAAGTCGTTCAGTCGTGTCCGACTCTTTGCAACCGCGTGGACTATACAGTTCATTGAATTCTCCAGGCCAGAATACTGGTGTGGGTAACCTTTCCCTTCTCGAAGGGGATCTTCCCAACCCAGGGATGGAACCCAGGTCTCCCCATTGAAGGTGGATTCTTTACCAGCTGAAATACAAGGGAAGCCCTCATACTTAGAAATAATAAAAACAGAATTGTGAAGTTTAATGTTTCTATTAAAATGGAGCAAATTTGCTAGTCAAAGCCACACACATACACACAGATATAGACACACATAGGGAACAGTAGAATAGAATAGCCACGTTCATCTTTGTCTCCTCCTTGCCATTTCCCTTTCCATCTTTTCTGTCTTTCACTCTAACTGTGGTCCACCTAGCTATATTTTTATGAAGTATTTTGTCTTCTTGATGTCCATAATGAAAATACATATAGTGAGATCTGTGTAACCACTCATGCTAACAAGAGGCTAAATTACTTAAATAATGTTCAGGTGATTTACAGCTAGAGGGAGGGACAGACCCTTGCTTAAGATGAGGGATCACTGTGTACTTCCATAGCTTCGATATTTTCTGTTTTCTTAATATGGAGAAAAAATGCCCTGCTCTTCGCCAATGGCAAAATGTCTAAAATCGCCATGTACTCACTAATTCCTTTGCCAAGTCACATGGTGCCTACCCTTCTCCGTCCAGCTAGACTTCTGGTTCTCCACTGTTGCTCTCTTGCCTTGCGTTGTTTCTCCTCTTAGTTCTTGCTGGAAAGCAGATGTCTTTAACATGCTGTTCCATAATGTGCTTTAGGCACACTTAAGAAAAAGAATGGAATAAAGTTAGAAGAATTTTTTCTCTTCTTTGATGCTTGTATCCATTCAAATTGGTAGCAAATGTTCTTCCGTAGGTCCTTGTGGAATTTTAAAACATTCTTGAGAAAATATTAGCAGATATTTTAAATACCTTTTCATGAATTGGGCTTAAGTGAGAACTGAAAAAAGGATGAGGGAAGATTATTATTTCCAGATTCTCTAATTTACATGGATAAACTCAAGGGAACTTTTACTATTTACCAGCTTTCTTTTTTTCATTATAAGATACAAGTTTGGGGAGGAATGGATACATATATGTCTATGTATGGCTGAGTCCCTTTGTTGCCACCTGAGACTATCACAACATTGTTAATTGGCTATACTCCAATATAAAATAAGAAGTTTTAAAAAAAGACATTCCTCTCCTTCACAGATGCCAAATACCCACAGAGAAGTGAAACTTTTGCAACACTGTGTTTGCTCCTTAGCGTTGAAAATTTCCAACTTTGGCTCACATAAAAATCTTACCTTCCTGTATTTTTCTGCTGTAATGATGCTTCCCAATGATATAAAGGAGATACCTGTATGAGATGTCCTTCTCTTCCATCCTTTCCTTTCATTTTATTTTTCTGACTGCCCAGCATATGATTCCTCTTCCCTTGTTTGAGAAAGTCCCCACTTTATGAATCTTAGGATTCAGATCAGACCCTCTTACTATAGCATCTGGGAAGTCTCACTATTTAGTTTCATAGTGGCCTTTGCCACAGGACCTACATAAGACCTAGCCTATCCATCAATCCAACTCTGAACTAATGGTTGGGGCAGAAAGAGTAGAGAATCCACTCCATGTCACCACTGGGGATAGAAATGTCAGTTTCCTGAGGCAAAGTGCAGCACTGGTGGTGTGATACGGGTCAGTAGCTCAGCTAACTTGCTGAATGGTCCAGTGGAGCCGCAGCCTTGAACTCTTTGGCATGATTCTGGTGGTGGTTGTTAGCCTCCTATTGTTCCTGATTGTTTTCCAAAACCCTTCTTAAACCTTCTCAAGTGATTATGTGAGAGTATCCAACATTGTTTCCATCAATTGTTTCTACTTAAAACAGCCAGTCTCAGTTTTGCTATTTCTGTTATTTGCAACTAAGAACGCTGAGGTGTGAAATTTGGTAACAGAAATGGTTGCAAAAAATGGAACCGCAGAGAAATTGGATGGTGGTGGTGGCTTTGGGATTGGTTGTCTGGTTTAGTTAGAGCTAAAGGTAATATAAAGTCCAGCTGCATAAGGATTGAAACTCTGGCATACAATAACATTCAGGGGCAAGTCAGCAGATAGAGCATTTGTGAACTTCTAAAATTAAGTAGTCATTGAAGAAAAGGTCTTTGGGAACCAAGCAGGAACTTCCATAAAATAATGTAATGGGATAAATATTTGAAGGACTGGGGTGGTGTGGTAGCTGCTTCTAACAGTGCTGGACAGCTTAAAGAAAGAGAATTTGAGCTCAAATTCCAAAATTTTTTTCTCTAAGCATGGATTAAAAACTAGGCACTTTCCATGACTACGGTAAAAGAATCTCTTTTCTTTTGTAATTCTTGGTGGCAAAGGTCAAAAGCCAAATGCAATCATGCAGGTTGCCAAATTAGTGTCAGTTGAATTCACAGCTAGGTCTCTTATGTTAAAGCTGGGGCTTTGAGAGAGAAAGAGTGGGATTCTGAGAATTAGAACAGGGGATATGGCAGGATTTGGTGAACTTGGGGTACCTTGATTCCTTAGAGTCATCAAGCCACCCTTCCCAGCTGAAGTACCACCTGTTTTCCTGTTTGATGAGGCTGTTCCTCTTTTGACTGAATTTTCTGACACCTGAAGGAGTTGCATTACCGAGTCAGTTCTCCCTATGTGCCTGTGACCAATTCACAGATGTACAGCTAAACCTGGATCCCAGGATACCGCAGAATGCCAATAATAAAGTCAATGTTAGGAGGAAATAGGTTAGGGTGCTAAAAAATTGTAAAATTTTACCAGTTAATATTGGAAAAAAACAGGAAATGTGAAAATGGATTTTGAAGGTTCTATGTCCAAGAAACAAAAATCTGTGGGAGCATTTAATCAGAGGTTCTGGATTCAATGCGCTAATCTGAATAGGCAGCATTGATTCTAATTGTTTCCTTGCTTGGTTGACCAAAACTGGGCTGTGACCCCACTGAGATGCTAGAAATTCCTTTATAGAAGTAAGGAATCTAAACACTTAGGGAGATAAGATCAACAGTGGGGATATACCATTGGTATTGAATCCCTTGAGGGTGTCCTGATGAAACTCTTCAGTGAAAGCTTGAGAGATACAGTGATGAAGGGCCCACTCATCTTTGGGAGAAAAATTAGTGGTCCTTCTGTGTAGCCAGTGGTGCTAGTAGAATATGCTCAAGCTGAAATGGGGCTCCCTGATGTTACTAGGGATATTAAGATCCTGGTATAATGGAGCTTCTGGAGAAGGGAATGGCAACCCACTCCAGCATTCTTGCCTGGCGAATTCTATGGACAGAGGAGCCTGGTGGGCTACAGTCCATGGGGTCGCAAATGGTCGGACACGACTGAGCAACTAACGCACACACATAATGGGGCTTAAGTAGCAGCACTTTACCATTAGAAGGCAAGTTGGGAAACATGGCTACCGTAACAGGCAGCAGGATGGGCATTTTGAATGGAATCACAATCAGGGATCTTTGGGAATAGCTATTAATGATGGATCCCTGTGACTGAAATAGATACTTAGCTGCGCTCCTTGGTTCTTACAACCAAAATCTCAGCATCTTGGGCAAACAGAGGCTTGTTTGACTTTTCTTTTCATAGGAGGATGGTTTCGGCTCTCACCTAATTCCTAGACAGATATCTGTTCATAAGCCCAACATCCTTTCAGTGGAAGCAAAGTCAAGAACTTCCTACAAAAGAGACCTGAGGATATTTATTAGAATCTCTTTATTGGATCAACCAAACGCATTCTTTGATATTTTCTGTGCATTTATTTACCTGGAAAATGCTTTTTCTTCTAGGCAAATGAGCAGAGCATACTCTAGAAACAATTTGCTTTTATCTAGTGAGAGAAGCGGAATAATTTCACTGCCTTGCCTCAGAGTGGTGATATCTCCTTCGGCACTGTGTCACTGTTTTGTCCACAAAGTTGTTGACCATCACACAGGGTGTCATGTTAGTCCAGTGTATTTTGACTTGCTAATAGAACCTGGAGAATAAGATACAGCAGGTATCACTGATATCTCGGTATAAGATACGAGACAGTCCAGGCAGCCTGCTGCCATCCATACAGCAGTGAAGCTCCTTTCTCTGTCCCTGACCACTGACAAAGTAATTCTCACCAGGTTATGGATACTTTATTTTGCTGTGAGAAGTAATCCTGAAAGGATCTATACTGGTGTGGTGATGGAAATGAATAGAGGAAAAAGTAGTTTGAGCAAGTTATGGTTCTTGGCCAAAAAATGGAATTGTTGGTTAAATTAAAGTAGAAATGGCACTAGCTCATGAAATCTATAATATGCTCTATGCAGGTACTGCTAAGTGTTCTTCCTTCCAAGAGTAAGAAGGTTATTTAAATGTATAGAAGAGGGTAGCACAGTAGAGAGAAGGGTTGTTCTGGCAGATTAGAGAATATATACATTCTTACATTCTTCTTGAAGACATTTAAATTAAAAAAAAAAGATTAAAAACACTAGACTGTTCAAAAGAAACATACTGGTTACAGAAGTAAGAAAAAGTGATTTATCAAATTACTTGAGCAAAGATTCCAAATAATGCCAGTACCATCAAGTAGGAGGTCAAATTTTCCTGGAGAATAAAAAAAGGATGCTTAAGTCATGATATGAGCATATCCAGGTGCAGCACGTACCTTTCTAAGAAAAAGTATTTCATTCATTAGCCAAGTTTTGTTAAGCTCCTACTATGTAAAAATACTTTTCTGGGGATAGAGGCATGAAATGATCAATCAACATCTCTGTCCCCTTTGAGCTTGCATTCCAGTGGAAGGAGGCAGGCAGCAACAACAAAAAATTATAGAAAATATAAGAAGGGGAAGTCCTGTGTATGGAGAGAAATAAGGCAGGGAGGGGACACCAGGAGTGCAAATACAGAGGAAGCTCTTGTACTTTTACGTAGAGTAAAAGTCAGGGAGGTCAGGGAGGGGTTCCATGAGAAGGTGACATTTGAACAAATGCTTGAAAGACATGGGAGAAGAAGTGGTGAAGATATCTGGGAGGTGGCCGTTTTAGGAAGATGGACAGCAAGAGCAACATCCCTATGACAGGAGCATGCCCTTCATGTTCAAGCAACAGAAGGGTAGTTAGTGTGACTGGAGGAATTGAATTGAGAGGAAAGTAGGAGATAAAAACACAGTAGTGATAAGGGAACCAAACTCCTAGGAGTTAGACTTTTATTTGAGGTAGCTGTGGACCGTTGGAGGGTTATAAGTAGAAAAGCACCCAGTGGTTTAACGTACATTTCTGATGGGACTCTCAGGGTTGAGAATGCTCAGTAGGGCAGCCAAGAGAAGCAGAGCAGTCTGGAGGACAAGCAGCAGTCTGGTGGGAAATGATGATACGTTAGCGTGACAGCATGGAGAAAATGAGAATAAGCTAGATTCTGGATATGTTTTGAGGTAGAACCAATAAGATTTCTAGATACATTGTAGACATGGTGTGAGAGAAAGAATGGAACCAGGGATGGCTCCATGGTTTCTCACTTGAGCAGCTGGAAAGCTGGAGTTGCTATTAACTGACATGAAGATTGTGGGAGGAGCAGGGTTAAGGGAAAGATCAGGAATTTGGCTTTGGACATGTTAAACTTCAGGTGCATCAGTTCAGTTCAGTCTCTCAGTCATGTCCGACTCTTTGTAACCCCACGGACTGCAGCACACCAGGCTTTCCTGTCCATCACCAACTCCTGGAGCTTACTCAAACACATGTCCATTGAGTCGGTGATGCCGTCCAACCATCTCATCCTCTGTCATCCCCTTCTCCTCCTGCCCTCAATCTTTCCCAGAATCACGGTCCTTTCCAAGGAGTCAGTTCTTTGCATCAGGTGGCCAAAGTATTGGAGTTACAGCTTCAGCGTCAGTCCTTCCAATCCATATCCAGGACTGATTTCCTTTAGGATTGACTGGTTTGATCTCCTTGCAGTCCAAGGGACTCTCAGGAGTCTTCTCCAACACCACAGTTCAAAAGCATCAATTCTTCAGCATTCAGCTTTCCTTATAGTCCAATTCTCACACCCATACATGACTACTGAAAAAACCATAGCCTTGACTAGATGGACCTTTGTTGGCAAAGTAATGTGTCTGCATTTTAATATGCTGTCTATGTTGGTCATAACTTTTCTTCCAAGGAGCAAGCGTCTTTTAATTTTATGGTTGCAGTCACCATCTACAATGATTTTGGAGCCCAAAAAAAGCCTGTCACTCCTGTTTCCATTGTTTCCCCATCTATTTGCCATGAAGTGATGGGACTGGATGTCATGATCTTAGTTTTCTGAATGTTGAGTTTTAAGCCAGCTTTTTCACTCTCCTCATTTACTTTGATCAAGAGGCTTTTCAGTTCCTTTTCACTTTCTTCCATAAGGGTGGTGTCATCTGCTTATCTGAGGTTATTAATATTTCTCTTGGCAATCTTGATTCCAGCTTGTACTTTATCCAGCCCAGCATTTCGCCTGATGTGCTCTGCATATAAGTTAAATAAGCAGGGTGACAATATACAGCCTTGATGTACTCCTTTCCCAATTTGGAATCAGTCGCTTTTTCCATGTCCAGTTCTAACTGTTGCTTCTTGACCTGCATACAGATTTCTCAGGAGGCAGGTAAGGTGGTCTGGTATTCCCATCTCTTGAACAATATTGGACAGTTTGTTGTGATCGATTGCATATCTAAGTGGAAATGTTCAATAGAAAGTGGGACAGAAGAATTTAAAGTTCAAGGAGTACTCCAAGCAAGAGGTATAGATTTGAGAGTCAGCCTGTACAGATGCATGGGATCACCAAGGTGGTGAGATTAGTAGAAAAGAGGATTGATCCAAGGGCTGAGTCCTGGGGCATTCACCAAGGTAAAGAGATTGGGGAAATCAGGAAAAACTGGCCAAGGGGCCAATGAGGAGGAGCAACCAGTGAAGAAGGTGGAAAATTGGGAGAGAGCAGTGATCTGGAAGCCAAGTGAAGAGTCAGCTGTCTTACACTGCTGAGAGGTCTGGTAAGATAGAGACAGACCTATTGCTTATGTCCTCCATAACCAATGTGGAGGACATTGGTCCATGGGCAAGAGCAATTTAGGTGGAGTGGTGGACTAAATCCTATTTGGTATGGGCTTAAGAGACATTAGGGATTCCCTGGTGGCTCAGATGGTAAAGCGTCTGCCTGCAATGCGGGAGACTTGGGTTCGATCCCTGGGTCAGGAAGATCCCCTGGAGAATGAAATGGCAACCCACTCCAGTATTCTGCCTGGAGAATCCCATGGGCGGAGGAGCCTGATGGGCTACAGTCCACAGGGTTGCAAAGAGTCAGACATGACTGAGCGACTTCACTTTAAGAAACATTAGAAGGAAAGGGATTTGATGACAGTAAGAGCATTTAAAGAAATTTCATTGTAAAGAAAATGAGAGAAATGGAGTGGTGGGTGGAGACAGATATGGGGTCAAAGTTGGGTGTTTTCTTTAGGTGAAGAGCAACAGACTTTTTGTATGCTCATAGGAATAATTCAGGAGGGAGAGGGGAACATGGTGATGCAGAAGAGGATGGGGAGAATTGTCAAAACAATGACTTTGAATAGGCGAGAAGGGGTCAGCTACAGAGAAAAGCATGGAGAGTTCATGCAGTGATGATGAGTGCCAGCAGGGCATGAGGCAGAGATTCTGGTAGATGGGGTGGTGGAGCCTGTGCATAAACTGAGGGGAAAGCCAGGAACTCATACGTGTGTTTATGTATTTGCAGATTTGGGGGTCATGAGAGTCTCAGGTTGGGGCTTCTCTGGTGGCTCAGCAGCAGAGAATCTGGCTGCAGTGCAGGAGACACGAGTTCGATCCCTGGGTTGGGAAGATCCCCTGGAGGAGGAAATGGCAGCCCACGCCAATATTCTTGCCAGGAGAATTCCATAGACAGAAGCAGCCGGGGGCTATAGTTGATAGGATTGCAAAGCATCGGACACAGCTGAGGTGACGGAGCACGCACACGTGAGCGTCTCAGATCACTTAGGAATGACAGTAGTCTACTTTGCTGTTACTTTTTTTTTCACTTTTTGTACAGTATACATGGCAACCAACGTGTTTCAGATTACATGTAGTTGGAGATGATGCAGCTGGCACCTAGTCTTTTAATATCTAGCTCTTAAATATGAAATATATTTGAAATAAATTAGATTGATAAAGTGCAGTGGTTTCAGTTTAGAAGCAGAGCATTAAAATCCAAGAGGAATCTTCAATATCATGTATTTATTAAAATAATTAACTACATCTAAAGATTTTATTTTCACTGGCTTTATAGTTATATATTATTAATTTTAATATAGTATGTTAGTTATGACATATAATTATACTATGGGTTGATAGATTTATAATTTATAAATACAAAATTAATTTTAACAAGTTAGTCATGAAAAATTAACTAACTAGTGAATTCAGATAAAAATGCATTTTAATAATTAAAAACTGGACTTATTAAGTTAATTGTTTTGGCATTTTATAAGAATGGTCTATGTGGGAAAAATTTTGGACATTAAAAAATGATAATTATAGTAAGAATTTACGTCCAATCTACTTCCCTTTTTTTAAAAAAAATTTACTTAAAAAATTAAAAAAATTTTTTTTAATTGAAGGATAATTGCTATACAGAAATTTGTTGTTTTCTGTCAAACCTCAACATGAATCAGCCACAGGTATACATATATCTCCTCCCTTTTGAACCTCCCTCCCATCTCCCTCCCCACTTCACCCCTCTAGGTTGATACAGAGCCCCTGTTTGAGTTTCCTGAGCCATACAGCAAATTCCCATTGGCTATCTCTTATATATGGTAATATAAGTTTCCATGTTACTCTTTCCATACATCTCACCCTCTCCTCCCCTTTCCCCATGTCTATAAGTCTATTCTCTATGTCTGTTTCTCCATTGCTGCCCTACAAATAAATTCTTCAGTACTTTTTCTAGTGAAACTTCCCTTTGTTTCCATTTTTTCCAAATGCATTTTGTATTTATCCTGTCATCCTAAAATTATTATTAGCTGCTTTAGGGGAACTTGTGTTTTTACCATGCATACTTGAAGTTTAAACATTAATTTGAAATTTGATTAAAGGAGATAAAGACTGTTTATTATTTTGTCTGATTTGACAGTATTTTCTGTATCATAAAATACAAAGATTTAAAGCTTTTATTCCTTTTTTCACTATTTTTTTCAGGAAGATAATTTTCACACATTCAGTTAGATGATGTTTCCAACACCACCATGTTGAACATGGATTGTACTTATTTGTCTTGATACCCTGCATATTTCTTCTAAATAAGTGACTCAGCACCCCCAGCTGGAGCTGGGGCTGTAGCTAATCCTTGCTCATCACTGGAAATGAAAAGAAAGAATGTTGACACGACATGATTAGAAAATATATCCTGTGAAAGGTGGGGACTCTATTTTGCCTTGTTTATTTGAAGTATTTACTTCCTAATAAACAACCTTTTTAGAAAGCTGTTTTCCTATAAATACTTATGAAAAGAAATGGTTTTCTGCTGTGCATATGCGGCTTTCTATATAAATACATGAGCAGATTTCCATAATTAAACCTAACCACAATCAAAGACTGTGATTATTATTCAGTTCTATTTTCATGGCAGACCAAATTAAACCTCTATGTCAAACATGTAGTGAATATCACAGTGATAGGCCCGGAATATAGGCTTTTTATTGCACTTGAAAATTTTTGTGAATCTGAAACATTTTTCCTTGGTTAGTGGGTATGGAGTTGGTGGGGATGAGGGGCATCATAGATGGGGTGAGTCATTGCCTGTAAAGGGTGCTGTGGAGAATACCAGAAGTATCTGCTCCCTTTAGCCAGTTTGTCTGCCTGTCTGCTGTTGGCGGCATCTGAAATGTTGGGGATTCTTTAGGAGTTAAAGCTTTGTTATATGGTCTTCTCAAATAGTTAAGTGAAGTTTCATTAATCCATTAAACCCTTACCTTCCAAAGTCAAATGGAGTGAGCAGGGTCCAGAGGGAGCAGGACACAGGGGTGAGAAAGGCCTGGGCCGTATCCTGGGGGGACAGGCTACGTCCCTGAATTTAGTTTAGAGTGAGTGCTACTGTGGAAGGTGAAGGAGCACCCAGAGAAGCTCTCATGTAACCTATCAAACTTTGCCATGTGTCTGTTTTGTGCCACAGACGTGGGAACACAGAGATGCGAAGAATCTAGTCCCAGTCTTGAGAAACTTAACATCTATCAGGAAGGGCAGATGAAGGGGGTGCTGTGCTGAAATAACCTGGCACTCCAGGTTTGGGGGAAGAAGGGAGCAACTGTCAGACACTGGAGGAGGTTCTTGATCATGCTTCTGTTTCAGGTTTGTGAAGGGGAAGGGGCTCTACTAGGCTGTTTTGCTGTGTAGTGTTTTCAGATGTATAGTGTGGAGGGGACATGTCACGGTACCATGCTACTGCCAGAGTGCTTCCCCTGGAAAATGGAGCTTAACCAACTCTTCTGAGCATCTGTGTGAAGACAGTGAAAGTGAAAGTCGCTCAGTAATGTCAGACTCTTTGTGACCGCATGGACTACACAGTCCATGGAATTCTCCAGGCCAGAATACTGGAGTGGGGAGCCTTTCCCTTCTCCACGGGATCTTCCCAATCCAGGGATTGAACCCAGGTCTCCTGCACTGCAGGCTGATTCTTTACTAGCTGAGCCACAAAGGAAGCCCAGTAAGATTATGAAAATTTCTGGGTTTACATTCTGACTTCATTTTTTATTATATCTGGACCTTGGACCAAGATGCTTAATTTCTCTGAGCCTTAATTTCCTTATCTGTTCAGTGTGAAGAATGATTTCCCAGTTCCCTCATTGGGTATTTGGGAGAATGGAATGGAATAATTATGTCAGCATTCTTGGTATATACCAACAGTAGTCTTTGACTTCATGTCAACTCTATCCATACCCCAACTCCACACCCCAACCCTAGTGCAACTAACTAATGACCGGGGCTGGAATGGTTAACTGCCTAATGTAGGACTCGATGGGCCGGAGAGGTGAAAAGAGTTATCCCTTTAATATGACTTCTTGCTCTGTGTAGAAGGACAGTTAAATCCATCATTTAAGAGAGAGTATGCATCAAGCAATTTAGATTCTTATGAATTTGGGTCCAGTTTACTACATGGATTTTTTTTGTTTACTTTCTGGAGAATTTGGCTGCCACAATTTGGGTCATAGCAAAACTTAGCAGTTATTGTTCCCAGCACATTATCCTAAGTCTCGGTGGTAGCATGATTTCACTTTCAGATTGGCAAATGTAATAGGACAATTCACTGAGCAGCAATATTAATAGGGAGCTTCATGTTTAGTAATGATGTCGGGCTTTGTGTGCCACGCAGAATGTGTGGGGTAATTAGATGTTTCAGATACATGTCTAGACAGGGTAAAGCTTGAAGAGCACTGTTGAAACCCTGGGAAAAGCTACAGGTCACCCATTTGTGACCAGAAAAAAACTCTCCTTGATTATCAAGTTAAACATGGAGTTAACTCTCTGGCCCTAGATTTACACATAAGAGGAAAATCAGATCTGATGAGATTAGACAGACTGACCATTTTATAGCTAGACCAGGCCTCACTGTGTGACTTCTTTGAGGCTGCTAAAACTGGGATCACCCAAATATCTGCTACTGTCCAGTTGTGGGGCCGGGATTCCCATTCTTAGAATTGCCCCTTTGGATTAAATCATTCTATTTGAAGAGTTTGCTCCTTGCGAGGATTATCCATAGACCTAGATTGCTTTGTCTGAGGGGGAGTAATGAGGAAACATCTCAGCACCGGTAAGTTTTGATGGGAGGGTGGTGAGACATTTAAAAAGGTTTGGAATTGATGTACTTTTAGAGAGGCATGTGCTCAGGGGAGAGGGCTGAGGAGACAGCCATGGGGTCTCCAGATGCCTGAGGGCAGGAAACAGAGCAAGGTGGGGACATTGGTGAGAGGGAAACATGTCCTCTGCAGGAAAAAGCCCATTTCACCTACTTTCCTGTACTTCACAAAATTCATCTTGAGTCCTGACATTGATTATTTTGAGCACTGATAAAACTGTCATGAAACCATTCCCTCTCTGGTCCTTTTTGGTTACTGCGGTGGTTTCTGGTACTGAAGACTTTAGAGCGTCTGCTTGAAGGGTCAGCTTTGGCGGGGGTGGTGGAGATTCAACCTGTTGCTTGCATGTGTCCTCTCCCAGCATCTGGTGGTTGCTGTAGCCCCATATGAAGACATGAGAGGACAGTTCACTCTTTGCAAACCACCATGACACAATCTGAAAAGCTCTACTCCTGGTACTCCAGAGAGACTCTCAGTGGGTAGGGGCCACTGGAAGTTGGGACGTGCGATTTCAGTAGGCAACCTCATAAGTGGGTCATCTAGCCCCTGCACTTCAAATCATCAAGTTTAGTGTTTCTCCTGGTGTTCCGACTTGATGAAATCCATCCTCCTTTGCATTAGGTGCCGTGCCAGCAGCCTCACACCCGTATCTCATTCTCATTGCCTATTATTGGTTGTTAGTACTCCTCACGACCAGTTGTTAGGAGTCAGTGAGTTGTTAGTGTTTCGCTTTTACAGTTTAGACATGTGAGGCTTTGAGAAGTCGAGTACGCTGCCCAATATGAAATGGAACAACTGTAATGAGAGACCTGGGGTTTAAACTCAGAAATGGCAACCTCAGGCTCCTACTCTTGCTGTTAAAGGTGTTTTTTCTCCTCCTGGGGATTTCTGTTGCTTCCCCCACCACCCCCCAGAAAGATAGCATGCATCCTAAGAACACTTCACTTGGGGGCACTTTCAGTTCAGTTCAGTCGCTCAGTCGTGTCCGACTCTTTGCGACCCCATGAATCGCAGCACACCAGGCCTCCCTGTCCATCACCAACTCCCGGAGCTCACTCAGACTCAAATCCATCGAGTCTGTGATGCCATCCAGCCATCTCATCCTCGATCGTCCCCTTCTCCTCCTGCCCCCAATCCCTCCCAGCATCAGAGTACCAAATGGAGTGTCAACAGCTGTGGGAAAACAACCCGGAGAAAGGATGCTGGAGATGCATTTAAGAAGAGGACAAATGCCACGTATTCGCACAACTCGTCCAGCATTTCGTGTTGATCCGTCAGTAACTGCTGACAAGGAGGGGTCTGCTCCTGCTTAACTCTCTTTCGAGCCTGGCCTTGAACTCTGCCCACCCAGAATGAAGGCAGACCTCCCCTGTCTTGGCAGTGAATGTGACTTTGTACGGAACACCATACCATGGGCACTTTTACAGCTTGTTGGTCATTTTCTGTTTATCTTGACACTCAAACCTCAGCTGTCTCCTCTTGGCTCCAATTCATATTCTCCCTCCAGCTCTGCTATCTCTGACTGCCCTGGCAAATGTCCTCCCAGGACTCCAAGGGCTTTTCTCCTTTGAGCCGATCCCTCAGGCAGTGCTTTGCTGTGGCAGTAGGAAGCAGCTTTAAACCATAAACCCCAAGGATCCCAAAGCATTACTTTGCCTCCTGTGACCTTGACAGTGCTGGCCACAGTTCGGCAATGTCTGTGCCCAGCCAGCTCTGCCTTGCCAGCCTCTGACCGGTTTGTAGAGGTTGGGGCGGAGCTGCTGCCCCACTGCTCCCAGGATGATCCTGCACAGCTCAAGCTGCCAACTTCCAGAGCCTTGCCCAGACTTGGAAGCTGTGGCTTATTGTGCCTGTCTCAGTCTGGAGGAGCAGAGCCTGAGACTTCCAAGCTGTCCCTTAATGGACTATACTAGCACCAGAAAAGCAGAAGTGGGTGGGGTCAGTAAAGCTGGCCACAGCAAGTATAGCTGATTGTTTCATCTTGAGGGATGTCTTCAGAGGGAATCCATACGGGGGCTACATATCAGGGCAGTCCTCCCAGAGGGAGGAAGGGAAAGGATTTTATTCACTAGTTCTCCACTCGTGGTCAAAATCTACTCTAAGGGCCCACTAATTTGCACAAGCGTGGAAGTGGCCAGCTGAGCATCTCCCACCTTATTAGCAAGTCACAGCTTAGCCTCAGGAGGACAGCCCTGGTTGAGTGGCTAGAGGGGCGCGACGTGCCTGAGGGCGACAGGAGGAGTGTGGCATCAGTAGCGTGTCTGAATCTATAGCTGTGGGGGCAGCACAAGCCTTGTTAGGTCCGCTCCCCCATGCTTCAGGCAGATGCACAGCTCCTGTGATGGATAAACTGAATACGGTCGTACTGGAGCATTTTAATGTCAGTGCAGCTTGGTCCCTGGGCTTGTCTGTGCTGCTAGGAAACTTCTTGTACATTCAAGGAAATAGTTTTCCTTTCCAGTTCCCAGGGTTGGGGCATCTCTCTGAGGGCTGTCACGTGTGTGGGTTGTGTTATGGAACCAAACTTGAGTCTGCTCTCTAGGGCACAGTAAGCCAACTGGCTGGCAGCAGGCTGTGGTGAAGGAACGTGCAGTGTTCGCTATAGGGCATCAAGCAAGCAGTCCGGGCCAACTTGTGCTTAGAACTCCCCACAGACTTTCAGGGAAAGGCTTTTTAAAGGCAGAGTGACGGAGGGGGTTTGTGGGGTATGTGAGCCGCTCGTGGACCTTCTTCTGACTGGTGGGAGGTGAGGCAATAGGAAGTCACCATCATCAATCTTCTGATTACAATCAGTCTGAGATCTTTGCTTGTGGCAAAGTACAGTTCACGTCTTCTACCTGGTGGGGGCGTCGGTACCTGCAAAACCGCTCTAAGGACGTGGCTCAGAATATGATATGAAGTCCTTGAGGAGGAACTAAAGATCCTTGACTTTGTTTAATGGCTAAACTATTACTGTTTGGTCCTGTTTGACTGTTTTCTTTTGCCTTTGCATTCCGCCCCCCCTCCCCCTCCCCCACTTCTCTGATTAAACTTAATCTTTGACTAAAGTTTTTCTACAGACAAAAGACCTGCAGGGGACATGGGGGAGGAGAGGCTGTTCTGGGAAGGCTGCATAGGGTCCTGCTTGGTGACCGGTGGGGTCCAACTGAGTGTTCTCTTTGCCTGGGGCTGTTGAGATAATACTACCATAATGAGATCCTTCACAGCAAAAGGCAGAAGAGCTGTTCTCGGAGCAGCTGATGAATGTGGCATTGATGGTCGCTCTCTCTGGAAAGCAAAAGTCCTCTTGGTCAGAGCCTGTAGGCTTTGTTCAACCCGTTGACAGGCCTTGTGAGGCGGCCAGGTCCTACGTTTAGGGCCATGCTGTATCTCCACTTTGTTTCAGCACCCCCAGAGATAGCCTCCTTTGTGCTCTTGTGGACTGAGCATGAGTGGTGGTCGGTTATCCTCCCCAGCACCCGTTAGATATACTCCCCTGACCTTAGAGGAGCGCTTGTTGGGGGTGGTCTTGTACTGGCCACAGCACCTCTGCCTGCAGGCTAGCCTAGACAGCCCATGTTGAAGATCCCAGAGCAGGGTTCTGAGATCACCTTCTCCTTAATGGAAAGTTTAGATGATGTCAAGAGAAGTATTTAAAGTTTTAGAGAGGCAGCCCTGTGGGCAAACAGAGGTTCTTTAGGTTCTTGTTTTTTGGGCTTTTTATTTTTATTGGAGTAGAGTTGATTAACAATGTTAGTTTCACATGTACAGGTGTCATCAAAGTAATTCAGTTACACTTATACATGCATCTATTCTTTTTCCTTTTAGGTTATTACAGAGTATTGAGCAGAGTTCCCTGTGCTATATAGTAGGTCCTTATTGGTTATCTATTTTGAATCCCAGGGACGGGGGAGCCTGGTGGGCTGCCGTCTATGGGGTTGCACAGAGTCGGACACGACTGACGTGACTTAGCATAGCATAGCATTTTGATGATACCAAATTTCTCTAACTTGACTCAAGTCCCAGCTGACCTCTGACAAAAGGGTGAGGCTTGATCTGGACTCTGGCCCACATTTAAGCATTTAAATAGTTAGTGGCCTTATTGACTTCTGACCCCATCATGACCTTCTCTGACTCAACTTATCTCTACATAGTAAAGATAAACTTCAAACTGAGTAGAGAAAACCATGCAAATGATTTTCACAACTGTTACTGTGCAATAAATCATCAATCTTGCCTAGCAGTGAGACGTGGTTGTTTTAAAAGTGACATGCAGGATTTATTTCTCCAGGGAGTTGGGGGTGGGTGGGTGATCCAGCCCCCTGTGACCAGAAAAAAAATGCATTGTGTGCAGACTTGTCCACCTCATTGCCAACAACGTCCTGGTTAAGCTTTGTTTTGCTGAGAATGTAGGGCAGGAGTGCCAGGCTCTTTCCAGCTGTGGAGTTGGATCCCAAGCCTTGTTTCTGCAAAGAAAGTGACAGGTGTGTTAAAGAGGGGCCGTTCCAATGTCTTGCTCAGTGCAAAGGGAATCTGATTGAAGTGGATCTACTGTTTCTATCCTAGAAAACAGCAACTGCTGCAATCCTCAAATGATCATTTTCCCCCAGAATGGAAGATGAGAGCTCCCTTTCCCTATCATTGTTTTATAAACCAAAGTTGTGAAGTCGATCTAGCTCTCCATCTGCACCCTTCTGACTGTGTCCTCAACTAAAGCTCAGTTCCTGGCCCCTTTTCAAAGTGGAGGAATGGAGAACCCCATATCCCGCTTCTAGCTCCTCCCATCCATGCCCGCCTTCCTTTATACATGGGATTCTGCTGGCATCCCACCCTTCTCATCCTCTTAGAAACAGAAAGCCTGATTTCATGGAGAGCAGCTCTGATACCGAGGCTGGGAAAAAACCATCACTGAGTGCTCAGGGGCACAGCAGCCTTTCATTGAGCAAACGCATCACGCAAACCCTTCCAGGCCCTGCCTCGCGCAGCCATTTGGGGAAGATGGGTGGCCCGGGCAAGGGCAGTGTCTATGCTACATCGTTACTTTGACATGCAGGCTATGCATCAAATCAGGCCTCCAGCACCACTGCAACATTCACAAACTCACTTCGGAAACACTCGTCTTGACCTGTTTCACACTCCGTGTTATTCTCTCCACAGATTCTCCGCTTCTGACCTGGGGGCTGACTCATTTTCCTGTTTACAACCTTGCCTCAGCCCTCATTCCTAATGTTTTACATAGTTTCTCTGGCAATGACCTTTGCTTTCCTTTTAACTAGAGTTCAGATTCTCCTCTGGCCGGACGACTTTTGAGTATTCTGGGTGAAAATATGCCAGATCTTGCTTGGCCCCCAGGACCTTTGTGACCTCCTAAAGAGTGTCGTACCTGCCAGACTTGCCTCTATGCAGTTGGGGCAGTCTCAGTGTGAGAGAGAAAGGGGAGGAATAGGATAAAGAGGAAAGGAGCTAAGCGGGGCAGGATGAATAAGGTCATTCCTTCTATGAATCCTTGGTACTGCATGCTGGTTGATGCAGACATTAAATGGAATACTGATCACTTACCCTCATCATTTTTTAAGACTTTTAAGAGCCACAACTAGTGATATGACTCTGTTGAGCCTATATGAGCAGATGGGTGGTGGTCAACTTGCAAATACTGTTTGTAGTCCAACTATAAGTCTTACTATTCTATCCCAAGTGATTATTTTCTGACAAGTAATTCTGCTTTTATATCTCAGGGAGCTATTCAATGAATGCTCAGACTGAATGAGACTGGTGAAGTTCAGCAACACCTTGATTCTTAATCTTTTATACTTTATTAAATGTCAGGTCCCTTCTATTGTTTATTTACTTAATAGCAATTTCAAAAGTTGCACAATGATCAATAGATCCCTCTCTGCTCATGCCTTCTTCTTTGGGAAATACCCCTTACCTCGAAACATGGACTTGAATGGTCAAGTTCATACCATGTGACCCTCACCACAGGTGATTGGATGACTGGTTGAACACTTGAAACTGACACGGTCCGTCTGTCACCTGGTCAATGACCAACTCAGTTATCTTGCTTAAAAATTTGAGCTAATGGACATAAAGACCATGGTCAGTCATTGGTGGGTGTTAGACTCTTAACGTCGTGTTGAGTGCAGACAAGAGTTAATTCATGCTACCTGGTCAAGCTGAGGTTGTGAGAGAGCAGAAACCATTAATAAACAGAGAAAGCTGATTTGCAGAGAGGAGGAATCGAACAAGCAGTTGAGACCACAGGGACTTAGTAATAGAACAAGATGAACCAGATGACTTTGGTTCCTGGGGGCTTCTCAGCTCCAGACCCCAAGAGGCCTGCTGATAGTTCATTTCCTGCTTGTTGATGACTTCAGCAAACCATCCATGAGATGACTTCTTAGATCTTTCATCAGGATTCACCTCTACTGCCTGAATGAAGAGTTTTCCAGACAAGCAAAAGCTAAAGAATTAGTTCATCATTCCCTATCTTGTTTTTTTGAGATAAGGATTTCTGTTCCTTGTGGCTAAAAACCTTTGATTATACCACTGCTTAGGTGTTGCCAGCAATGGCTGCAACAAAGAGTTGTAAACTTATATATTGGTAATTAAGCAAAAGGTGGAATGTTTTCTAGTTGCTTCTTTTAAAGTAGGACTTGGTGTATTGAAAGCTGTTTACATCCATACTCTTGCTGTTAATCATTTAGGATGTTCCGGTTTTCCACCCTTTTCTTATTTGTGATAATTGTATTGGCTTTATAGGGTGTGTCTTCAGGAACTTAACATTTGTGGGTGGGAAAATCTACATCAGACATAAACTTACATCAAAGGACAAAATTGCCTTTGCTACTTTATAATGCTTGACTTTCTGGTTATCTGCACCAGAGACGTAATCTTGATTGCCTTGTCAATAAATCCAGTGTGAAATGAGTAGAGATTTTTATGGCTGGGGAAACTCCAGATACAGAGCATAGCATGGGAGGCAGGGATGAGGGTGAGGTAATCCACAGTCTGTGATCCCTCTCCAGCAATTGCAAGTTGCACTCCCCATCAGATTTAGCTCCTACATCAAACTGGTGTTTATATGGGTGGAGAAGTGTAAACAGTAGGCACCCTGGAAATGGAGCTGAGGTTGTCTTTTTTTTTCTCCCTGAAATGAACTGAAGGAGAGGACACTGTGTAAATCTGGGTAAGATACTAAGCTAGTGTGGGTAATAAAATCCAAAGTTAAGTGAAATAATCTGCAGGAAGAGTTTTTAATATCTGAGGGAATGGACTGAAGAAGGAAGCTCAGTTTGGAAAAGGACATGTAGAGAATGGTAGAGGGAGAACTCATTTATAGTGAGAGGCTGTGTAACCTGGTAGTTAAACATCTAGGCGGACCCAGACTACTTGGATTCAAGTTCCACCACTTACTAGTTGTATGACCAAGGACAGTTTTCTTAATTTCTTATTGCTTTAGCTCTTCATCTATAAAATGAGAATAGCAATAGTATCTACATAGATTTGTTATCAAGATTTAAGGAATTGATACATGTAAGGTGCATAGTGCAGTATCGGCCCAATGTAGGTGCTTAGTGAATGCTGGTTATTATTCTGTAAGACATCACCTGGGGTGCCAACAAGACCAGCAAGATGCATGAAAACTAACACCACAAGTGGTCTATAGTATTTTTTTTTTCTAAGAGAAAATAAAATACATTTACTCATTGACTCTGGAGTGTGTCTGTTTTGACTAAAACAAGAAAGAAGGTCCATAAAAAGGCTACTAAAATGAGGATGGGAAAAGAGCGGCTTTCATAGAAGGAGAGAAAATAGATTGGGCTCTGGTCTGGAAAAATGAAGACTGAAATGCTCTATGGTGAACTTCATAAAGGACAGGAATAGCATGAATAAATAACTTGTTTATGAAATACTGGAAAATTAGAGCTGGCATGAAAGATGAATACTTTGAGGTGAGGACTTGAACAGATGGTTACTTGACTGTGCTTGCACAGTGAGTCATTCAGCTAATGGAGCTCATTAGGTCAGAGTTTCAAAGCAAATTGGATGAAGGATATGGATTATGGCCCCTGCACTATCAAGGGTCATTAGGGATATTTGTTATAAGATCCAGTTTAGTCCCATTCAGCATTTGTAAATAACTTATAGTAATGTAGTACTTAGCCATTTCAAAACACTCAGCAACCTTAATTCATTTGATTCCCACAATACTGATTTACTGAGCTTAGATTGTGGGCAAGGCTCTGCAGAGAATCAAAAGATGAGAAAGGTGGCTTGTGGTGGCTTGTGTTGTGTCTGCTATATTACCATTCAGAAACACTGTGATGAATTTAATTTAATCTGCAGGCTTAATATACTTGGTTCACTTTTTTACTTATAATGTTTTGAGACTAGAGATTTTTTCATTATTTTTTGAATTCAAGATTGGTATTATGAAGAAATTCAAGAAATAAAAGTTCTCTTTTTGTGATGTTTTGTCTTCATAAATTCTATCCAGATCACATTCTGAGGTACAATTGAACATCTCATTCTTATATTTATTTTTAGTTTTGGAGTAGTTATTCACAAAAAAGAAATTTTGGAGCTGGAAGTTAATGCAGAGTTCTTCAGTTCCCTATTTCATAGCTGCATGAAATGGGTCCTTAAGTGACATGAACAAGGTGGGAAAGCTTGGACTAAAGCCCAAGTTCTAGTCTTCTATGTTTCTTTCCCATTCTTATTTCTCTGTGTGTATTTGTGTGTGTGTGTGTGTGTGTGCGCACGCACCTGCTTAGTCACTTCAGTCATGTCCAGCTCTTTGCAACCCTGTAGACTGTAGCCCACCAAGTTTCTCTGTCCATGGGATTCTTAAGGCAAGAATACTGGAGTGGATAGCCATGCCTTTCTCCAGATTTCTGTGCTTTATCTTGGAGCACTCAGGAGTAGATATACTATGGACCCAGTGAGGCTTAAGCTCCAGGGCCCCTCTCTTGTATGAACCTTGAGTGGGAAGAGGAAGCGAGGTTGTAATCAGGAAACATTCCTATATACGCATTTTTGGTAAATGATCTAAAGAGATAACATAAGAGATGAACTTGATTTTCCAAGCCTCCGTTAAGTTGCTGTGATCTTTTCACATTCTAAAGAAAAAGAAACTCACTCTTGTACCTATTTTCTATTTGTACTTTTGTATTATTTTTCTTAAAAGGGACCTTTCCCCTGCTACAAGATTATATAAATTTCAGGCTCCTTGAAATCTGGATAGGCTTCTGATACCCAAAGATATAGCTGGTTGACATAAGACAAACACCAACAGACATAAAAGTAGAAATTGACACAATAATAGTAGGAGACTTTAACACCCCACTCACACCAATAGACAGATCATTAAACCAGAAAATTAATAGGAAACACAAGTCTTAATATAAATAGTGATGACCAGGGTAACCAAAAATTATGATTTGACTATTTTGGAAAAATGGTAGGAAAGAGAAGGGATATTTGAAGTAACAAAGTTAAGTCTTTGGCTACTGTTAAAATAAGTCAGCATATAATTGATGTAGTAATACACTAGTATGATTGATATGAAATGTGAGGTATTGACACAAAACTGATCAATTAGGAAAGAAAACTATTAAGAACAGTAAAAAGTCAATGGCAGGGGAAAACTTGAAAGGAATTAAAAGGGGTTGACTCTGAAAAACAAAACTAAAGAGTGGGGACAAATGGGACAAAGAGCTACCATATTGCTTAAACATTTAAACAGTTATTTCTTTAGCATTTTATTACTTTGAGAAAATTTAAAGTAACTTAAAATATAAAAATAAAAGTGCTATTCAAAATTTTAAATAAAACTAATTTAAAAAATAATAATTTGAAATGTTAAAATGAAATTCCAACCAACTCTTTTTTCTTTGAATAATATTTTAAATTTTATTTTAAATATTTTATTAAAAGATAATTGCTTTACAGAATTTTGCTGTTTTCTGTCAAACCTCAACATGAATCAGCCACATATATTCCCTCCCTTTTGAAACTCCTTCCCATCTCCCTCCCCATCTCACCCCTTTCGGTTGATACAGAGCCCCTGTTTGAGTTTCCTGAGCCATACAGTCAATTCCCATTGGCTATCTTACATATGGTAATGTAAGTTTCCATGTTACTCTTTCCATACATCTCACCCTGTCCTCCCCTCTCCCCATGTCCATAAGTCTATTTTCTATGTCTGTTTCTCTACTGCTGCCCTGTAAATAAATTTTTCAGTATTATTTTTCTAGACTCCGTATATGTGCGTTAGAATACGAAATTTGTCTTTCTGACTAATTTCACCATGTATAATAGGTTCTAGGTTCATCCACCCCATTAGAACTGACTCAAATGCATTCCTTTTTATGGCTGAGTAATATTCCATTGTGTATATATACCACAGTTTCTTTATCCATTCATCTGTCAATGGACATCTAGTTTCCTTCCATGTTCTAACTATTGTAAAAAGTGCTGCAGTGAACAATGGGATACATGTGTCTGTTTCAATTTTGGTTTCCTCAGGGTATATGGCTAGGAGTGGGATTGCTGGGTCATATGGTGGTTTTATTCCTAGTTTTTTAAGGAATCTCCATAACATCCATTGTGACTCTATCAATTTATATTCCCACCAACAGTGCAAGAGCATTTCCTTTTCTCCACACCCTCTCCAGCATTTATTGTTTGTACACTTTTTGATGATGGCCATTCTGACTGGTGTGAGGTGATATCTCATTGTTGTTTTGTTTGCATTTCTCTAATGATGAGCGATGTTGAGCATCTTTTCATGTGTTAGCCATCTATATGTCTTCTTGGGAGAAATGTCTGTTTAGGCCTTTTCCCCACTTTTTGATTGGGTTGTTTGTTTTTCTGGCATTGAGTTGCATGAGCTGCTTGTATATTTTGGATACTAATCCTTTGTCAGATGTTTCATTTGCTATTATTTTCTCCCATTCGGAGGGTTGTCTTTTCACCTTGCTTATAGCTTCCTTTGCTGTGCAAAAGCTTTTAAGTTAATCAGGTCCCACTTGTTTACTTTTGTTTTTATTTCCTTTACTCTAGGAGGTGGGTCGTAGAGGATCTTGCTTTGATTTATGTCATTGAGTGTTCTGCCTGTGTTTTCCTCTAAGAGTTTTATAGTTTCTGGTCTTGCATTTAGGTCTTTAATCCATTTTTAGTTTATCTTTGTGTATGGTTTTAGGAAGTGTTCTAATTTCATTCTTTTACATGTAGTTGTCCAGTTTTTCCAGCACCATTTATTGACGAGGTTGTCTTTGCCCTATTGTATATTCTTGCCTCCTTTGTCAAATATAAGCTACCCATAGGGGCATGGGTTTATTTCTGGGCTTTCTATCTCATTCCATTGGTCTATATTTCTGTTTTTGTGCCAGTACCATAGTGTCTTGATGACTGTAGCTTTGTAGTATAATCTGAAGTCAGGAAGCTTGATTCCTCCAGCTCCATTCTTTATTCTCAAGACTGCTTTGGCTATTTGCGGTCTTTTGTGTTTCAATATGAATTGTGAAATTTTTTGTTCTAGTTCTGTGAAAAATGTAATTGGTAATTGGATAGGGATCTCATTGAATCTGTAGACTACATTTGGTAGTATAGTCATTTTCACAATATTGATTCTTCCTACCTAGGAACACGGAACATCTCTCAGTTTAAGTCATCTTTGATTTCTTTCATCAGTGTCTTATAATTTTCTGTTTATAGTTCTTTTGTCTCCTTAGGTGAATTTATTCCTAGATATTTAATTCTTTTTGTTCAATGGTGAATGGGATTGACTCTTTAATTTCTCTTTCTGATTTTTCATTGTTACTGTATAGAAATGCAAGTGATTTCTGTCTATTGACTTTGTATCCTGCTGCTGCTACTGCTGCTAAGTTGCTTCAGTCGTGTCCAACTCTGTGCGACTTAGCAGCAGTAGCAGCAGCAGGATCCTGCAACTTTGCTAAATTCACTGATTAGCTCTAGTAATTTTCTGATACTTTCTTTAGGGTTATCTATGTACAGTATCATGTTATCTGCAAACAGTGAGAGCTTTACTTCTTTTCTGATCTGGATTCCTTTTATTTCCTTTTCTTTTCTGATTGTTATAGCTAGAACTTCCAGAACTATGTTGAATAATAGTAGTGAAAGTGGACACCCTTGTCTTGTTCTTGATCTTAGGGGGAATGCTTTCAGTTTTTCACCATTGAGAATAATGTTTGCTGTAGGCTTATCAAATATGGTCTTTACTATGTTGAGGTAGTTTCCTTCTATGCCCATTTTTTGAAGAGTTTAATCATAAATGGGTGCTGAATTTTGTCAAAGGCTTTTTCTGCATCTATTGAGATTATCATATATGTTTTTAAATCTTTTGATTTGTTAAGGTAGTGTATCACATTGATTGATTTGCGTAGACTGAAGAATCCTTGCATTCCTGGAATAAACCCAACTTGATCATGGTGTATGAGCTTTTTGATATGTTGCTGAATTCTGTTTGCTAAAATTTTGTTGAGGATTTTTGCATCCATGTTCATCAGTGATATTGGGCTGTAGTTTTCTTTTTTTGTGTTGTCTTTGTCTGGTTTTGGTATCAGGGTAATGGTGGCCTCATAGAATGAGCTTGGAAGTGTCCTTCCTCTGCAGTCTTTTGAAACAGCTTTAGAAGGAGAGGCATTAGCTCTTCTCTAAATGTTTGATAGACTTCTCCTGTGAAGCCATCTGGTCCTAGGCTTTTGTTTTTTGGGAGATTTTTGATCACAGCTCCAATTTTAGTGCTTGTAAGTATTCTATAGTATCCTTCTTGCACAACTGTTTTTGTTGTAGAGTTAATAATTATATTCTTTTGCTTATTTTTCTGTAATCTCTCTGAAAAACTTCCTTTCCTTTCTTTTCGTATAGCTTCTTGTTTTTTCAGAGTTCACAATTATTTTTCCTTTGACTTAATTTTCTGTGTATCCAGCTAAATAAATCTTTGGAACTTCTAAGCATTTATCCTATCAATATTATTTGGAGATGTGATCAAATGTATCAAATAATCTACCAATTTTCCACCACCGCCTCTTTTATTTCCTCCCAGAGACCTCCTTCCATATTCCTTCACACTCTTGCTCCAGGATGGACTGATTTTTTTCTATGGTCTGGAAATTTCATATGTTAAGCCTTTGGTTTGATGTTTGCTGAGGATAACAATCAGTGGACCGTTTCTAAATCCTAGCAAATTGTTTATGCATTGCAAGAAATTTTATATAAGCAGTTTTTGAAGGTGTATTTTAGTTATCTGGTACCATATAAGGGCTGCTTTCATTTTCTAGCTGTCTAGCTTTACATACTTGGGAGAAGGAAATGCTGCTAGTAATGGATAAAGTACTACATCCTGATACCTAAAATGTCTAGTGATTAAAAGTAGGATTTGCTAATATATGATACAACTCTTTTTTTTCTTTAGAAAAGCTACAACTCCTTTTTTTTTTTTTTCGTCATGCACATTAACCTTAAGGTGAATTACCTGAATTTTGAATCCCAGATGATTATTAAGAATATATTCCCAGATAATTTCTTGTTACTTTCAAACTCTTAATGGTACTTGCCAGTACGAAACTTGGTTTTTAATATATGGAAGTTAAATGTAATTTTAAAACATATGATATATTTTAAAAGCATAATATGAAGTTCTTTTTACATGCTACTTTTTGTAAGCTACATTAGAGGCATTACACAATTATGGGGAATTAACTGTACTAGTTCCATGATAGCTCCCCACCAATACTTTGTAAATGTAGAATATTCAGTTAATTCTTACTGTGTACTACAGATTAGACCAAAAAATTGTTTTACTTTATTGAAGTAAAAGTTAAGGTCATTACAAGTCATGATTAGGTTTTCTTATGGGGATTTCTTGCTGTCAGATAATTCACTCCCCTGTAAAGGAGGATAAATGTTATTCTAGATAATCTACTATGTAAATCAGGTACAGTGCTAATTCTTTAAAGAAGGAGAATTTTTTTCAGTGTCTTTCAATATATTTCAATCATGTTCCTTTCCAGTCATTGTTGCAATTCAGGTGGCATGCTGTTCAGTTGAATTCTTGTACCACACATAGCTCTACAATTTTGTTTGATTAATTTTTTTCCTGAGAACATTACTGGAAGAGAAAAAAAAGTTTTTAAATTTTTACTATCTTGTTTGAAACAATCAATCCTGATAATGTTTACGAACAGAGATTAAATGATCAAATCCTCCTCCAAGAGTGCACTGCTGTTGGAATGCCCCTGGCCCCTGTCTAGACCTGTGGCACTGAAGCCACTCCACATCTCAGGATGCATCACCCCCTCTCCCTTCCTTTCTGTCTTCCGTAGTATTGTCCACTGCAAGCTGTAGACAGACATAGGAGTGGTGAATCCCCAGGTGCAGGTTAATCCACCCTGTTTGCCTGAGTTCAGGAATTGGGTGGTGACAGGGTTCACACCTAGAAATGGAGGAAACAGAGGAACACCAACTAGATATTGTGGCAGAATTTCTTGCTTTCGACTTCCCTGGTGGCTCAGAGGTTAAAGCGTCTGCCTGGAATGCAGGAGACCCGGGTTTGATCCCTGGGTCGGGAAGATCCCCTGGAGAAGGAAATGGCAAACCGCTCCAGTACTCTTGCCTGGAAAATCCCATGGAGGGAGGAGCCTGGTAGGCTACAGTCCATGGGGTCACAAAGAGTCGGACACGACTGAGTGACTTCACTTCACTTCATCAAAGAAGTGGTTACTTACTACCCTGCTTGATGCCCCAAGACTTAAAAAATTGAAGGGTTTTTCTGATATCTTCATTTCAGCCCAAGGTTATTACTATATGTAGATGTTAGTGGTTAGTTTGGTGCAGTAATTTGTTTCCGTCAGTGTCATGGGACTTTTCCTGGATTTTAGTATGTGTGATTGATTCTAAGCTTCTTCTCTAGGTGTGTTGTACATTTCCCCTGCAATTTTGAATGGTTTAAAACGAATGATTGTACTATTTGGGTGTTTCACATAAAGGATTTTCTGTTACTTGCATTTATATTGTATTACTGAAAGCTTACCAAAGATAAATGTGTTTACTCATTCAACTGACTGAAAACTTTTGGTTTGTCTCATCAGTTAGATTCAACATCACTTCTCTCTGAGGAACAGTTAAGGTGTCTTCTGGATGAATGCTCGTTCAAACAAAAATCCACAGTTCGACTGTCTCCAGAAAGAGAAGAGAAAGACATTGAAGATATGATACCTGAGTTCCCCCAACTTTCTGGATCTGTTCTCTCTGAGTCATTCAACAGGTCAAAAACAAAGGTTAGAAGCACGGAAGTAGAGGACATAAATGTGCCCAAGAATGTAGAATGTGAAACATCCAGAGGCTACTTTCTCACCAAAGCCTTGACTGGGCATCACATGTCGCCAGCTCTTCTCCTTGAAGCAGAGAGTGTGAAATGCCTTCAGTTTTCTGAGGACAAGGTTATTAGTGATGCAGAAGACTACTTTATGGCTAAGACTCTGGGCATTGGGAGACTGAAAAGGCCCTCTTTCTTGGACGATCCACTGTATGGCGTCAGTGTGAGCCTTTCATCTGAAGACCAACATGTGAAACTCAGCCCTCCAGAGAATCTCAAACCAGGTGAGGCTTGGAGAATACACTGAAAATAATCTTTACTAAACACCTCAATAGAAAGGTAATACAGTTCAAAATATAGTAGGGTAAGGAGATAGCCTTGAAAGTCACAGATCAATTAAGAGCATGCTAACATAAGATAATATTTATTAATGTTTCCATCAGATCATTGTTGGGATTAGTACTTTTACAAAATACATTATTTTTTAATAACTAATGCCATTATTAGTTATGGTAGTTTGGTTATCCAGAAAGCAGTGTTGATTTTAGAAGAAAAGAGAAATTAGTTTGAATGGCTACAAATAATTTGAGTAGATTTGCTAGTATTTTAACTTCCAAATATCAGTGATGAATATTTGTTTTGAGGAGTGAATTTGTGGAATGCTGTGTATCATTGTGGTTATGTTAGTTTCGGTGTACAAACTTCCCCTCCCAGCTACTTGTATATTGTCAGGGTTTATTTATTTATTTATTTATTTTGATCCAGTGTTGCATCTTACCAATGGTACAAAATACCAATACCATGGGCAGTTTTTTGGATATAAACAAATATTCAATTATTTATGTTAGAGGTCTTACATAGTCTGTATTATATTTGTTGAGTTTATAAACTCAAACTTTGAAGTTAAATAGCTTCAATTTTTCCTCACATGTAGATTAAAATATATTTCTTATAAATCTATACCTATTACCTATTAAATCTATAATCTATTAATTCTGAACTAACTCCTTAGCCCTGTATTTCTAACTGCCATCTGGATATGAACTCAAACTAATTTCCTCATCCTTCCCTCTCAACTCAGATTTTCCTCTTGACTTCCATTTCCTCAATCACCCAGGCTTAAAATGTGAGTCATCATTGATTCTTCCCTTTCCCTCGCTTCCCACTTCCAGTCTTCAAATCTTGTTCATTCTGCTTCTGTACTGTCTGCCGTGTCCATCCCTCTCTTGCTGTTCCTACCCTCTTAGCTGGATCAGTGCAGTAACCTGATCAGGCAAGCCTGCTCTGCTGTCTCTTCTCCAGCCATTGTCAACCACCCAAACTTATTCCCCCAAAGTACAACTTTGATGAACATACTCTCCAAAAGCTTCCATGGCTCTCCTCTGTCTGTTGAATGAAATTTGAATTCCTTCACTTGCTGTTCAAGGCCTTCAGAATCTGACCTCAGGTTGTCTTCATAATCAGTCTCTATGTAGTGCCTTCAATGTTATTCAGGTTATATAGCTGATTGGGGCTCAGGATGTACAGTGCTCTCTATGTTCTCAAGACTATTTCTTCTCAGGAATGTGCAGGTATACCTGCAATGGTAGTTGAATTCTAACCCCATCCTATCTATGTAACCTTCCCTGCTCCTCTCTTTTAAAAGTTTTACTTCTCTTCTGAATGTCCAAGGGTATTAGTCCCCTATCACATCATTTTACACACAGTCTCATATTGTTAGGCACACACACCCATATACTCTTCCTTAGAACTATGTAACCTTTTTGAGGACAGAGGTCCTATCTTTTGATTCATTGTTACATTTTCTCTGATGTCCAAAGTGCTGCCTTAAATCAAGTGCCTGTTTAATAAATAAAGGAATTTAAATTATCCAGTTTTAGATGTGTGAGTGCATGCTAGGTTGCTTCAGTCATGTCCGACTTTTTGAGACCCTATGGACTGTAGCCCATCAGGCTCCAGGATTCTCCAGGCAAGAATACTGGAGTATCCTCCTCCAGGTGATCTTCCCAACCCAGGGATCAAACTCACCTCTCTTACATCTCCTGCTTTGACAGGCAGGTTCTTTACCATTAGCACCATCTGGGAAGCCCTAGTTTTAGAATAATACACTGAAAATGCAGTTCACATTTATTATTTGCATTATGAATGAAAGCACGTGGTATTGCTTAAGAATTATGCAAGTCTGATATTCTATATAAAGATTTGGAACTTTTTCTTCTTCTTTTTTTTTTTTTGTGAAATTCCACAAACTATACTCATTTTACCTAGCAGCAGAGTTTACTTACAGCAGATAATTCAGTTAAATGAGTGTGGTCTGTCTTCTGCCAACCTTCTTCACTTAACAAATAGACTGTAAAAACTTTGTTCTACTCTAAAATTGCAGTGTATTTTTCTTTTTGGACAAAAAGGTTTTATTAGGAAGAAAGTATCGAGATTTCTTTTTTGTCATCTGTAATCAAAACTTATTCAGGTGGGCATGATGATTTATTGTGTATGGGGTCTCATTCTCATGGAATCAGTATGTGGGAGTTGAGAAGAGCATTTTACTGGAATATGACATTATTCCATGTAAATGTCAGTCACACTGATGTATATCTGTCGCCAAGTAGAGCATGAAGATACGGAATGAACTAGAATTTAATGTAACATAATGGAAAGAAGCTATCGTGATTTACCTTTAATTTCTGAAAACATGCCTCTGATGGCCCTAGATATTCCCAGTATTTGACTAAAACAACTTTGTGATTATGGAGGTTTAAGATAGAATAGATGTGAATATATGAACCATATTTTACTTTCTGTTTATTGCATGATAAACTTTAAGGAATATATTCTTACTTTCTTTGTCATAGATGAATCAACCATAGGTGCATTGGTTTATTTCTGGGCTGTCTGTTCATTTCACTGATCTGCATGCCTGTTTTTCTGCCAGGACCATGCTGTTTTGATTCCTGTAGCTCTGTGGTATAAAGTCTAAAAGGGTTATACATCCAGCTTTGTTCTCATTTTTTCTCAAGATTGCTTTGGCAATTTGGGGTCTTTTGTGTTTCCATATGAATTTTAGGATTATTTGTTCTAGTTCTGTGGAAAATGGAAAATGTCATGGGTATTTTGATAAGTATTGCATTAAATCTGTAGATTGCTTAGGGTAGTATGGCCATTTTAACAATATTAATTCTTCCAGTCCAAGAGCACAGGATATTTTTCCATTTCTGTGTATCATCTTCAATGTCTTATATAAATGTTTTATAGTTTTCAGAATATAGGTCTTCTACCTCCTTGGTTAAGTTAATTCCTACATATTTTATTCTTTTTGATGTGATTTTAAAATAGATTGGTTTTAAAAGGGAAATTTTTCTTTTTCTGATAGTATTATTGGTATATGGAAAAACAATAGACTTCTGTGTATTAATCTTATATCATATTCCCTTGTTGAATCTATTTATTAGTTCTAATGGGTTTTAGGTACAGAATTTAGAGTTTTCTATATAAAGTATCATGTCATCTACAAATATGACTTTTATTCTTCCCTTCCCTTTTGTTATCTTTATAAAAAAACAGCTCTTGGTTTCATTGATCTTTTCAATTTTTTGTCCCTATTTATTTCTTCTTTGATCTTTATTATCTCCTCCTTTCTGAGCTGACTCTGCTCCTTTTAAGTGTGTGTTTTTCTCTCTCCCTGTTCAAAACTTTTGCCCCAGAGAAGGGGGCTGCTGAAATAAGTAAGGTCCATGCACAGACAGAAGTCTGATGTGCTACTTATGGAGGTAACCGTGTCTTTGCTCAGATGCAGGCTTGAGTGCTAGTAACCTTTGTCCCTCACAACTGATCACTGCCTCCAGCTTCTACTACCCCGCCCTGTGGTGGAACCGTTCTACAGGGCTGACTGGGGCCCATATGGAGTCTTGATGTGTATCAGGAGGTGAGTTGTGGTGGAGCAATTGTGGAGGTGAGTTGCTGTCAGAGATCTGAGCAGTTTCTGAGATTCCATTTGAGTAAATGCCAACAATGGCAACTGCCATCCCACTCAGACTCCACCTCAGGACTGGGTTACCTTTGTGTCCTACAGTTGAGTCATTTCTTGGTCATGGGCACCTCAGATTCAGTGCCATGGTGTGGCATGGGGTGAGCAGGCTGGAGCTTCGGCTGGGACACATGGCAAGGCAGGTGTGGAAAACCAGCTGCTCCTAGGGCAAATGTCTCTCTTTCCTGCCTTAGGCCTAGCCAGTGGGTATGCACTCCTTACAGGAACAGTCTAAGCTTCCCATAACCCTTCTGATTGTTCCAGAGGTCCTCCAACAAGCCAAGGGGCTTATCTCCCCTCTGTAAGACTCCAGACTGGAGCACCCAACCTATTGCTTGAACTGCTCACTCCCCAGGGCAGGTGTCTGCTTGAGTATCTCCATTTTCATCTGAATCCTCCCCCAGGGGCCCAGGTCCTGTCCCGATTGCTTTTCTTCCCTTCCTCATTCTGTGTGTATCTTTCTTATAGCCTCGGCTGTATGAGTTCTTCTGCCAGTTTGTTTTCAGAGAGAACTGTTTGACATTAGATGTATTTTTTGTTGTGTTTGTGGGGGAAGGTGAGCTTCATGTCCTTTCACTCTGCACCTTGATTCTCCCCTCCTGAAATACTTCATTTTTCATTTTGTGCTTTAAGCTTAGTGGTAACTACTGTTATTTGACTTTTTGGATACAAGGTCCAGTAAATTCAGTGTTACACTCACCTGCTCTTGGGGTTTCAGAAGACCCATAAATAGCGTCTTCTCTTCCCGACTCCTATCAAACCAACTGAGAGATGTATAGATTCTGACAAATGAAGATTAAGAGATTGGCTTTATTGCTGATGAAAAATAGGGGATTGATGTCACCTGGGTAGGTAGCCAAATGGTCTTCTTGATGTTATGCCCTCAAGATAAACCTACATACTCACTCTGGCAGAGGTGAAAATCATCAAGCCTCACCATGGACACCTGTCCACGTGGATCAGTAGTACAGAGGAGCAAAGGGCACCCTGGCAGAGAATGGTGACCCTCTTGGAGAGAGGCATGGGTTAAGCATGCTCTTTCTTCCCCTAGACTCACCAATCAGATAACTGACTGTTCTTTCCCATGGTGGGGGTGAAGCTGGATGCTTCCCCACTGAAAGTTCCCCCACATGGACGTGTGAAAGGAGTAAGTGGTCTTTGATCACATCAACCACGGACACACTGCCAGGTACATGAGTGCTGCAGGTCTGTGGTTAGTCTAGTACTTAGTCAAAGCTTCTTATGCTCAATTGATTTCTAGATAATCAAAAAGGCATCTATGCTTGTACAGTATTTTTTTTTCTAATCAAACATTTGAGCTGCTTATCAACAAATTCATGTAACTAGGAGGAAAATATGATTGGCAAATAACAAAGATAGAGTAAGGCATAAAGGAACACAAAGTCAATAACACAGTAAAAAAGGGGGATAAGACTACATTAATTTTTCAGGGAAAACAGTGAAATTTCCCATAGGACCCTTTTATTGAATAATGTTCTTTAAAATTTCTATAACAAATGTAATGGTGAATCAGACAGGGTTATTTTTAGCATAACACCATTAAATGAAAACTAAGGAGACGAACTGTCTTGGTTTGCTCAGGATGTCCTGACTTTACACTGAATGTCCCTTGTCTTGGGTGACCCTCAGTCTCTGGCAAACTGGGAAGGTTGGTCACTCTAAATTGAAACTGAGAACATAAAATCAAGGAGAAAATTAATTACCCAAAGGATAAAGTTAACAGAGTCTAGCTAAGTATCAGGATTCAAGGCTAGAATGTAGATGAGCAGAGATGCCTGGCTCAACCACCCACCAGCATGATTGGTTTAGGGGTTAGGAATGTGGGCTGTGAGTGAGACAGACCTCCATTTGAATCTTTGCTTGACTTCTAGCAAATGATCTTGTGTAAGTTACTTAATCTCTCTCTCTTCACCATGGTTCCCTTATCTATAAGATAATATGGCTTTAGTACATATCCTCTAGGATTGTAATAAGAATCAAATGAGAAAATTCACATAAAATGATTAGAGCAGTGATTGGACTTGGCTGGCCTACATAGTACTTAACATTTCATCAGATTTCTCATAAAAGCCCAGATTTCTGACTTTTCTGGCAAATCAGCAGGTCTTACACTTGGGGAGGAGAGCCAAATAGCAGATATTCCCCTTAGGAACATGTAGTCTGCTGGAAAACGTGGCCCCATCTGGCCCTCTCTACTTCATGTGCTTGACCCTTTGGGGCCATATGATATCCATCCCATGTTATAAGCCTTTGTTTCTTAGAATATTGTCCAATCACTAGAGCGTTGTTAGAAGTTCAGGGCCTAAGGCCCCACCCCAAGCCTACTGAAACAAAATTTGCACTTTAATAAGCTCCCCTGTGATAATTACAGTGAAGTTTGAGAAGCTCTGTTACAAACCACTAGAACATTATTTCTAACCAGGATGAATGTAGAGATCATCTGGGAATTTTTTTGCTTGTCTGTTTTACACCTATGTCCAAGGCCCTAGCCAGACTTATTAAAATCAGGCTCCCTGGTGTGGAGTGCTCAATCTGTCAAATTAATGCAAGTCACAAGATTTTGCTGTGCATATTTGAGAAATATGGCATTCAGTTTATATATAAGAAACTAATTATGTTATCCTATTAGGGTCCTCAGAAGAGGGAGTGGGAGAAGGAAATGGCAACCCACTCCAGTATTCTTGCCTGGAGAATCCCAGGGACGGAGGAGCCTAGTGGGCTGCCGTCTATGGGGTCGCACAGAGTCGGACACGACTGAAGCGACTTAGCAGCAGTAGCAGTAGCATTACGGTCCTCAGATAGAACAAGTTCTCAGTTCAGTTCAGTTCAATCACTCAGTCGTGTCCAACTCTTTGTGACCCCATGGACTACGGCATGCCAGGCCTCTTTGTCCATCACCAACTCCTGGAGTTTATTCAAACTCATGCCCATTGAGTCAGTGGTATCATCCAACCGTCTCATCCTCTGTCATCCCCTTCTCCTTCTGCCCTCAGTCTTTCCCAGCATCAGAGTTTTTTCCAGTGAGTCAATTCTTTGCATCAGGTGTTCAAAGTATTGGAGTTTCAGCTTCAGCATCAGTCCTTCCAATGAATCTTCAGGACTGATTTCCTTCAGGATGGGCTGGTTAGATCTCCTTGCAGTACAAGTGACTCTCAAGAATCTTCTCCAACACCACAGTTCAAAAGCATCAATTCTTTGGTGCTCAGCTTTCTTTATAGTCCAACTCTCTCATCCATATGTGACTACTGGAAAAACCATAGCTTTGTCTAGATGAACATTTGTTGCCAAAGTAATGCCTCTGCTTTTGAATATGCTGTCTAGGTTGATCATAACTTTTCTTCCAAGGAGCAAGTGTCTTTTAATTTCATAGCTGCAGTCACCATCTACAGTGATTTTGGAGCCCAAAAAAGTAAAGTCTGACACTGTTTCCACTGTTTCCCCATCTACTTCCCATGAAGTGATGGGACCAGATGCCATGATCTTAGTTTTCCAAATGTTGAACTTCAAGCCAACTTTGTCACTCTCCTCTTTCACTTTCATCAAGAGGCTTTTGAGTTCCTCTTCATTTTCTGCCATAAGGGTGGTGTCATCTGCATATCTCAGGTTATTGATATTTCTCCTGGCAATTTGATTCCAGCTTGTGTTTCTTTCAGCCCAGCGTCTATCATGATATACTCTGCATATAAGTTAAATAAGCAGGGTGACAATATACACATACTCCTTTTCCTATTTGGAACCAGTCTGTTGGTCCATGTCCAGTTCAAACTGTTGCTTCCTGACCTGCATACAATTTTCTCAAGAGGCAGGTCAGGTGGTCTAGTATTCCCATCTCTTTCAGAATTTTCCACAGTTTGTTGTGATCCACACAGTCAAAGGCTTTAGCATAAAGCAAAAATAAATGTTTTTCTGGAACTCTCTTGCTTTTTCAATGATCTAGTGGATGTTGGCAATTTGATCTCTGGTTCCTCTGTCTTTTCTAAATCCATCTTGAACATCTGGAAGTTCATAGTTCATGTACTGTTGAAGCCTGGCTTGGAGAATTTTGAGCATTACTTTACTTGTGTGTGAGATGAGTTCAACTGTGCGGTAGTTTGAGCATCCTTTGGCATTGCCTTTCTTTGGGTTTGGAATGAAAACTGACCTTTTCTAGTCCTGTGGCCACTGCTGAGTTTTCCAAATTTGCTGGCATATTGAGTGGAACACTTCACAGCATCATCTTTCAGAATTTGAAATAGTTCAACTGGAATTCCATCACCTCCACTAGCTGTTCATAGTGATGCTTCCCAAGGCCCACTTGACTTTTCATTCCAGTATATCTGGCTCTAGGTGAGTGATCACACCATTGTGATTATCTGGGTCATGAAGATCTTTTTTGTACAGTTCTTCTATGTATTCTTGCCACCTCTTCTTAACATCTTCTGCTTCTGTTAGGTCCATACAATTGCTTTCCTTTATTGAGACCATTTTTGCATGAAATGTTCCCTTGGTATCTCTAATTTTCTTGAAGAGATCTCTAGTCTTTTCCATTCTATAGTTTTCTTCTATTTCTTTGCACTGATCACTGAGGAAAGCTTTCTTATCTCTCCTTGCTATTCTTTGGAACTCTGCATTCAGTTGGATATATCTTTCCTTTTCTCCTTTGCCTTTAATTCTCTTCTTTTCACAGCTATTTGTAAGGCCTCCTCAGATAACCATTTTGCCTTTTTGGGTTTCTTTTTCTTGGGGATGGTCTTGATCCCTGCCTCCTGTTCAGTGTCATGCACTTTGGTCCATAGTTCTTCAGGCACTATGTCTATCAGATCTAACCCCTTGAATCTATTTCTCACTTCTACTGTATAATCATAAGGGATTTGATGAAGGTCATACCTGAATGGTCTCGTGGTTTTCCCTACTTTCTTCAATTTAAGTCTGAATTTGGCAGTAAGGAATTCATGATCTGAACCACAGTCAGATCCCGGTCTTGTTCTTGCTGACTGTGGAGCTTCTCCATTGTTGGCTGCAAAGAATATAATCAGTCTGATTTTGGTATTGACCATCTGGTGATGTCCATGTGTAGAGTCTTCTCTTGTTTTGTGGAAAGTGGATGTTTACTGTGACCAGTGTGTTCTCTTTGCAAAACTCTGTTAGCCTTTGGCCTGCTTCATTTTGTACTCCAAGGCCAAATTTCCCTGTTAGTCCAGGTGTTTCTTGACTTCCTACTTTTGCATTCCAATCCCCTATAATGAAAAGGACAGCTTTTTTTGGTGTTAATTCTAGAAGGTCTTGTAGGTATTAATAGAACCATTCAACTTCAGCTTCTTCAGCCTTGCTGGTCTGGGCATAGACTTGGATTACTGTGATATTGAATGGTTTGCTTTGGAAACGAACAGAGATCATTCTGTCACTTTTGAGATTGCATCCAAGTACTGCATTTTGGACTCTTTTATTGACTATGAGGGCTACTCCATTTCTTCTAAGGGATTCTTGCCCACAATAGTAGATATAATGGTCATCTGAGTTAAATTCACCCATTACAGTCCATTTTAGTTCACTGATTCTTAAAATATTGATGTTCACTCTTGCCATATCCTGTTTGATACTTCCAATTTGTCTTGATTCATGGACCTAACATTCCAAGTTCCTATGCAATATTGCTTTTTACAGCATTGGACTTTACTTCTATCACCAATCAATCTACAACTGGGTGTTTTCCTTGGCTCCGTCTCTTCATTCTTTATGCAGTTATTTCTCCACCGATCTCCAGTAGCATATTGGGCACTGACTGACCTGGGGAGTTCCTCTTTCAGTATCCTATCATTTTGCCTTTTCATACTGTTCATGGGGTTCTCAAGCCAAGAAAACTGAAGTGGTTTGCCATTCCCTTCTCCAGTGGGCCACATTTTGTCAGAACTCTCCAACATGACCCACCCATCAGTCTTGGATGGCCCTACATGGCATGGCGCATAGTTTCATTGAGTTGGACAAGGCTGTGGTCCATGAGATCAGATTGGTTAGTTTTCTGTGATTGTGGTTTTCAGTCTGTCTACCCTCTGATGAAGAAGGATAAGAGGCTTATGGAAGCTTCCTAATGGGAGAGAATGACTGAGGGGGAAACTGGATCTTGTTCTGATGGGCAGGGCCATGCTCAGTAAATCTTTAACGCAATTTTCTGTTGATGGGTGGAGTTGAGTTCCCTCTCCGTTATTTACCTGGGGCCAAACTATGGTGGAGGTAATGAAGATAAATAATGACAACTTTATAGTCCAAATACATTTCATCTTGAAATTCTGCCCATCAAAGGATCTGATTGCAACTTGCTCAATTGAGCCTGGGTGTAGGTAAACTCAGTTTGGGGAAGATGTTTCGTTGGTTTGAAGGAGGTGTGAGTGAATGTATATCCTTGCTCCTACCGCCTGAACAGTCTGAAGGGAATTAGATTGTTTTGAGAGAGTTGTACTATATATTCAACAATGTATATATACATTGTTGTACTATAGTCTTACTGGTTTGCAGTGGAACAGTGAGATTCTGAAAATACTACCACTGCTAGCTGATTTTTTTCCAGTAAAAATAATTTGTCCTGCTCGTAGGATAATGTTTAACTCATCATTGCTTTGATGGAGTTCTCTTTCTCTCAAACAGTGTGTGCCTTCAGGCCTCCTAGTTATCATGTGAAATTACTTTTCCAAGTCTACTAATTGCTTCTCAGATGCTTTAGTAAGCTAACCCTCCAAAGTTTCTTTAATCAAAATATCACTGTTGTCATATTAGAAATTCCCAGTGTTAATTCCTGTTTTATGTAAGACCTTCAGTTCAGTTCAGTTCAGTCACTCAGTCGTATCCGACTCTTTGCAACCCCACGAATCACAGCACGCCAGGCCTCCCTGTCCATCACCAACTCCCAGAGTTCACTCAGACTCACGTCCATCAAGTTGGTGATGCCATCTAGCCATCTCATCCTCTGTTGTCTCCTTTCCCTCCTGCCCCCAATCTCTCCCAGCATCAGTCTTTTCCAATGAGTCAACTCTTCACATGAGGTGGCCAAAGTACTGGAGCTTCAGCTTTAGCATCATTCCTTCCAAAGAAATCCCAGGGTTGATCTCCTTCAGAATGGACTGGTTGGATCTCCTTGCAGTCCAAGGGACTCTCAGGAGTCTTCTCCAACACCATAGTTCAAAAGCATCAATTCTTTGTCCGTTAGCTTTCTTCATAGTCCAACTCTCACATCCATACATGACCACTGGAAAAACCATAGCCTTGACTAGACAGACCTTTGTGGGCAAAGTAATGTCTCTGCTTTTCAATATGCTGTCTAGGTTGGTCATAACTTTCCTTCCAAGGAGTAAGCATCTTTTCATTTCATGGCTGCAATCACCGTCTGCAGTGATTTTGGATCCCCCCAAAATAAAGTCTGACACTGTTTCCACTGTTTCCCCATCTACTTCCCATGAAGTGATGGGACCAGATGCCATGATCTTCGTTTTCTGAATGTTGAGCTTCAAGCCAACTTTTTCACTCTCTTCTTTCACTTTCATGAAGAGGCTTTTTAGATCCTCTCACTTTCTGCCATAAAGGTGGTGTCATCTGCATATCTGAGGTTATTGACATTTCTCCTGGCAATCTTGATTTTAGCTTGTGCTTCTTCCAACCCAGCGTTTCTCATGATGTACTCTGCATAGAAGTTAAATAAGCAGGGTGACAATATACAGCCTTGACGTGCTCCTTTTCCTATTTGGACCAGTCTGTTGTTCCATGTCCAGTTTTAACTGTTGCTTCCTGACCTGCATATAGGTTTCTCAAGAGGCCGGTCAGGTGGTCTGGTATTTCCATCTCTTTCAGAATTTTCCAGACTTTATTGTGATCCACACAGTCAAAGGCTTTGGCATAGTCAATGAAGCAGAAAGAGATGTTTTTCTGGAACTCTCTTGCTTTTTCCATGATCCAATGGATGTTGGCAATTTGATCTCTGGTTCCTCTGCCTTTTCTAAATCAATTTTAATATATAGTAAATTTGTATTTGGTGAATTTATTTTTTCAAGTTACTCTCAACTAATTTTCTTTTTTTCTTAATATATATTTTGTTGAAGAATAGTTGATTTACAGTGTTTCAGGTGCAGAGCAAGGTGATTCGTTTATATATATACACATATATTATTTTTGAAATTATTTTTCATTATAGTTTATTAAAAAAATATTGACTGTAGTTCCCTAATTCAATTCTTCTTGGGGTGGACTTCATAGAAATATTTCCCCCTGATTATTTTCTCTACCATAAAATAACACTTTCTCTACAGTTTTATTTAGTAGTATAAAGTGAACAATGGCATGTTGGAGAGTTTTGATATTTAATTGCAATGATCTTATCACTTTGTCAAGTATTGGGAACTTCTGATTCCGCTGCATCATTCAAATTGAATAAAATGAAAACATGAAAGAGTACTGAAGATCATGACTGTAGAGTAGATTTATGAACCAGCAGTATTGGCATCCCTTGGGAGCTTGTTAGAGCTGCAGAGTCCCAGACCTACTGTATCAGGTTCTGTGTTTAACAAGATGCCCTCCAGTAGGTGTATGCACACTGAAGTGTGCCGCTGCTGCTGCTGCTGCTGAGTCGCTTCAGTCGTGTCCGACTCTGTGTGACCCCAGAGACGGCAGCCCACCTGGCTCCCCCGTCCCTGGAATTCTCCAGGCAAGAACACTGGAGTGGGTTGCCATTGCCTTCTCCGTTATTGAAGTGTGAAAAGATATGAATGAGATGTTTACTAATCACTCTATTTTAGGATTATAAAAAAAAGGCAGCCTATGTGGTGATGGAGAAAATAATATCAGAATGTATCTTCTTTTCCTGTCTGCTCAAGCCCTGCTTTATCCTCTTGAATTTCATTTTAATGAAGACACTGCCTTCTCCAGATTGTCCTCTTACCTCCCCCCCCACCCCACTTTTCCTTCTTGTGTGTAACCTTCCTTTTCATCACTGAGAGCAAGCTGCTGCTGCTGGTAAGTCGCTTCAGTCGTGTCCGACTCTGTGCGACCCCATAGACGGCAGCCCACCAGGCTCTGCTGTCCCTGGGATTCTCCAGGCAAGAACACTGGAGTGGGTTGCCACTTCCTTCTCCAATGCATGAAAGTGAAAAGTGAAAGTGAAGTCGCTCAGTCGTGTCCTACTCTTCACGACCCCACGGACTGCAGCCCACCAGGCTCCTCCGTCCATGGGATTTTCCAGGCAAGAGTACTGGAGTAGGCTGCCATTGCCTTCTCCTTGAGAGCAAGCTAGTCCTACTCTTTAGCTCTCTACTACTTTTTCATGGCTAGTATTTTGTTTGGAGACACACCTAGCTGGTATGGGATCATCTGTGCTTTGTGTACTTTTTGATTTTCAGATCTCTCTCTGGCATCTGCCTCAGGTCTGCCTGGCATGTAAAGCTATACTGAGTCCATCCCTTAGACAATGCTTCTTATCTCTGCACATTAGAATCATCAGGTGATATTTAACAACAGGTTAATACCTTGTTTCTATTCCAGAATTAAATCAATTTCTAGGGGTTGGCTCTGGGCATCTGTGTTTTTTAAAGTGAGTTTCTGAGGATGGAGTCTGGGTGATTCTATTGTTTAGTTATGACTAAAACCACTGCTCCAGGGTTCCATCGTGTTCATTCATTAAGGATGCTATTCCTGGGTTATCAGATGAGTAGGGCATGATCACTGCTCTGAATTATTTCATAGGATATTGATGAAGGCAGGCACTTAAGCAGACTATCTCAGCATATGGGGCCAAGTATAGAGCTTCTGGACAAAGTATTTGGCAACACTAGAGGGAATGATGAACGATTGGAGAGATGGGGAGGTGGCATTTGAATTGAGCTTCCGAGGATGAGTGGTCACTTACTGGGTGGGTGAGAAGGAGAGCACTCCAGATGGAAGGACTAGCACTTATGAAGATGTGGTGCCGAGGTCTTATCTCTCCTCATCTCACATGTGAGATACTGAGGTGCACTTCTCACATATCCCACCTTTCTCTCCATGCTAATATTTCTTCTCCATGCATTGACAATATCACTACATTTCTCATTGTACTCTGAAACTCCAAATCATTTGTTGTTAAATATTAGATTGATTTTTAAAGTAACCGCTCTATCAACATCTACTCTAAACACCTGTGTTAGTTTCCTACAGTTGCTACAATACATGATCACAACAAAAATTTATTGTCTCATAGTTCTGGAGGCCGAAGTCTGAAGTCAGATGTCAGCAAGGCCACACTGCCTGGAGGCTCTATGGAAGGATGCTTCCTGCTTCTTCCACTCTCTCAGGCTGTTGACATTCCTTGGCTTCTTTACTTTGTGGCCTTATCATCCAGTCTCTGACTTTGTCTTCACATTGTCATTCTCTCTCTGCACCTATCTCAAATCTCCCTCTGCTTGTCTCTTGTAAGGACATTTGTTCATTAATGTAGGTCCCACCTGTATTACTCTACTGCTTACCCTACTGCTCTCCACCCGGGTGTCCTTTCCCAATAAAATCTCTTGCTTTATCAGCACATGTGTCTCCTCAGACAATTCATTTCTGAGTGTTAAACAAGAGCCCAGTTTTGGGCCCTGGAAGGGGTCCTCCTTCCTGCAACAAATGGCGACTCTGGCGGGGACTCTTCTTCGCTGAGACTGACATCCTGACCACTCGGGGTACTCAGGGGCCAGCTTGCCTGCCAATGAACCAGACCCAGCAGCCGCAACTGGGACTCTTTTGCCCCTGGTCTCCTCCTGACGCGGACAACTGGCCAGAGTGCCCCCGACCAGTAAGGAACAGAGACTTTATTGACCTCTCTCCCCTTCCCTCTCTCTTTCCTCTCCTTAACGTTTCCTATCCTTCCCCGTTTTTCTAGTCCCCTGGTCCTGGATGCAGGAATCTGGTCGAAGGGCCCTCAGCGTGAGTTGAGGGTTGGAGACTGATCACCTCTTCTTGGCAGAGAACTCGAATTCTGGTTCTGGTCTGGTCTGATTTCTGGTAGGGCCGAGTTCCAGTCCTCCCTTCTCTGGAGGCCCAGGGAAAAGTCCCATAATGCCTGGGTATCTGTAGGTGGCAGTAGACGTCTGTAAGGCCACCCCTTTCTCCCCTCTCTCCCGCCTCCTCCCCCTTCTTCTTTCAACCTGGCTTCCTTTCCTCCCTTGAAATCTGATTTGGATCTGAAGTTCTAGAGACTGTATTCTTGTATTTAAGGGTTTCCCTGGTGGTGCAGAGGTTAAAGCGTCTGCCTGCAATGTGGGAGACCTGGGCTCGATCCCTGGGTCAGGAAGATCCCCTGGAGAAGGAAATGGCAACCCACTCCAGTATTCTTGCCTGGAGAATCCCATGGAGGGAGGAGCTTGGTGGGCTACAGTCCACAGGTCGCAAAGAGTCGGACACGACTGAGCGACTTCACTTTCTTTTCAGCTGTATAATCCAGGAGGCTCAAGATCCTTAATTGTATCTGTAAAGACTCTTTTCCCAAGTGAGATGACTTTCATAGGTATCAAGGACAAGGATGTGGATATAACCTTTTGGGGGTAACCTTTCAACAATACCATACAATTCAGTGGGTTTTAGAATGTTCACAGAATTTTGCATTCATCACCACTATCAATTTTACAATATTTTCCTTATCCTAGAGAAAAATACTGTACCCACTGACAGTCACTGCCCATTTTCCCCCAACCCCCAGCCCTAGGTGATCACTAACCTACTTTATGACTGTATGAATTTGCCTAGTCTGGACACTTCGTATAAATGGGATCATATAATATGTGTCCTTTTGTGTCTGACCCATTACTTATTATAATGTTTTCAAGATTATTCATGCTGTGGCTTGTATCAGTACTTTACTCTTTTATTATTGAATAATATTCTTTTGTGTGAATTTACCACATTTTCCTCATCCATTCATTAGCTGATGGACATTTGAGTTGTTTCTACTTTTTGGCTGTTGTATGTAATTCTGCAATTAATCTTGGTGTGCAGGTTTTTGGGCAGATATATATTTTCATTTGGGGCTTCTATGATGGCTCAGCCATCAGTTAAAAAAAAAAAAAAAGCCTGCCTGCAGTGCAGGAGATGCAGCAGGTTGTGGGTTCGATCCCTGGGTCAGGAAGATTCCCTGGAGGAGGAAATGGCAACCCACTCCAGTATTCTTGGTTGAAAAATCCCATGGACAGAGGAACCTGGCGGGTTATAGTCCATGGGGTCACAAAGAGTCAGACATGACTGAGGGAATGAGCTCACACTTGCTTTTGTTTTTCTAGGGGATATGCCCAGGGGTAGAATTGCTGGGTCTATGGTAACCTTTCGAGCAACTGTCAGATGTCCCCCAAGTCAGCTGTCTCATTTACACTCCCACCTGCAGTGTTTGAGCGTTCCAGTTTCTCCTGATTCTCTTTTATTTGGTGCTACTGTCAATTCTGCCTTATGTGAAAAGCTTCTTACTAAGATGGGAAGAATATTTGCATTCCACTTTGGTTAGTGTCACCATTTGTTTCTAACATTGAAGAAATGAAAGGCGATCAGTTCTTATCTACCGCAACTGTCACATTTACTTTTTGTTTCACTCAGCTTCCTGGAATCTTAGTACAAAGCAAATAGTAATGATAATAATAATTTTGATGTATGTCTCCAAATTCATAACCATTTTCGTTCAAAACCCATAAAACTATCCCACAGCTGTAAGCTCAATGAAGGCAAGCCCCTTATAGTTTCACTTTTTCTTGTAAATTTTGTGTACAGCTTGTGGTGAGTGCAGTTCAGTTCAGTCACTCAATTGTGTCCAACTCCTTGCGACCCCATGGACTGCAGCACGCCAGGCTTCCTGGTCCATCATGTCTTCGAGTCAGTGATGCCATCTAACCATCTCGTCCTCTGATATCCCCTTCTCCTGCCTTCAATCTTTCCTAACATCAGGGTCTTTTCCAGTGAGTCAGCTCTTCGCACCAGGTGGCCAAAGAGCTTCAGCTTTAGCATCAGTCCTTCCAATGAATAGTCAGGGCTGATCTCCTTTAGGATTGACTGGTTTGATCTCCTTGCTGTCCAAGGGACTCTCAAGAGTCTTCTCCAGCACCACAGTTCAAAAGCATCAATTCATTGGCACTCAGCCTTCTTTATGGTCCAGCTCTCACATCCACACATGACTACTGGAAGAACCATAGCTTTGACTAGATGGACCTTTGTTGGCAAAGTAATGTCTCTGCTTTTTAATATGCTGTCTAGCTTTTCTAGCTGGTCATAGCTTTTCTTTCAAGGAGCAAGTGTCTTTTAATTTCATGACTACAGTCACTGTCTGCAGTGATTTTGGATATTTTGAATATTGATTTTAATATTCAATAAATATTAAAATAAATTTAATATTTGTTGCACAGTGATGATTGTATGATAAATATTAAATGAGAATGTAGCTTGTCTTATGTGTAAAAGGATTTTAATGTTTATAAAACATAGGCTGATAATTTTTTTAATTTATGCACAGATATCTGACAAATTTGGTTATTCTTTTTAATGTGCAGATGAACAGGAGACTGAAGATGTGACAGAAGAATGTAAAGAATCTAAGTACTGACTTGCTGGGTTGTACTTTTAAGAGAGTTGGTAAATTAAGTTAAACCACATTTTTTCCAAACTCTTTTAATTCAGTGAATGCATTATAGAGACCATTCCTCAAATGATGATTTTAATGTTTAGATTCTCTCTTTCTGGATCATATTTTTTTGATATTTTTTGAAACTTGTGGTAAATTGCTCACTGATTTTTCCTCATTGAAATTCCCAGAAAAATTGTTTTTTATTGCATTATAGAAACCAACATTTTATGTATGTGTGCTATGGTAAAACTAGTTGAAGTTTTATGATTGTTTGTATTTAATATTACACATTACTACATTATTGAGGTTTACACAGGTTTGTTGACTATGACTTGTAGTTTTGCCCTGATTTCCCTTCTTTCATTCTCTCTATGCCTGTTAAGTAAGTATAGCTTGCTGTGAAGAGAAATGAATTTTCCCGACAAAACAATGTTAGGCTCTCCTTGCTATCTTCTTAGTAGTAGTACTTTTCATAAGCAGAAGTTTGACTGAATTATTTCATATATGACATTTAGTTTGTTATCTTTTTTCAGAGTTTCCCTTTTAGAATTCAGCAAATAAAGATCAGCTGGTTTTTAAAAAGCTGTATTACTATTTTAAGAGGGAGGGTTTGTTAGTTACAAGTCAGTAACCTGAATTTGTGAGAACCTTTTATGTCTTTTCCAAACCCATGTGCTTCTGGTGCTTGACTGATATGAATGTGTGTGTGTGTGAGAGAGAGAAAGAGAGAGGGAGAGAGAGGGAGAGAAGAGGAGAGGGAGATAGATGGCGAGGAGATAGTTTATGGCTTTATAGTATATTTCTCCAAATGGTATTTGGGGCATAGTGGACCTTTATGTTACAAAAGTTTAACAGAGGGTAGGAAAGCAGAATGATTAAGTAATTAATTTTACCCTTGAAAGGAATGAGACCCTTCCATAGCATGTAAACTGAAGGTACCTACCTCTAACAAAGAACTGGCAAGCTGAATTTGTATAATAAACTCAATATAAAGGCTCCAAATTAAAGGAAAGATTACCTTGATAAGAAAGAAAATGTTCTTTAAAAAGCAGTGTTTTTATTTTAAGTTTCCCTCTAGACCTGAGTGTTTGCCCCCAGAAAAGGTAGAGAAAAAGTATGAAAGAGCAAGAGCTAACTTATTTTGGGAATAAATTTAGGATCTTAAAATTTGAGGGTTTTTTAACTTATGACTCTTCAAGAAAACTACTGGCACCAGCTTTATTGTAAATTCCCATAGGACCTAGAGTTTGTTGCCCTTCAGTCCAACTTCTGAAACGCATGACAATAAACTCCATAGAAGGAGAGAGCTATCACCCTGATGGTGTAGTTTTAATTTTTAACAAGTCCTTTATTTCAGTACAACCTGATTCGAAGGTCAGTCCTGGAGTGCATATGGAGCATTCCTGGTAAGAAAGCTACAGGTCCCAGTTTCTTCTGTCCCATCCTGATGCTATCAGTTACTTTTGTTCTGTTACTTAAAAGTGAATTAGAATTCTCTCCCAAGACTTCACGTGCTGAGCTGCTCTGAGAATGAATGATGTCGTTTCAAAGAATTTCTTTCAAATCAGTTTTCCAGCGTTTATAACCAACACCTTCCAGTTCCTGATTCTTCACCTAGATACCATAAAGTGATTTGGCATTTTATAATTATATATGACTATGCAATTTGTACTTATGTTTCTAGAATGAGAGAGAAAAGTCAATAAGGGGAAAAAAAGATTCTGCCTCACTCAGCCTGCCCTTTTTGTTTAATGGACATCAAAGTGAGATCTTTATTCATAAAAACTTTTATTCTAAAATTTTTAAAAATTCTTTTTACAACTAAAAATTGGATGGTATTCTACATTCATGGTTAGTGCACCTGAAGCTCAGGTTCTGCTTATTGTAAGGCTTTGGCTTTCTCTTCACAAAATAAGTTGATATTTTATGTGTGTGTGTGTACATATATATATGTGTGTGTGTGTGTATAGATATATATACATATTAGGATTTATTCCTAATATGTGTATATATATATTAGGATTTATTAGGATTTATTCCCAATTCTCCCTCTCTTACATCATCTTTCTGACCAAAGGCATAGTCACTCTCCAAAATGTGGTGTCTATAGCATTTGACCCAGCTTTTCAAGGAGAGTTCGTCCTTCACTGTTTCTAAAGTTTTTTCACAGCCTGGTGTCCTCATTCATGGGTCAGAAGATGTAGCTGTGAGTATGTGCTTCACTCCTGTTTTCCTTTTTGTTTTCAGGAACAGAACTGGGCTTTGAAAAGGATTCGATAAATGACATTTAGTGACATTAGTAAAATATAAACTTAATCCTTTTGAGTCCCACATCTTGTGGGGGTGGTCATTTCTCATTGCTTGTTTTCAGTATGACAGGCTAATTTGTCTTGTTCTTTGATTCCACAAATCCAGCAAATACGTCATCTAAGCAACTAAGTCTTCTTAAATTGTATAGAAGTGTGAACGTTACCGTTACTGTGATTTCTCTTTGTGTATGCTCCATTGGTTTAAGGATACAGTTTACCCATACCTCATAACATAAGGCCAGAAAACAAAGAAACATGGACACAGGAAGTATAAATATAAATTTCCGTATGATTTATTGTTGTTCCTTGTACATAAGAAACAGTAATATACAACTTACACTGCTTTAGAATGTAAAATGGATAAAAATGTGTACAAAAAAGCACATTCCTAGAAAAGTATTGGCAAATAGTAAAAACAGGGAGGAGGGGAACAAGCGAAAAACAAATCAACAAAACAAAAAACGAACAATTCTTCAATTCAGTGTGCAAACATTTTATAAAAATAGAAATACTAACTCTACAGGCAGTATTTCCTGATAAATTATTTAAATAGCATATCTACACAATCTGAGATATCTATTCCAAAGGCAATGAGAAAATAATTTATAAAAATAAAGCAACGGTATACAAGATGATAGAAAAAAACAACTTTCAGAAAACGTATTTAACATTTCAATGCTATTTCCTTACTGGGAATACTTTTCTGCAAAGAATTTTTATACTATGTACAACATTGATTTTTTTTTTTTTTTTTTTTAGGTACTACAGTAGCTTTAAGTTTGTTAGACACTTAAACTCTTTCTGTTTGATCCCAAAATTCTTTACTCAGTCACACAACAAATGAGGTAATATTTGTATACAAGTTTCACCTTTGTCATTTTTTTCTTTTGGAAAAAGGCAAAAATAATAAATGTAGATGCTTTTCATCTCCCTGGAAATAGGTACAAGGGATGGGATAAGACAGCATTAATGGCCTCTTGGCTTTCTTTGCAAACTAAAAACACTTGCAAATGGATAACCAAGTAATTCACCTGGGGGAGAAAAAAAGGAAAAAAGAATTCCAAATCATTCAGTCTAAGCACAAAGTGAAGAGCAGCTTGCTATGCTGGTTTCCTTGTGCCATTCCTGTGAAAGATTTGCTGATCAATCTCAACTACCTGCTCTCAGACACTTTCCATATGAAACCTAGATTCCAGGTAGAACAGAGTTAATAAATAATCTGTATTTACAATCTTACAGTCATAAGGACTTGTAGCAAAGATGATATGGATAGTCTTTACGCTTCTTCCTGTTCCATGAATAGTCTTTCAGACAGATCCCCCAGAATAAGTAAAAAATAAATAGTTTACATTGTAAAGTGTTTGTTTAAAACACCAAAAACTACAGTCCAAAAGAGACAACTGGAAAACTCCATGATATTCAGGAAAAAAGAGAAAAGGAATGTCTTAGTTTATAATTTTGTGCCTTTCTAACCATAAAAATACAAGCACAGGCTGCCCGTCCCTTGGGAGACAGCCTGGTGCTCACTGAGATGGTGGGTTTCTTATTTTCCTGCTACATCTGCAGAAGCTACATCTGGAATACAACTGACAGTTTCAATAGAACCAAGCTGTGGCAGCCAGCACTGCCTTGTGATGGTTTAACTCCGACTCCCTATTCTGGTCACTACAGGTAATGTGTTAAGGGGTGGAAATCTGGGAGGAAGTTCAGAAGCCAGTCTTTTCCTTCCTTCCCTGCTCCTATTTAAGTGCCTATTTATGTGGGTTAATCAGCTAACACCGGTCAGCATCATGAAATCCAGCAATAGTCTTTCAATCCCCTGAAAATGATTTAGTACCAAAAATGTAACAGTTTCTCCATATTTTCTTCATACAATCGTCTCTTGGGTATGCATCCTCCCTTTTGGGCTTTGGACCCCCGCCCCCCCCTATTCCAGAGGGAGTAGGTCAGGGCTGGTTTTTTTTGTCAATTCTAGTGAATCCTCCCTTCTTTCACATGCCTGAAAACACTTTGGAGTCCACTGCTCAGAGCTGGCCTCACAGTCGCATTCGCCCTGACAAAAGCAGAGTGGGACAGGCACCTTCCAACCAAAGCATGTGGATGCTTTTGCTTTTGCAAAAGCCAGCCAAAGTCATTGTTTGTTTCCTTGGAAGATTCTTCTCAGTCAGAGGCTGAATGCAGGGTCTGATTTGGAAAACTGCATTTTCTTGAGGCAAGTCACATGTTCTAGGAGTCCACACTCATGCAAGCAGAGAGCAAAGGCAGGCAGCAAGGAGCGATCCTGGGGGTTTTCTAAAGCCCATGGTTTCAGAAGGTGCAATACCAGCATTGGTTATGATCAGTCTTTTGATCAACAGTTTGATGATTAGGAATCTGTGGAATAAATATATAAACACATAAATACATAAACTAATTCACTGAGGCACTGTCATCTTAATATCCACTAATACATGAACAACCTTGGCACAGCTCTACTTTTATAATGACAAAAGTGTATTTTGAGATTGGTAGTTTATAAAATTACACATTAATGTGTTTGAACACTGTTGCTAGGTGTTTGATATAGCATGACCTTCCAGAACTTATGCTCTGTTTTCTAAGGCTTTCATTATTTCATTTTTATCATTGTGTCTTCAACAGCAAGATAGAAATAACCCTGTGTCTTACATAGCCTTTAAATCAGCCTCTTGCATGACTGACATTCTTGGTACTGGTCTCAACTAGGGATTTCACCTATATATTCACTGTCATTTTGCTCCTACCTCTGCATTCATATTTCAGGTCGGAGAAGAACACCATTTCTTGAGAGAAGACGAACAAGCCTAGCCTACCACCAGCATAGGTTTTGTCATAGATGGGTCCTGAGTCAGCCATGATTTTCTTCCCTTCATACATCACCACTCTGCGGGAAAGAAGGACATCACATTAGTGCCACCCTTACCTTTGGTCCTCTCCTCCCTGCCTGTCAGTATGACTTAAAGGATCTTTAATCAGAGCAATCTTACCTGATGAAACCTGTCTTTGGCCTGTGGCTCAGACGCCATCTGTAGGCAGTGAAATCTTTCCAGCCAAGTGACGAGGGTCATGCCACAGTGTGCGCACCTGGAGGAAAAGGAAAAGCAAAGGTTGAAACAGCTTCATTATGAGATTTATGTTAGATTCCATGAAATGGAATGGTACTTGAAAAGGTACTGAGTTGACCTAAATTAGAGGGCTGCAACGTAGGATTTTTTCCCCAAGGGCTTTATTGGCTATGTAACCTTGAATGTGCATATCAGAAAAGAGAAGGGACGTTGACATTTCTGTTTGTTTGAAGAGGCTAAAACAAAGAGTTTTAGCCTTTTGATCTCAAGTGAGCTACCTCTCAGACGCTAGGATGGTTTTTACAATGCAGAGCTTAATGCTACAGTTGGTGATGCCGAAACTTGATGTCTAAGACTCCCTGGTGGGAGGCTTGGCCAAACACAGCATCCCTTCCCCTCCTGCAGGGCATTGTTCTCACCTGGCCAGGGGTGTTTCCTGTGTGCCACAGGGCATTCCGCAAGTGCTCGCCAGGCCCCGTGGTGGAGTTCACAACCTTCACGGAAAGTCCAGAGTATCCCTGAGCCCTCGTGGGGTTGGTATCCCAGTAGGATTGAGTGACTTGCTTCCACATCACAACATAGAAGCGGCTGCTGGACTGGTAGCCAAACACAAAGCCGGCATAGTCGTCATCCCTCTCGGTGTTGATGAAGAAGGTGCCGCTGAAGTCCACAGCATTAAATTCGTCATAACCTGGAAGAGGAGGCCACACCCAGGTTAAAACCTGCAGCCTTCCAGAGGTTCTCCGTCATGTTCCCAGCCATTTTTAGCACTCATGGGGACACATGCAACTGCCTGCTTTTACAGTGGCTTCTTTCCCCTGTACACACTGGCCTTTCGTTTGAAGAACTCTCTACTCACCTACAGCAAGTCCAGGGTCACAGTTGACAGTCTGGACGAGTTCTTTACCCTGATGGCGTACAACCCAGTTAGGATCATTCTGGGATGTCCCTTTGGGATCTAGAGGAATCATCTGGAATCGGCGGAAATCAGTCTCACTGATATCAACATTTCGGGACAGATGTCATCAATGTCTGGCACCTTGTCCTGGTCAAAATCATCTTTGCAAGCATCACCTCGACCATCACCTAAAGGCAAAAAGGCAAGAGTTCAGTGAAATTCCAAAATACCATTACTGGTGCCAGAAATTAATTCACTGTCTTGTCAAAGTTAACATTTAGTCTCTTCATCCTCAAATGTATTCAGCTTTGTTTTTATTTCCACAATCCAGACAGCCATAGTTTCAGTCACTCGCTTTAAAAGTGGCTCCAGTGACTCACCATCAGAGTCCTTCTGGTCAGGATTGGGCACCAGCCTGCAGTTGTCCCGGTCATCAGGAATGCCATCATTGTCATCATCGTGGTCACAGGCATCGCCTTTGCCATCCTTGTCATGGTCAGCCTGGTTGGCATTGGGCACGTAGGGACAGTTGTCCAGGTTGTTCTGGTGGCCGTCTTCATCAATATCCTGATTGTTGTCACAGGTGTCTCCAATGCGGTCTGAGTCAGAGTCAAGCTGAAAGAGACAGGGTAAGTTGGAATGTGAATCACTGATGCTAAAGAAAACTTATGGAGATTTTCTAGTGTCTGATAAGATTTGTTAATATAGATGTGAAACCTCACTGGTCTTAAGTGTTTTATTCTTGATCCTTGTTTGTATTAGTTTTTAAAGGGATATTTGAAAGTTCTTTAAAATAGAAAACCTTATAAATAAAATTAAATAGAAAGCATCATTTTATCACTAAGGATAGAATGCCATATTAACTACTTATATCTTAATGATGAATTGAATGCTCTGGGTACAATTTATGTTCTATTCAAATTTTCAATTAGGAAATTGTTGACACGTCAACTTCTATTCCAGGTCATTAAATCATGGCAACATGGCACTGCTTTTCATACATACTGGGTAACCTGTATGGTGGGATAAATCATTTTCTTCTCTTTTAGGTATTTGGTTTTGCACATCTAGTCCATCAGGATTGTCCAGTGTTGGCTCAGGTAAAGTCAAAATTCTAATTTTTTTCAAAACCATATTCTAATACTTTTTAAAGTATTCAGTACTGAATTATACAGAATTCTTACAGAATGCTTACAGATTATTTATACACAAATTGCAATTTTGCTTGCCACTATTTATGCTTTTTGCCATTAAGATTTTTACATGATTCATTAATTGTTATAAACTTTATTATTATCTGAAGAACCAACACCTTATCCAGGGAGGTTAAATGGCACTGAGGTTTAATTTACAGTAAGACTCAAATTCAAAACAGATGACCCTCAATGCCATTTGATCAAGAATGCTATCCCAAATCATTCATGCTTTCCCCTATTTCCCCAAAGCAATTCATCCTGGTGCTTTTTGTTTTAGAGAAAGTCATAAGAGCAAATATTAGGAGAGTTTCTGGATTTCTCCAGAAATTAGCTGGCTTTATTATTGCTTGAATCTTTTAAAAACATTTGCATTTATAAAAAGGTGGTTTCTCAATTTCCAGAAAAATTGCTTTTAGGGAAAAAAAGCCTTAAGTTTCACACCGAGAAAATAATGATGAGAGATTACACTAGAAAAGAAACACCTTCAGAAATGGAACTTGTTCTGGCTATGTCTGTTTGCAGCACTCCCTAGCACCGGTACAGAATTATCTGTTTGCAGTGCCAAAACACTTGAAGAATGACATAGAAACAGGGATTTCTCCAGTTTGGGGAAATATTTTTAGTTTGATTTTCTTGCAGTCAGATTATATCATGAGCCATGAAAATGGCTGTGTATCTTGCTTAGGGATATTTTCGTCCATCTCAGTTTCAAACATGATTAATATTCCTGTACAGTTGTCAGTCACAGATTTCTGCTTTGTATAATTTATCTTAACAATGGTAGATTCCACTGAGCAAATCATGTGGGCTTCTTATAGAAGATAAGATTGAAATTACAAGATTGTCATGCTAAAGACCTATGGAACTCTGCAAAGAGCTTAGGTCAGGCAAACTGTTCACATGAAAATGCTGTAATTGGCTATGAGATCGCTGATAGTCATGGTAATGAAAGTGTTTGAAGTAAACTTGTTTATTTTTTAAAGAGGATTAGAAAGGGATATTCTAACAGTTTACTGAAAGATTCTGAAAGGAATCTACATACCTGGTCTGGATTGTGTTCCAGGGGGCAGTTGTCACACTGATCACCAACCCCGTCCATGTCAGTGTCTTTCTGGTCCACATTGTAGACATACTGGCAGTTGTCCCGTTCATTGAGGATACCTGCAGAGAACATGGGACAGATAAGAGCTGGAATCTTTAGCCTCAGCTGTTTCAACCAGACTGCACACTAACAGCCAGTGCTGTTCAAGGCTGAGTGCTGAATGCCGTCACAGCTGCCTACGGGCTGGCTGGAATCAGGGAGCGCCTTACCATCCCCATCAATGTCAGCTGCGCAGGCGTCTCCTTCCCCATTGTTATCTGTGTCAGCCTGGTCTGGGTTGTGGTTGTAGGGGCAGTTGTCACAGCGGTCTCCCACATCATCTCTGTCATAGTCGTACTGGGCTGGATTGTAATGGAATGGACAGTTGTCCTGCCAAGAGAAGAAGCAGAGCATTGTACAACTTGGTCCATGAAACTAGCCTCAAATCACATGCATAATATATATAAAACTGAAAATCTGCAGCAATCATTTTCTACTTGGTGGATATACCAAGTCCCCTGTAAAATGGCCACTGCAAAAGTTAAAAGCCAGGACATAATGAATGAAAAATGAATTTCTGTTGGTTATGAGTCAGTGAGATGTAAATAGAAACTCAACATCTCCACTAGGGTGCAAGCAGAGATAACCTTACTATGACCTAGAGAAGACATTTTAAACCAATATGGGGAGCAAAGTGTCATTTGTTCACACATTGTACCTTTTTGCTCCAACTAGGGGAAGGGCAGGCTGTGACGAAAAACAAAACCCTCATTTAAAAATTCTCTTGGCAACATCTATATCTGAAAACTACAGAATCACAATGAATAATTTCTGATGACTAGATATCAGTGATTTTGTTGAATCTTAAGGGTTAAGGGGCTGTTGCTGAACACAAAAGCTGAAGAGGAATGGAAAACAATTTTACCCTGTCATCTGGAATCTTATCATTGTCATCGTCATCATCACAGGCATCGCCGATTCCATCCTTGTCATAGTCTTCCTGCCCTGAGTTGGGAAGGTTGGGGCAATTATCCTGGAAGGAGAAGACACATTGCAGCTGCAGTTTGCAAGCGTTTTGCTCAGCTCATGCACTAGACAGTGCATCGAAAAAACACTGCAGACAGAACTGAATGCTACTCTGTGACAGCAGGTATTTTCAATGGGAAGACAAAAAAGTTTGCTTGGAGGATGCACACACACACACACAAATACTTTATATAAATGCTCTAAACTTTATATATACTGGGAACATGAGTCATGCTCTGCTGGCATTTGGTAGAGAAGTGAACTTTTTTTGGACAACATAATTGACTGTGGAACACAACTGCCCAAAGGGCCTGCCCCATTCATGTTCTTGGCACCAAGTGATTTAATAAGAATTAGTGTTCCTCTGCCTTCGGATGATTTGATCTTTTAGTTCCATTCCCCAAGTTTAAGCAAATCCTCAGCTCATCCCCTTGATGAGGGTTTCTGGAGGCGGGTGAGGGCGGGGCTACCTTTCTGCAGTGGTAAGTTGCATTGGCCACGCACAGCAGGTCCTCGTTGGGCCAGCCATCCAGGTCTGTGTCCTCCCCGCAGATGATGCCGTTGCCAGCGTAGCCAGGCTTGCACTCGCAGCGGTACATGGGGTCGCTGTAGTGGCCCAGGTAGTTGCACTTGGCGTTCTTGTTGCAGTCGTGTGTCCCGTCTGTGCAGGGATTTCGGGGCTTGCATACCTGAGGGTACAACATTCTGACGTTAAGGCAGAGCCTTGGAGGGTCCTCAGCTCCCCATTGCCTCTGGACAGAGATCCATGGGAAGAGTAGGAGTCCTCCCCATCCTGCCCTGGGAATGTTGATGCCAGGGTATAGGCTGACATGGCTTTATGTGTGTTTTCCTTGAACTTGCATATCACCCTGGCACTTATCCATCCACTCACAACTCATCCAGAGCAGCATGGTTAAATGTGATGGGCCAATTTTCTCTGCTGGATGAACAATTCATTTTCTAGTCCTGTTTCTAAAAGCTAGATTGACACTCACCCTCTCCCCCGTTTTCCTTGAAGGGTGTGAGAGGACATTCTCTGCTTTCATGGCTAGCTCAGTCAAGGACACCCCCCTCACTCCCATCTACTAGTCCCCTCTGCTCTACCTGTTTGTTGGCGGTGGCATGTTCCACGCCCCGGCCGAAGGGCTGTGAGCCAGTGAAGCGCGGTGGGCAGGGCAGGCAGTTGTAGCCAGGGTCTGTGTTCTCACACCTGTGCTCTCCATTGTGGTTGAAGCAGGCATCAGGGACTTCTTTGCACTGTGGAAGAAACAGGTTTGTTCATCTTTAGGGAACACTGCCACAAGAAATGACCAAGGCAGATGAGATGCTTTCCTAGGTCTGGTAGCTCCCAGCTCCTCACCTCATCAACATCTTTGCACTTGACGCCGTCTCCACTATAGCCTGGGGGACAAGCACCACACTTCCAGCTGCCATCAGGGTAGCTGGTACACTGGACACCAGCAAAGCAGGGATTGGACAGGCATCCATCTGAGATAAGAGTGACAGGCAAACGTGGGTCTCAGCTGCTGTTACTGCCATTCTGGTCACTTAAATGGGGGGTAATATTGTAAGGTCTGTGTAACTACCAACTTTTGAGATTATGTTGTCCATCTGGCATTTTAATCAAACCACTCAGGACCATCCAAACTGAACCCCCATGAAAGCTGAGCGTGCCATTAAGTGGCTTTGTCCTGGGCTGCCTGGGCTGTGTGGCTTACCAATGGGACAGTCCTGCTTGTTGCAGATCTGGTTTTCTGTCACATCACCAACGCAGTCCTTGCCTCCAAACTGGGGTGTGGGGTTGTTGCAGAGCCGGCTACGTTTCTGTACCCCTCCTCCACAGGTGACAGAACAGATGTCCCATGGTGACCAGGGTCCCCAGCCTCCATTGACTGTAAGAAAATGAACCACAAGCCAAAGTAAGACCAATTTCGAAACACTTTACCTTCACAAGAGACTCTCCTGAGTGTGTTCAAGAAACCTCCGTGACCCTGACACATGGTAAGGATGTCTGGGAAGAGGGTAAGTCTGAAATGGTTCTATTTGTCATTAGAAGAAGGTGCTGTGCCCTGCAGGGCTGTGCTTCTGTTTGTTTCTCTAGGAGGCAACCTCCCCCGATCCGTGACCCACGGATGCCAGGCAGCCAGCGGGGTGGAGCTGCCGGCATCATGCCGGGTGATGCATGCACTTACTGGGGCAGGCGTCTTTCTGGCAGGCTTTGGTCTCCCGGGCTTTGCCCTCACATGGCTTCCCATTCATCTGGGGGCTGGGGGAGTTGCAGAGCCGGATCCTTGTGATCACACCATCTCCACATGTTACGGAACAAGATGACCACGGAGACCAGTGGCTCCAGCCGCCATCCTGTTTAACTAAAGGACAAACCTGATGGTTATATGGTGCTTCCCACAAGCCAAGCTCTACGTTAACACTTTAAATGCATCCTCTAAACCAAATCTTCAAACTCGCCAAACTAAAAATCTTTAAACTATTTTTACCCCCAATTTACAGATAAGAGCCTCAGAGAGGATAAGCTGTGCTCAAGGGTGCACAGATAAGGCAGGGAACTGGGATTAGATCAGAGCCTAGAACCTGTGCCCTCAACCTCTGTGCTCTGAAGTTGCTGTTGGTGACAACAAGGACAAGTCAGGCCTCCACATCCCCAAGTGGCCAAACACGTACATCTCTTGTCACACTCCTGGATGTGGCAGGTCCGCGTCTGCACAGAGGAGCCCTCGCATCTGTTGTTGAGGCTGTCGCAGGAGCGGCCACGCTGCTGGATTCCATTGCCACAGGTCACAGAACAAGAGGTCCACTCAGACCACGGGGACCAGCCATCGTCTGCAGAGTCGCTGGCTGCTGAGCAAACAGGTGCATTTAGTGTGTTCTCATGAAAACAAACTATTCTTTGGGCTGCTCTGCTCTGGACTTTCTTCCCATGCCAGGAGTGAAAAGCAATATATTTGTTAGGCCAATGGCCAAGTGGTCATTCTCTGCACAGCTTTGGGGTAATTGCATGCTTTGCCTGGGTCGGCATAGCTGAACCTTCTCCCCACATATGTTTCTAGTCATCCCCGCCCCCTTCTTCCAGTCTGCATTTTAAATGAGTTTCCCTTTTTTGACTTAAGATGTCTTGGTAGGCATTTCCAGCCCTAGGCTTCCAAGAATACTTGGGTTTTAGGCAACTTATAGGAATCACTTCTGACGTTCAGGACAGTCAGAGACCCATGTGTTTGGCAGATGAATCTGAAGGCAGCGGAGCCGCTGTTGGCTCTGGCCCTGGATCAGTCATGAGGTCAGTCAGCGGGTTGCTCCTCTCACCCTAGCATTTGGGGCCTTTTCTGCACATATTTTCATAAGAGGGAAGTGTGTTTGTTTACCATCTGCCCAGGCGCCATGACTACAATCACGTCCTGTATCTGACAGGAGACAGAGAACTTGTTTTCTCTTGCCATCAGTTCGAAGTTGTCCTAGTAATCCCTGACTCAGAATTCAGTGCTCTGCTAGTCCCTAGCTAGCCTTGTTCCCTTTAACCCACATCTGAAGTGAATGCTGAACAGAAAGCAAAGTACAAATGATTATGACAGTTCCAATGTCACTGACATCTCTGAAGGGAACTGGTTCTTCTGAGCTGTGATCCGTGTGTGTGGGAAACGGGGAGTGTGGGAGGTGTGGATGTGAAGGGTGAGTTGCTATTTTCCTGTTTTATGCATCTTAGTTGTGAAAAATCATCTTTATGACTTGTACTTAGTACAGTGTCTCAGCAAAGTGATTAATTATACTGGCAGCAAAACCCAGGGACTGGGTACCATGAAACAATACAATTTCTTACAGAGCCCTGAGACTCAAACTACTATTTTTTCTTAGGTCTCCTATGCCTGTAGATAAAATGGGTAGAACTTTCAGGCCCAGTTCATCAATTTCTTTGGTGAGCAGATTTATATTGACTTGAGGCCATAAGGTCAGATCTAAATCCAGTTAACTTAAAGATATTGCTGCTACCAATTCATCTTGTCTTTTCTTAAAGCACAGAATCATACTCAATAAACTATACTAAGGTTATTGTCTACACCACAATCCAGGGGGGTAATTAAGTTTAGTCTTAATGGCATTTTTTTGGCTCTGTACAGCAGACAAGCCATCAGCTAACCAGATGCTGCAGCAAGAAACTGAATGAAAACATGTGACAGAGATGGGACTGGTATTCCAGCCTTATGTACAATCAATCCAGTCGCTGAAGCATGGTCATACAATCTTAGGAACTTACGCCAGCACCGTGGGCAGCATTCTCCATCGGGAACTGTGGCATTGGAGCAGGGCATGATGGGACAGGACACTTTTTTGCAGATGGTAACTGAGTTCTGCAGGGCCAACAGTGAAGGAGAAATGGGTACTAAGCATATTGCAAGCAGAAGCTTACATACTGAAACATTTCAATTACAAGCTGAAATGTCATCTGGGCTATAAATGCTCTAGTGGAATGATTTTAATAGAAGATCTGCCTGTCTTTTGGCAGCCACCAGTACTGTAGAGACAGTTCGAGTGCTGCTTACTTGTCACTCCATCCCTCTAGAATTCTTCTCAGTTGCCACTTAGTCACTTCTTCATGCACAGAACAGCATGAATTTATGCAAATGGAACCACCTAATATCATGAGTCAGATCTGTTACTCTGTGTCTAAAATCGAACTCCTGAAACTCAGCCAGGACTTTAAAAATTTTTAATTACATCTTTATGGGGAAAAGAAGATCAATGAGCATCTTACTTTCTCATATATAAATATGGCTTTATATAATATTGGACAAGAATGGGAATTTAGTAAAGGTGGCTCCAAAATCCAGCAATCCATGATTTGTATTTAAGCTTGACTTTGCTCAGTGAGCCAGTTACACCCCCCAAACCCCTCTGCCCCTGGCATTGGATAGGGGGTGAGCCAGAAGGACACATACGCTGCAGGCAGTACCATCTGAGGTAAGTGGATAGTTCTAAAACGTTGGGATAAGTGATTTGAACAGCAATCAGTACTGTATTAAAGAATCTCCATGTCATAGCCAAATACGAATCAGGTTGTGGGGGAGAAAGTTCCAACTCGGTTTTACTTAACTGATATTCAACACTTAGCTCTTGAACTAAAGCAGGTAAGTTACCGAGATATTTAAATAGATATATTCTTTTAGATATTATTCTTAGCCTGGGGTATAATTAAGACTTTGAAAAACTCTGAGCATTTAAATGATTTTATAGATGTCATAACTGCATCTTAAGAAAAAGACATCTCTTGGGTATCCAGCCATGGAACATGAAAAGAGCGTCCACAGCCATCTGGCTCTTTCTTCAGAGAGTGCGCCATCCATGCGTGTTTCAGTCCATCGAGAGCCTTACCTGGCAGCGACACTCAGTGCAGCTGTCCACCGTCCACTCGTCGCCAGTCCTGTACTGGACTCCGTTGTGGTAGCAGAGTGGGGGCCTCCTCAGCTCATTGGCCAGCTCTTTGTTCTCTTCGGTCTAAAAGGCGGAGAAAGATTATTAGCACCTAGCCTCACTTTCAGTCCCTCAGCATCATCGGGGATACACATGCAGTGGCTCCTGCTAACGGGTGGGGGGTGGAGGCCACTGACCACTTTGCGGATACTGTCCTGCAGCGTGGTCACAATGGTGCGTAGACCCCTGAGCTCCAGGACCATGCTGGACAGCTCGTCACATGAGATGCCACAAATGGCTTGCAGGTCCTTTGTCTTGTGACCAATGTAGTCGGTGCGGATGGCAGGGCTGGACCCATTCACCACGTTGTTGTCAAGGGTGAGAAAGACACTGGTAGCTGCCAAGGAACAAAGGAACACAGTGAGGAAAGCAGGAGAATATCTTCAAGTAGATGCTCCCACCAGCCAGCCCCTAGGCATCCTAACTGTAACAGATATTTCATTTTGGGTGAGGGATGCAAGAGGAGAGGACCGTTGAGTGTGGAAAACTGAGGTCACCTTTATATAGAGGTAACTATCTTACCTGGGGTATTTATGCACAATCACTATTGCTGAAATTTCTCAGCTTATTTTGGGTGGAATGCCCTCACTTTCCCATATGCCCTAAAAACAGAGGGATACTTACAGCTGGAGCAGCCTTTGTTCCTGAGGATGTCTTCTGGTGTGGTTCCAAAGACAAACCTTACATTCTGCAGCACCCCCTGTGAGCAGAGCATACATACTGTTTGTAGTTGGTAGGGGCTGGGGGGGGTCAGTGGGAGGAGGGACTGTTTATGCTAGAAGGAGCACACAACAGATGTTCTAAAATTTGAAAAGAACTCCCTTTCAAGATCACCGTGTCAAAATAACACACCAAATAACTGTTGGTGAATTGCCAAATTCACGGGAATTGCAAAATAACTTCAAAAATCTTAATTGTATCTTCTGCCAAGTCTGCGGTCTTTTACAAAGAATTCAGTTATCGGCCTACTTGGGGATACAGGAAATGGAATCTGATATTGAGACCGGATGATACAATGACACTCTCCAGTGTCAAACAGTTAAATGTGGGAGTTTCAAAGCCACAGACCCAAAGATCTAGAGGTTTAAGCAAGGAATACACTGCAGCAGCAAATAGCCACTATTTTAATCTTTTCTTTGGGATCGGTTACATCCCCATGAGGAAGCAAATAGCCAAGTGGCTATTTGCTTTTATCCTGCTCATAAAAAGTATCCACTTCAAGCAATATTATAATTGGTGCAATGCATTTGAAATTATTTTCTTGAGAAGAGCATAAAGAGTATTTAAGGTTTGAACAGACAGTTATAGGAAAACCATTTCTTGTTTCCTTTAGAGGTTTTCAATGTCTGATCCCTAGAACACCAGCACCAACCTCACCTTGGAACTGGTTTGAAATGTAGATTATCAGGTCCCATCTCAGACCTACTGAATCCAAAACTCTAGGGGTGGGATGCAGCAGTATACATTTTAGTAAGCTCTCCAGGTGATTCTGATGCTCCCTACTGTGTGAGAACCACTGCTTTAGTGCACAGGTAGTATTTCCTCTACTGGACCCCTGCCTCTCCTGTTATCACCCTCCTGGTCATAAGCTGCCTAGCAGTCGACCCCGTGGATCAGGAATCAAAGCGACCTCACCTGGAAATTGTCATTGACACCTCCTTTGGCAATGCGGAGTCTGGCAATGCTGGCCAGGTCCCTGGTGAAGATGCTCTGGATGGGGACATCCAGCTCCGCATTCTCCATCTTCTCACAGTCGATGTACAGCTGGGCCCTGTCCTCCTGCACAAACAGGGTGATGCTCTTCCACTGGCCAGTTGCCAGGAGTGCTTCCTCCACCGACACCACGTGCTGCTTCCCCTGCACGGTCAGGCTCAGGTCCAGGGTGCCCGCCTTGCCGTTGGAGACCACGCTGAAGACCTGGCCAGAGTGGTCTTTCCGCTCCACAGCCAGCAGGGTACCCCGGGTCTTCTTCATTTGCCTCAGGGAGGCCAGGAGGAGGAAACCTTTCTCCGCCCGCACAGCATCCACTAGGTCTTGGAACTTCTTGTCAGGCACAGGGGGGATCAGGTTGGCATCCTCGATGCGGAAAGCTGGGCTAGAAGGGTCAGGACCCTTCACCAGTCGGCGCCCAGAGCCCTTGCGGGCAGCTCCGGTGAGTTCAAAGATGTCAAACACACTGTTGTCTCCCCCAGACTCTGTTAGACAAGAGCAGGACACGTGGTGAGTGCTCTGGGTAGGGGGTGGGGGTGAGGCAGAGGGCTGGAATGAAAGCTCTTGACAGCCACTGGAAGAGCTAAATAAACGGCAGTCAGAGGAAACTGGCATCCTGAGGTTTGGTCAGGGCTCAGGGGAGAAGCAGCTGAGAGAGGAGTGCACAGGGAGGGAAGCGCACCTGGGGTAACCCGACCTCCTCCTCTCCCCCCCCCCCCCCCCCCAAGGTATTATACAGACTCACCTGGAATGCGGTTGGAGCCGCAGGCATGCAACAGGAGCAGGACACCGAGTCCCCAGGCCAGCCCCATGGTGGAGCTATTTGTGCCCAGCAAGGAGCCTGCAGCAAGGAGCACAGAGCCCAGGGTCAGAGGCTGCCAAGCAAGGAGTGTGGGCAAAACCTGGCTGGCCTTGGGGCTGGGGCCCCTGGGGATCCCTCTTTGGGCTCACATTTGCTGGAAGGAGGAGCAACCGTATTTACTTTGGAGAGAGCATCAGGAAGAATAAGAGTTGAGGGGAGATAACCACTTTAAAGAGGTGGTGGGGGCAAGACCAACCACTGGGGAGGGGTTTTTCCTTGAGTAGTTAAGGGTAAACACTGGACCAGGAGATGCAGTTTAGGGGCGCAGGGAGGCACAGTCCTTTTCTAGAGGACTAATAGGACTTGGGGAAAAGAAGAAAATCTTGGGGTGTCCTGGTGGGTTAGTCTGTGAACCCCAAGGCTGGAGAGGATGGCTCTGGAGCCCTTCCACAAGAAGAGTCCCCCAGAGGCTGGGAGTGACAGTACGAGGAAGGCAGAAAGTATTAGATCCGGGGTTCCGGAGGCGCTGAAGCCTGGGAGCTCCAGGTGGCTGGCCAGGGCAGCACTCGTCCTCGGCGGCCGCCCGGGAGGCCTTACCTGTGCGGACGCGGATGCAGCGGCCGGGGCGGGCGACAAGGGCGCAGCGACGGGATAGAGCGCTGGAGAGGCGCGGGGTGGAGGCCGTGGATTCGGAGGCTGCGGCTGGGAGAGCTCGCAAGGGTGGGCTCTCAGCGGCCGGCCCGAGTGCAGTGGCTGGCGAAGCGGCGGAGCCGCGCGCTTTTAAAGGGGCGCTCACATTCCTGGGGTTTCCTCTGACCAATGGGAGGCCGCGGGGCAGGAAGCGGGAGGGGGGCCAGTCTGGGTTCCTCTCTCCGCCCCCCGCTGCCTGGCGCACAACTTTCCAGCTAGAAGGTGGAAGGGGGGCGGCGGGGGTCGGGGCCTGGAGCACTGGAACTTCTCAGAAAACAAGGTGCCCGCCCACGCGGCCTTGGCGCTCACGGGCTCAGCACTTTGGCTCCGGCGCCGAGCGGCCCAAGCCCTGTGCGCGCATCCCGAGCCGACAGGGCCCTAGCCACCCACCCCAAGACCCTGAGAGAGGCTTTCAGGCAAAGTCGTCCCCTTGAATGCCTGCGCGACGGCTGAAGGGTGGACACTTGGGGAGCGAATCCGTTTGTACAGAAAAAAATAAGCCCAACGAGGTAAATGGGATCAAGAGGGAATCAGTAGTTGAGGGAGGTGCTTGTTGACCCTCGTCCAACCATCCAGGTGGGGTGGGGACCGCGGGACCCGCTTAGCGCCGCGCCCCTGCCCTCGCCCCACGCCTGCCCCCCGCCTGTCCCTCGATGGACGTGAGTGGGTGTCGCACTGGCCAGCAGTGCGGGTACCGGGCTCGGCTTCCCACGCGCGTCGGGGCAGCCTTTCCGCAGGGGCTTGCCGCCCGGGTCCCGGGGAAAGTGCCATCTCCCCATCGCTGCGGCGCTTCCACGGCTGGCCGCTTGGGGGCGATGTGCGAATTCTGATCAAGGGGACGTGAGCGGACAGCTTCTTTCTAGTCAGGAATGTTAAGGAAACTTACTTTTACCCACTTTTCTAAAGCCAAATTGGAAATTGTGTCTTGAAAAACAGTTTTTTGTGCCCACTCGTGCTGCTTAACGTGACTCCTGGTTGGAGGATTTGCAGCACCATCTGGCTCCTGGGTCTTGAACTATTTACAGAATAGACTCATGGAGTAATAAATTACCTTCTTCCTATCATTTTATTTCCTTCCCCCCCTCTCCCTGAACGTTCTTTTCATTTTTAGGCTCCCGAAACTGAGGTGTGGGTTACATTTCTGTGGGTGCACCAGCTGCCGTGAGTGCTGCCGCTTGCTTAATGCTTCTGTCATTGGAAGTTTGGTGTCCAAGCCACCGTCCCAAGCCAGCATGACTCCAGCTGCCTGGAATTCCATTCATCTCTTCGGCTGGACGTCAGCAGCCGCACTTCCCTTGCTGTGATCCCAGACTATCAGGCTGGCCCTGGGACTCAGGGCGCAGGTAATAGCTTCACCAAATAAGGATCTCAGCCACCGGCCAGGGGAATCCCTAGGGTTCACTTCTCTCCTTAGCATTCACACCTGGCCAGATTCCCAACACCCACACGTGTGTAAACATTCATCCAACTGGCAATTTCACTTTTCTCGTGTGGGAGTGTTGTGTGACAAGGGGCGTGTGGGTGATGGAGTGTTTACTAGTTAGTACACAGCAAACACCTCTAGAAGATGACAAGTATGTTCTTAAGACAGTTGTTTGTTGCTTAAGCAGTTGCTAAACCTGACAGATTTCACATGCTGGGAGACAGAAATAAAAACCTCTACTGGATGATTCGTGAAGTCAGATTCCTGTCGTGAAAGTCATAGGTAATGATTCATCAAACAGATCTGACAATTCCAGAGTCAGCAGCCATATGTGCCCCTCCCCTTTCTTCTCCTTCCTAGCTCTTTCAAAGGTGACTTTTTTTTTTTTCACTTGCTACTGATAATACCAGGTACTTAGGAACAGTTTCCGAAGATGGCCTAATGGTCCCCTGCTCCTCTGGCCTCCTTGTTAATTTTATATAGATGAATGGAGGGTTTAGGGGCCACAAGAGGCGCACAAAAGCAGGATACATTGCCCGCTTTAGATCATCTCCTCCTACAGGCTTAGCTGAAGGGCCAGAGCAGAAGCTTAGTGGAATGACCCTTCAAGGGGGCCACTTCCAGAACTGAAGGACTGTAGGCATTCCTCTGGACTTTTCTTGGAACTTGGCTTCTTCCAACAAAAGAAGAAATCTACAACCTGTTATATACCCTGCAAATAGGAAGGTGATCTGTACGCTAGCAGGGAAGAGCTTTCATGTCAGAAAAAGCTCACGGAGGCCCTCCACCACAGAGGCCTTATCCAAGCTGTGGTACTCTAGTTTTTCTGGTGGAAGGGAAGGATCACAGGGGAAAGAGTGGCTGGGTCACTGAAGGAGGGCACATTTCTGCTAGTCAACCTGTGCTGAAAATATTCCTCAGAAACCTAAATACTTCTTGGAGAAGCAGGATGGGAAAAGGGGAAAGAAAAACTATACCTTTAATATGGGTGATGTTTCCCTCGTGTGTGTGTATCCTCGACCTGCAAGTTCTGGGATTTCAGGCCAATAATCTGACATGGACTCAAGGGATGGGCCTTCCAGGGACAGGATCTGGTTCTTGCTTTGCTAAGTTGTCACCATTGAGGATTACATATTTAAAATAAAGTTGTTAAATATATGACATTTTTCTATAGGATTTTATTTTTATAAGTTCCCCCTGATTGGATATGGAATTGATCTAAAGCCATTGCCTGTGAATAGGAGGAACAGGACTATCAGTAATATCTATCTTAAAAACTGCATGTGATTAAAAAGAGCAGGATAATTGAGGAAAAAATTGCTTTTTACCCAGCAAAGAGAAGCAAGGTGTGCTGTATTTTGTGTAGGAATTTAAAAAAAATGCTAGAAATGTTCAGCCTTTTTATTAGTAATTTCCTAGAAGTGAATAGCAGCCAACTATTGTATTCTAGAATGGACCAAAATCCTAGCATCTCTGAAATGAAGACATCAGGTATTCATTCCCTCTGTGTATTTTCCCTGGATCACAGTTCAGAGTTGCTTTAGTTCAGCCACCTGGATGGTCAGAGCCAGAGGGGAGTTACCAACAGATGTTTCTTATCTTTCAATCAAACATCAACTCAGGCTTCCCTCTCCTTCAGGAGATGTTCTCCTGCAGCTTTAAATTGACTTGTTTCTTCTTTGGAAACATGCATTCTCTCTACCACACTACTCATCACCCTCCATTCTTTAGTTTTTCAAAATCGATTTTATTTCCAAATGTATAAGGACTAGAATGTAAGTATCCAAAGGTATGGGCTTGGAAAGAGCTCCAATATTTGAATTTCCAAATCCCTTTATACTCAGCTTATGGCCCAGAAAGACTGAAAACTCACCAGCTCTCAGACCAGCTCCAGCTTTCCTGCAGTTATGCCTGAGTTCCTGGGGTAGATGAGGTGATAGACCCCCCAAAACATTGCACCCCTTCCCCACAGAATCAAAGCAATACTCTTGGGGAATTGATCTCAGTGGGAAGAGGTAGGACTACAACCTTAATGGTAATTATGTTCCCTGCCTCCGTCTCCCTCTTCCCGGCCAGAGATTGACTTGGAGATTAGCATGAGACTCAGTTGTGGCCAATGAGAGTTTTGCTGAAGGATTCTGGGAGAACATTCTTACTTGGAAGAAAGAGCCACATGAAGTCAGGTTCTCTCCATCTCCACTTGAGTGTGAATGCTGGCAAGCCGTGTTGGGTGCTGCTAGGGGAACCAGACCTAATGTGAGACCAATGCTGGAGGACGAGGAGCAGGGAGATGAACAGAACTGTAAGTCAGAGCACATTTTTGAGCTGCCAACCTTAAAGGCCATGATACCTACAGATTTCTCTGGATATGAGCTTAGTGTGTGTGACTCAGTCGTGTCCAACTCTTTGCGACCCGATGGACTCTAGCCAGACAGGCTCCTCGGTCCGTGGAGTTCTCCTGACAAGAATATCAGAGTGAGTTGCTGTGCCCTTCTCCAGGGAATCTTCCTGACACAGGGATTGAACCCCGGTCTCCTGCATTGCAGGCGGATGCTTTACTGTCAGAGCTACTAGGGAAGCTTATTAGTTAGGCCAAGTTGTTGTTTTTCTGTTACTTAGAGCCGCAAATATTGTAACTCATGAAGCTTTTAAATTCCCTCTGCTTAGGTTGTCTTTTCACACACTTTGCTTTAACCTCTTCTGAATTTTTTAGGGTAAGAGAAATAAGAACAAGTCATAGGATAAAAATGTTTTCAAAGACTCTTCACATATATTATTAAGGTGCTTTCCAGAAGAGTTCCACTGTTATCTCTCTCCCTGTCCTTTTGCCAGCAGGCCCTGCTAGCCCCAAGCATGACTCACAGCTGCCTGGAGAGACAGGGCAGGACTTCTGATGTTATTGTGTCTTTGCATCCCTCTTTGGGGAACTGGGAGGTATAGTCCAGTGGGTTCAGGAAAGAGCATCCAGAATAAGCTTATCGGAGGGAAGGAGTTGGGAAAATGATCTGTTGGGAAATTGAGGATATGGGGCAAGAGGATGGACAAAGGAAATGATGAGATTTTTGACCTGAGCTTAGGGGTGCAGGGCTGGCCAGGGTGGATGATGGAAAGCCCTGCGTTTGAGACCGGTCTCTCTGACTCCCCTTTCATACTCTTCTATTTAACGTTTTTCCAGCTTCCTTGAGGTGTAATTGACCAATAAACTTGTAAAATATTTAAAGATGCAATGTGATGATATGGTACATTGTGAAAATATTCCGTCCATGGGTTAATTAACACATCTGTCACCTCACATAGCTACCTTTCGTGTGTGTGAGAGAGAACGTTTAATTCTACTCTAGCAGATTTCAATGATACAATATGGTGTTATCAACCATAGTCACCGTGTTATCCACTGGATCCTCAAACTTTTTTCTCTATTCAACTTTTTGTGTTTTACCATTTTGATGCCGCTTGGGACATCAATAAGGATGGGCTGGTTTGAGTTTCATTGTAGAAACTTTTTTTTTCCCCATTGTTTGTCACCCTGCTTCTTGCACACATCCACAGGCACTTACTAATAGGGAAGGGAGCTGGGAAAGCATAGTCGTCTTTGGGACTTGATTTAATGCATACAAAGCATACCTCCTGGATTGCAGTTTCTTCTCTTTCCACCAGGACTTCAAGTTCCTCCAAAATAAAACCTTGGAACTTTTTTTTAAATCAGAAAGAGCCTTCTGGTCCAACTTGTCAGTTAACAGATGAAGAGGTTGATTCAAGGAGGTGAAGTGACTTTTGAGCATGTTGATTGGGGGGAAGTCCAGAAAACAATTCAAGTGCTTGTACCTCTAGCTTAAAGTCTTGACCTTCATAGGGTTTTACTCTTTGAAATTAATTTCATACAATTTAAAAAATGTTTTAATAGTAAATCAGAAATGCTTCCCAATTTTCCAGTTAACACAAGGTATGTGCCCACAATTGGGAGAGGTGAGAGGCAAGAGGGTTAGGCAAGAGAGAGGAAGGAAAGACAGCAGAAGAAACTGATGTTAGTTTGTTAACCAAAGGCCCACCTGCACTATGTATTTCCTTCTCTTCCGTTCAGATGGAGTCCCAGTCCTCCTGGACCCCACTTTCGAGTTGACTGAAATGCTTAGCGCTGCTTCCAGGAGAGTGTTACACTTTGGCTTGAAGTCAGGATTGTCAGTTGCTTTAGAAACAGAACGTGTGTTTAGAAACATATCACTTCAGATTTACCCAGCCTAGGACACGATGAAGAATCACTTTGATTCTCAAGCAAGTTTTATGGAAGCTGAAGCATCTGGTCTTCCGGGGTTTCTAGGAATTGTGACATAATCCTTCTGCCCAGTACCAACCTAATCTTTTGTAGGGTGAGATGTTTAGTCGTTCTGACCACAAATGAAAGGCCCAGGGAGAACCTTGGTTATGTATTAGAGCCATGCTGTTGCTGCTGCTGCTAAGTCGCTTCAGTTGTGTCCGACTCTGTGCGACCCCATAGACGGCAGCCCACCAGTCTCCCCGTCCCTGGGATTCTCCAGGCAAGAACACTGGAGTGGGTTGCCATTTCCTTCTCCAAGGCATGAAAGTGAAAAGTGAAAGTGAAGTTGCTCAGTCGTGCCTGACTCTTAGCGACCCCACGGACTGCAGCCCACCAGGCTCCTCCGTCCATGGGATTTTCCAGGCAAGAGTACTGGAATGGGCTGCCATTGCTTTCTCCAGTATTAGAGCCATCGAGATTGTTAAAGATTAAAAAAAAAAAATAGGCAAGTTAGCTTGCAGAAGAGTAGAATGTGCTTGAATTCTGTGCCTTTTTTGGTATTGAAATTGTAAAGGTGTTGCTCCTGTTACTTTCACAAAGAGTGTGGAGCAATACCAGTATCTTTGGAAACGATGAAGGATTTCCTAAATGTGAGAAGGATAATGCATCAGAATGTTCCTGAGATAGACTGTGAAATGTTTTCTGGTGTCTTCACCAATAGTATGGATTTGGTAGTTAATCTGGAATGGAATGACCTCCAGAGGTCCCTGTCACTAGGGAAGTCTATGAGTCTGCCAGGCTGTGACACAATGAAGTTTCCAGGACTGCTATGAGGGAGTTGGCTTCTGACACTAATGAAACACATTCCTCCTAAAGAATTTAGCTTTTCTGAGGTTCTATTTCACACCACCCATTTATTAATGATAATTTTTCAAATTTTCTGAACAGTTATCCCATGTGCAATCCAGATTAAGTGATATTTCCAAATTTTCTATTGTTATTTTTTCTCCCTTTGGAAGAAAATTATGAGTGTCAGTTAAAAGGGTAAGGCAGGCACAAAGAAAGAAAACCCCAACTATCGTGCGAAGAATTTTGAAGGTTAAATGTGACGTGGAGATAGGCGTCCAGTTTCATTCTGGATGAAAGACTCACATGACAGTGGGAAATGTGGCCAGCACCCAAATGGCTGGGCTACCCGGGCATTTGTTTTAAGTGATATCCATCTCTTGGGAGGTTGTTTTTTCCCTGATCCCTTTCTTAATAGTGAGATCATGATAATTTGCGTTTTGTAGAACTGAGCCAAGGGAATTGTCACTCTTTCTAATTTAAGAGGATGAGTGTGTAGTCTGAAAAAAGCCTTTAATTTTATTATGACACCAAAGATAAGCACTATTGCTTCCCAGGGAAGAGGTGTACAGGGAGGACATCTTTCTCTTTCTCCACCCCCATCCCCAGCCTCCTTTCTTCTCTTTTCTTCCCTTTCCATTTTCCTATTTTATTTCCTTCTCCTTTTCTCCTCCTCCTCTTCCTTTTTCCTTCCACTTCTTCTTAGGGATTTAGTGAGGATGAACTGCAGTAACACGTGGAAAGCACTAGCAAGCGAAAGTGTTAGTGGCTCAGTCGTGTCCAACTCTTTACACCCCCATGAACTGTAGCCCACTAGGCTCCTCTGTCCTTGGAATTCTCCAGGCAAGAATACTGGGGTCGGTTGCCATTCGAAATCTTCCTACCCAGGGTTCAGACGTGGGTCTCCTGCATGGCAGGTGGATTCTTTACCATCTGAGCCACCAGGCAAGCACTTAGTTCACCATTATTCATGACCTGGAGTCTACTTGTTTGAGTTCAGAATTTTGACTTATCTCAGAACTCTATGACCACTCCTTCTGTCCCCCATTGTCCCAAGACTTCAAGGCAGAGGGCACCTATGTGGCTTCACCCTTCCTGACTCCCTTATGGGTCTGTCTGTCCTTCTCTAAGAACGGCGCTGGGTGTCTTGAGCCTCATGGCCTTGTAGGTAGGTTGGGAATTGGATTCCATGGGGGATGGGGCATGGGAGGAGGGCGGAGGTGTTTTTACCAACAGGGTGATGGAACTTAAGTTTCAGGGCTCCTCATGTGCCTGGGTTCCTTCCAAGGCCATAGAGGGCCCCTACTGATATGTTCACATGGTCATATGCTTGGTAGCATTTATCAAAATAAGATATTTTAACTGTAATTGGTTAAGTCCACTGAATTTTCCATTCGAACTTGTTTCATTCACTCTCCCTCTCATGTTGAAGAATTAGAGTAACTACAGGAATTTTCTGAATCTAATAAAGGGGGACATAGAAGAGAGATCTATTTATATGGTTTGCAGTCTCTTTTACATACAGTGAAGTACTGACTAGCTGTCCTTGCCCTTTGATGGCTTCTGTGAGTATTCCTAGTGCCCACCTGGTATCTAACAGGAAGGTGCAGGGTTAAAGGTAGTATCATGGCATTTGTAGTGTCTGATGTGGATGTGTGTGTGTGTGAAGAAGAAACAAATGTTGACATGTATGGAGCCAGAGTAGTCTATGGAAAAGTGTTATAGAAATGTAGGATACAGTTTTTTTGATTTTGCGATGTTTGTGGCATTTGTCACTTTAAGTATTTTCTAATTTGTTGTGACTTTTCTCATTTTAAGTAATTACTCATTTTTACCTTTGAATTTGAAATTTTATGTTATTTAAGTAAAACCCTCTAAACTGTATACTTTTCAGGCCCAACCTAGTTGAGTCCTCCCTGGTTGAGGGGCGTAAGAAGGAGACTGCTGCTGCTGCTGCTGCTGCTAAGTCGCTTCAGTCGTGTATGACTCTTTGCAACCCCAGAGATGGCAGCCCACCAGGCTCCCCTGTCCCTGGGATTCTCCAGGCAAGAACACTGGAGCAGGTTGCCATTTCCTTCTCCAATGCATGAAAGTGAAAAGCGAAAGTAAAGTCGCTCAGTCATGTTCGACTCTTAGCCACCCCACGGACTGCAGCCTACCAGGCTCCTCCGTCCATGGGATTTTCTAGGCAAGAGTACTGGAGTGGGGTGCCATTGCCTTCTTCAAGAAGGAGACTAGATAGAAAAATGAGGAGCACCGCACTGAACAATATCAGGCCAGTTTGTGAAAGAGGCCCAGGGCTGGGTGCACAGGTGTCTGTGTCTTGGTGTCTGTGCCCACGTGCGGGTGTGGTAGGCACTGTAGACCCTGTGGAGCACTGTAGACACTCAGGACCACTGCGGACACTGGCGCTTCTCCACATAGCGGAGAATGAATTAAGCCAGAGGGGGTGAGGAAAGTACAATTTAGCTGTGCTAATTATTATAATAATTACATGAACTGCTTACCACTGATACCTAACTATTGTGGAGCAGAATGATAATTACGTATACCAATTCACATTTCCACGTAACTTGTTTATTTGATTATAACCTCACATATTCTCTACGTGCAGTAATCTTGCAAAGTTTGATGAGTGAACAACAGCTAAAGCTTTCCTTGGTGTAAGATTTCTGTAGCTTAACTCATAATGCCTTCAGTGTGCCTGTGTGTCAACATCCTGTTCTGAAATGCTTCCCACTGTTAAAAATAATGGACCCTATGTCTTCAGTGATTAGAGTTGCCTTTAGGCTAATTTCTCCCTTTAGGCATTTTGGAAGATGGTGTGAGTTTCATATACCCTGTAGGACAGGTCATTCTTTTATCTTCTATGTGCCAGATTTTGTTCTGTTTATAAATGTAAACTGCCTTAGTGTAGTTTTTATTATTAAATGTACACAGTGAGTATTTTCTTTTTATGTTTTCCTGTGAATGCATGCTCTGAAAATTTCATCATTTATGTAAGTATGTGTCATTTAGCTACCAGGCCTGTGAGGGAGAGGACCCACAGACCCACAACCCTGACATTGAGGGATGAGCTGTGAGGGGTAAGCAAGGATGCATGGGAGTGAGAAGGGGCCTCTCCTGGCCTGTTGTGTGAGTGGGGTAGTGGGTGGAGAGGTCACGGAAGGTTTTCATGAAGAAATGGTATCTAAGCTTAGTCTCGGAAGACTGTTCAGAAAGGCCTGGGTCTTTGGATAAAGAGGAAAGACCAATTGATGTGTTGACATTCACAGACACCACTTTTGGTTTCACTAAACTGTTTTAGAATCTGGGCAGGAGGCTCTGCCCAAGGGCCCTGGAGAGGAACATCTGTGTTTTTTATTCTCCCCGGTGTATTTTGGAAGAGCAGTTCTTTCAACTCTTTCTTGGCTTCTCTTGCCTTGTGTGGTAAGATAATACTACAGAGCCAGGAAAGCAATTAACCAAAGCCAGTAATTAACTTTCTCCTTCCATGGACATAATGAATTGAGGTTTCTTGGCTGATGAAATCTACTGTGGATTGTTCTGTCTAATATCTCCTTTGTTGGCAGGTTTGCCGGCAACATAGACGCTGCATTTCCTGAGGTTTAATTAGTCCAAAATCTCAGAAGCTCAAATCACGGTACTTTCAATCTGTATGTGTATCAACATCCTTCTCTTAAATACTCCAGGTTCCTTCCTGTATGTTTCTCTTAGCACAGAGCCTTGAATCAGAAGATACACAAACTATTAAGAATAAAAGAGGGAAAAAAAAAAAAAAAAGAATAAAAGAGGAATGAATGAAGGTATGCATATCTAGGATAAGTTTTATTATCAACAGGACTGAGTCTCAAAAATTAATAAAACTACAAAACTGAGTAGGGAAAATACAAGAAGGGACAAATTACAAATGCCAATTCAAAATATTTTCTCATTTTCCTTGAACTTTCTCTTTGACTCATGGTTCATTTAGTAATATGTACACCAAAAATAAAAAAATAAAGAAAATAAGAAAATGCTATAGAATTTAAAAAATTGCCTAGAAAACCTTTTCCGAGATGGAAAGTAGATAATCTCTATTTTCTTTCATTTTTAAAATACCTTCATTTAGGTAAACATATTCATTTAAAATATCTTAGGAAAAAAACAAAACAAAATAGGAATAAGTCTCAGAGCATGGAGTAATGTGGGAAATAATTTTTTTTTTTCTGAATCTGCTTAATTATGCTAACCTTCCTCCCCTCTCTCTCCCCTCACAAAAACTATACACACTCACAGAAACACTTTACATTTCAAAAAGAGATTTAGGAAGTAGTTTTCAATCTATCTTTAAGCCCACAAGGGTTTAAAGACTAATCCTTTGTGAAAAGTCATCTAATTCAGAAAACATGCTTTGTTGTGGTCCAAGAAAAATGTATTTTCTTTGAACAGTATAGGTTTAAAACACACACACAAAACTCAAAGGAAAAAACAACCCCCCCCAACCATAGTTATAGCCGAATGACCAACACAGAGAAGTGAATGGCCCCAGATGACATCCATAAAAAACAGCAGTGCTCCCTCTGGCTAGCCTGGCCTGGTTAAGGAAGATATGCAGGCCAGCTTCAGGTACCAGGACCTTGTTCCCCTCTCAGCACCCCAGTCAGGGAAGTTTCCGTGGCCACCTAATAGGATCTGACCTGAAGCCGGGCTGAGTTGTTTGATACAGAGATGGAATAGACAGGACATGCCCATGACCCTGTAATGAATTACTGCTGAGGCTGGGGTTCCCTGCCAAGGTGAAGGGCGACACAGGTAACACTCCCTAGCTCCGGTGTGTATCTACTAAAGACCCAGCTGTGTTTCCTTTTCTCCATGTCTTTGTCACCTTGGGTTTTGGGTCTAAATTTAAATAGAAAATTGTTCTCTTAAGTTATAGCCCCAACAACTAGGAACACTTACTGTATTCATATTTTCAGGCTTACACAGATGATTTAGAGATTAGATCTAAATGAAAAGAATCCTTAGGCTGAGAATTATGGAATGAGTTATGGGAGTTAAACAATTCTTTTGGCAGTAAGGACGAGAACAGGTGTGGCGCTGAACAATCTTTCCTCTCTAGGGCTCTGTCTCTTGATCTGCATTTAGATAATTGCCACAGCCTCTTCTAGTTCTGACATGATGTGTGTGTGTGTGTGTGTGTGTGTGTGTGTGTGTGTATGCTAAGTTGCTTCAATCGTGTCTGACTCTCTGTGACCCCATGGACTGTAGCCCACCAGGCTCCTCTGTCCATGGGATGTGCCAGGCAAGAATACTGGAGTAGGTTTCCATGCCCTGCTCCAGGGATCAAATCCAAGTCTCCTGCATTGCAGACAGATTCTTTACTGCTGAGCCACCAGAGAAGCCCCTCTGATAGCTTTCTCTAATTCTACCCCTTGCTGCTTTAGGTCTAATATGCTCAAATGTAGACAGGTAAGCTAATCAACCTATGACTTGTGTGAGAGGAGATAAACTACATACGGTTTCTAGAAATACTATGTGCTATATACAGTATACTATAAAAAGAGTATCAGTCAGATGATTTGACAGCAAGGAAATGGATTCTGGCTAGTTGAAGCAGAAAAGATTTGTCACAAAAATGATCTATTACCAAAGGTAACCCACAGACTCTCTAGGAGGCTGAGAACTATTTGAAATAATGTAGTATTGCCAAAGCCCACCCAAGATTGCTTTGGTAAGGACTCTGCTCAGATTATGGATAGCTGGTACATTTGTTTTTATCTCCTGAATATTGTCAGATAGCTAACGCTGGGTGTAGATTTTCTGTTGAGGTAATTGACTGCCCCTAGAGTTGAAGCTGGCATACACATATTACACCGTGCATGCTGAAATATAGAGAGGAATACAGATACTGCCAAAAAAAGAACCCAGTTATATGAGTCCCCACTTCCCAGGATAAAAGACAGAAACTCACCACACCAGCCACCCTTGCTACTAGGGTGTCAACTGGGTGCCTTGTGCCTGACTGACTATGAAGTTAGTGATACAAAGAAAGAGGTAAGACTTTATTAATAAGCATAATAAAAATGAGAGATGGATTTTTAATATGAAAATCATGGCATGAATTAGCAAGATAAATATTGGGTAAAATTAGGCTATTATTAAAGACTGAATTGTGTTCCCCCCAAATTCATATGTTGGACTCTAACTCTTGAACATCAGGAATGGTTGTGTTTAGAGATAGGGCCTTAAACAGGGGATTAAGTTAAAATGAGGCCATTAGGGTTGGCCTTACGCCAATATGACTGGTGTCTTTCTAAGAAGAGGATATTTGGATATACAGCCAGAGACCAGGGATGCGCAGGCCCAGAGGAGAGACCATGTGAGGAGGGTGAGAGGAGAAGGCAGCTGTCTGCACACCAAGGAGCAAACCAACCCTGCTGCCACCTTGAGCTTTGACTCCCAGCCTTCAGAACTGGGAGAAGTAAATTTCTGTTGCTTAAGCCTCCCAGTTGGTGGTAATTTTTCAATAGTAGTCCTACCTTGGACTACCCAAATTTTCTGAAATGTGTAAGGTTTGAAAGTAAACTATGGCCTCCTAGGAACTACTTGAATTTATAATTACTAGCTATGCTGTATATGACTATGGATCTAAATCTGGACATCAACCACCAATAAATCATAGTAACTTCTAATTAATTTAGACTCTTTTAGGGGAAGAGAGGCTTCCCAGGTGGTGCAGTAGTGAAGAATCTGCCTGCTAATGCAGGAGATGCAAAAGACATGGTTTCAATCTCTGGGTCGAGAAGATCCTCTGGAGTAGGAAACGGCAACCCACTCCAGGATCCTTGCCTGGAAGATTCCATGGACAGAGTAACCTGGTGGCCTACAGTTCATGGAGTTGCAAAGAGCTGGACATGACTGAGCAACTAAGTACACACACAAGGGGAAGGGAATAAGTAACTATAAGCCCTAATAATTTATAAATTAAAAAATTGATCGTTGCATGGATTCTAATCTTACTGGAAGGTGAGCTTATTGGATTTAGGGAATCTATTTGAAAATCATCTAGTTAACTTGAATCATCTAATTAACTTCAATCACTTCTGTACCCTCCAAAAAACCAAGATACATTTGAAAAGCTATCATCAACAGTGGAAAATCTACTTGCACATACTGTTAGTGTGTGTATAGTGTGTTTAGACTGATATGGTAAGTTTGTTAGTGCTGTCCACCCATACTTCCAAGTTGTTTTCCTTTTAGGCAAATGTAGGATAGAATTTCTTTGTCCTTTTGAAGGCAGGCATGGTTGTATGACTTGATTTGACCAGCAAAATGTGATGGGAAATGATGTGTGTCCCTTGCAGACCGAGGCTGTAAGAACTCATGCAGGAATTTCCAGCTTTCCTGCCCCTAACCTGAGCAATAATGGCTGACCCTGCATTGTGAAATGGGCCCTTGAGACAAAAAACTTATAGCCTAAGTGAGAAATTAAGTCTTCATTGTTCCACGATTTTAAGATTTTATGGTTGTTTTCTAAAGCCATAAAACTCAGCCCATCCTAGTTAATATTAAATGATAACAGCAACCCCAGATGTTGCATTCCTCATTCACTTTAAGAGCTGGAAAAGATTCATATGATTAAAAAGCCTAAGTAGTACAATTATATCACAAAGAAAAATGGTGGCTTATTTAGAATAGAATAAGAATATACTACTTGAAAGCAGAGGATTAAATTATCAGTATAAATAGGAAATATTATGTGTCAATCTAAAAACCCAAGACAATCAACTGGAAAAATATTAGTTCAACAAGATGAATGTGTTCAAAATAAATGTTCAAGGGTCAGCAGTTTTTCTTTTCTATCAACTATTGCCAATTAGAAAATTTAGTGGGGAAAAAACAGTCCTTTTCAAAATGCCATACTTGGTACAAATTCAGAAGGATCAATAAATAATTGTTTTAAAGTTTGCAAGAAAAAGCACTAGGACAAGACAGTATGATTGGATGAGGAAGGTGAGGATAGAGGGAAGACCTCTCTGTGTATATCTGTCTCTCAGATTTGGTCTTGTAATCATGTACATGCATCATCTTTTCAAAAGATAAAAATTCAGTAACATGCCATCTGAAGAGGAAGACATGTGTTAGATTTGACTATATACAAATAAAAGATTCTTTGTGTTAAATGATGCTATGAATTAAGTAAAAGTTAAATGAAAATATTTGCAATGTATGTGACCAAGGAGATATTAATATATATTCATAATCTTTTCAACTCAAAGAAAACTATGTGTAATCCAGCAGAAAAGTAGATACAAGACACAAAAGATAATTTACATATACAATAATACAAATGACCATTTAATCAAAGGAAAAATCAAAGACCAATCTCACTAGTGACAGAATAAATAGAAATCAAGATGAGGCTTGAGTTTTGGTTTATCAATTTGGCAAGGATTAAGAAGAAGGATAACATACAGTGTTGATGGTATTGTAATAAGATGGATGATTTTATAGTAAAAAGTGAAAAAGCAGATGACAAAAATGTTTCTATTTTGCAATTAAAAATACATGCCTATATGTTTGGAACAAAACACCTGTACAGAGATACATTAGGATGTCAATAATAGTTATATCCTGTTGGCCATGCATAATGTATATTTTTTGCTTTTAATTTTAATGTATTTTTCAAAATTTCCAAGATAAACATGTACTATTTTTATAAACAGAAAATGTCTTTAAAATAATAATGTGAGATAAGAATCTAACATCCCCTGATTCTGGATTTCCTCATACTTTCATACTTTCTCCTCTCTTCATAAAATTCAAATTAAACTTTATTTCCTGGGGCTATCCTCACTAAAGAAAACTCTTAAATATTTTTGTTTAAATGATTTTTAGTTTTTAAAATTAGTATTTATTTTAAATTATTTTGCAATTAATTATAATAATGGAACAGAAGTATTTCCCCTGTTTTTATTGCACAGCATGGTTTTAGCTGCATTATGAATTCTTTAGTTCAGACTGGGCCCCTGTCCTTTGAACAAATATGTTTGGACCTCTCAACAATGAATTTAAAAGAAACTTTTGGGATACAACCCATTGGTGAGTAGCTGGTGCTTCCAGCTCCTGTACTTTGAATTTCTGTTCCTTTATTGTTCTTTAAAATTCCACAGGGGACTTTAAAGGTGTCTTCTTGTCTCCAGTATGAGACTGGACACTGCCCTGGGACAAGTATACACATGCGAGGCAAATGGATCGTTTCCTGCCCTTCCTAGAGTATGCACTAGGCACTCAACAAATGCTAGTAGAACAAACTGGAAAGGACTCTTGGTTTGGAGGCAGGGAGAGCATCAGGTAGCTGCAGAGAGGAGAGCCCATGCTGACAGGTTACATTCCAGCAGTTTCCAGGTGAGGCTGGGCATTTTCTTTCTGGTCCCTTCACCTGGATCCAACAAGCAGATTGCATTTCACTTCCACGGAGAAAGGCTGGGAGCTCAACTCACCAGTTTCCCCTTAGTCCTGTTTGGTTTCTCTCACAAGCACACATTGAGATGTTGAACTCCTGATCCAGGGAGGGGCTGCTGCCTGAACTCTGGGTATGTGTCTCAGACTTGATCCTTCAAGGACACACCCCTCCCAAAATTAGTTGGCTTTGCAATGGAACATCTCTCAATTTCAAAGCCCCTTCTCTTTCTCTGTCAAATTGTTCTTCCTAAAACTCAACCGTTAGAATTTAGCCAGCAAAAACATAAAATTTAATTTTTATGATGTTTTGAGGGATACTCAGCTCTCAATTTACCTATACTTTATAGCAGAGAGATTGACTCTGTCCTCTTAATAAAACTGAGCCATAAAAACCCCTACATCTTCCAGGACCTTTCTCTTCGAGGGACACAGGCTTTTACGCAGAAGGCTCTTACTTCATGTGACAAGAATTTTAGTGGGGCAGGGACTGTGGTTCAGATAATGTTATTCTTATGTTCTTATGGGTTTCCCTCATAGCTCAGTTGGTAAAGAATCTAACTGCAATGTGGTAGACCTGGGTTTGATCCCTGGGTTGGGAAGATCCCCTGGAGAAGAGAAAGGCTACCTACTCCATATTCTGGCCTGGAGAATCCCATGGACTTTATAGTCCATAGGGTTGCAAAGAGTGGGACAAGACCGAGCAATTTTCACTTTCTGTTCTTATCTCTCAACTGAACCAGAAATGCCTCTCCTAGCTGATCTGAGGCTTGTTTGCTGGTGAGTGGGTTTCCATGTTGCCCCCTGTAGTATGTTTCTTTCTGCATTTAGGGCTTGGAGGTTGTGAAATCCACTAATTTTGCAGAGACTGTAGGATTCCCCCAGGGCAAAAAGTGACCAGCACTCTGATCATCTCTGAAGGCTCAAGTTTAGTGGGACCTAGAGGGATTTTTCCTTAAACTATGAACCACAGGCTACCTGAATTGAAATCACCTACAGAACTTGTTAAAATGGCAAACTCCTGGACCCAGCCCCAGAGTCCCAGTTCCTGGGGAGGGGAGCTCTAGGATCTACATTTTTAACCAGACCCCTGGGAAATCTGGTCTGGAGGCTCAATGCCAAGTCCAGTTCTCTTTTTACCAAGCAGGATGCCTCTCCTCATTCTATGCCTTGTTTAGCAAAGGGCTTTGTCC